>CM070671.1:4003168-4400668 GCA_036346575.1 Dendrocalamus sinicus
CTGGATCAACGGCGCGCCCGGCGTTGCGGCGTGGTGCTGCGCGACGACCGGCAACCAACTGCGCCTATCGGCGTCATGCACGTGTGCGCGCTCTGCGGCACCGCGGTTACGCCTGCTCGCCGGTGGAGGACCCCGGTGGAGATGCCGGTGGGTCGGAGTGATGTCGGTGCCATCCGCGCGTCGCGTGGGGCCATCAAATTCTTGCACAAGCGGATGCGGGACTACGTCGGGGTGGCGTCGCGAGTCGAGCTCAAATCCCTTCACGGGGCGTCGGCCGCGATTTCTGGGCGAAGTCCCACGGCGCGACGAGGCGGTCTTGAGAGCCTCGGCGCCGCGGAGGCTCACGAGTCGCGGCGAAGTGGTTGGGCGTGGGCGTGCGTTGTAATGTCGCCCCTTTAATGAATAAAGTGCGCGCTTGCTTTACAAGCCCGTGTTTGACACGTGTTCGGGCGACTTCCTTGGTGGGGCGACTACTTGCGCGACCTTGCGACCAGTGGTGCCTTGAGTCGCTAAACTTTTGGGTAGGCCGACCTTCTTGGGCGAGGTCGGCTTTAGCGCGTGTTAAAGACAATCGCGAATAGTGGCTTAGGCGGCGAGAGTCTTGGCGGACCTCGTGCTTATATGACTTCCGGGATATATAGATTTTCTAGCACTTTAGGATATCGCTACATGTTGACTCCATTTCAAGTTCACCGATGCGTCGCCATCGTTGTGTGCTCGACCTGTTTAAAGTCATGACGGTATGCGGAGAGCGGAACTCGGCGCTACGACTTGTTTAAAGTCCGTGATTGCCATCGCGCGGAGGCGGACCTGGCGCTCGACTTGTTTAGAGTCCGTAGGCGCGCGCGCTTGCGAGTGGACCTCGGCGCTACGACTTGTTTAGAGTCGTGGAGCGCCGCGTGGAAGCGGCAGCGGTTGGCGTGTGGCACGGCGGTGGACTTGCGCTCCGTTCCCTTATGTTCCCGGTGGGGCAGCCTCACGGTGTACCTCGTACTCGCGTTCACGCTCTGCTGAGGCCAGCCACTTTGGTGTGTTCGCTTGCTTCCTCGAGGTTCGGAGTTGGGTTGCGCGATTGATGGAGTGCGCAAGATTTGCGCCGCGTCGAAGTTTTTGCCGGCGCGAGGGCGGTATTCATGCGTTGTACTCCGTGGGCGTGTGAGATCAACATCCACGTCTTATTTATACTCCGAGGAGTATGCGCGGGCGATGTCCACGGCATGCGCGAATTTGCGTCTTGTTTAGACTCAGTAGAGTGCGCGGGGACAACATCGCGTCTTATTTATACTCGTAGAGTGTGTGGATTCGACTTCCCGTCTTATTTATCCTCCGGGAGTATGCGCGGGGGCGATGTCCCACGGCATGCGCGGGATCTGGCGTCTTGTTTAGACTCCGTAAGTGCGCGAGGACAACATCGCGTCTTATTTATAGTCAGTGGGTGGCGGCGTGCGGAGGAATGCCTCGGCGGTCATGTCTTTTTAGAGTCAAGTGGCGCGCGTGCGGAGAATGCCTCGGCGGTCCACGTCTTTTAGAGTCAAGTGGCGGCGTGCGGAGGAATGCCTCGGCGGTCATGTCTTTTTAGAGTCGTAGTAGCGGCGCGTGCGGGCGTCCCCCACGTCTTTGTTTATACTGCGTGCGTGTGTTCGGCGGAGAAGTACTGCAGCGGGCGTGCGTCTTGATTTATACTCAGCCCGTCACCTTTGGCTCACGGCGAGTACTGCGACGTCGTCTTGATTTATACTCAGACCCGCACCTGTCTCGGCGAGTGCACGCGAGCGTCGTCTTTGGTTTATCTCGGGGCCGTCACCTTTGGCTCTGGCGAGTGCGCGAGCGTCGTCTTCAATTTATACTCAGACCGCACCCAGCTCGGCGAGTGCACCGCGACGTCGCGTCTTGGTTTATACTCGGGCCCGTCACCTTTGGCTACTGCGGTGCACCGCAACGACGTCGTCTTGATTTATACTGAGACCGCACCACGGCTACGGTGAGTGCACTGCGCGAGCGTCGTCTTCGGTTTATACCGAGCCCGTCACCTTTGGCTACGGCGAGTGTACCGCAGCGAATGTGCGTCTTCGATTTATACTGAGACCGCACTAGCTACGGCGAGTGCACACGCGAAGCGTGCGTCTTCGGTTTATCTGCGGGAGCCGCGTATAGGCGAGGCTGCGCGCGCACTCTTGTCGCGTATATTTCTTGTAACGAGAAGAGATTGGCGACAAGCGGTGATCTTTATTACATCCCGTTTGCGCGGGTAAGCAATTTACAGCGAAGGTGCGGCCGCTTGCCCATGGTTCGGCGAAGCCTCTAGTAGTTGGACCCACAGCCGCGCCGTGTGATGCGTGGGTCCTCGCGCTACGATGCGAATTCTAGGTGTCTTTGTTGGCGTCACGGCGAGGATATCTGGAGCCATATCGATCGCGAGGCCATGTCTTGGTCGCCCGCGGACGGTAATGATGGCGCGGCACACAGGAGCTTCATGCACGGTGCCGTGATGTGGCACCGCTCCGAAGAGTTGATGACCGAGCGCCCGATGTGGCATTACGCAGTGCAGGAGGTCAACGGCGTCGAATGTGGCATCTTTGGTCACGGCGTTGTCGTCGCGCGAAGAGACTTGAAGGCATATTTGGCCGGCGCTGTAGAGGTTGTCCTCGAAGCCTTGCAGCGGACTCTGGTGGGTCGGCGGCCGGGGTACCCCATCGGTGAAGGTATTGCGAGCAGGGCGTTCAGCGGGCTGCCGCCGTCGACTAGGGCACGTCCACGTCGCATCTTGCTATAAGGACTCGTATAACCGGGGTCTGGTGAGGAAGGTCTATGCCTTGGGCATCGGCGGGTGTGAGCGTGATCTCATGCCGCGCCCAGTCCGGTGGTGCCTGCGCCGGGTACGCTGCTACGTGGTGTAGCCTCCGCACGTAAGCCTTCATTTGTCGTGCCAAGGAACCCAACAAGGAACCTCCGGAGATAACATTGATTACCTGCGGTGGGCTGCCTCGAAGCTGCAGCTGCAGAGAGGCCCTCAGAGCTGCTGCACATGGGCACGAATCCGCGAGGTGCCCTCGTTGCATCCCTTGTGCCTGGACCTGCATGGGGGCTTCGTATGGGTGCTAGACGTGGGCCACTATAGGCGGGCGTGCCTCCAGGTTCCTGTCCCTGATGACGCTTTGGCGGAGCGCGCGATGGAGGTGCTGCGGCGTGTGTCGTGTGTGCGCGCGCGTGGACTTCACACCACGCCCGTGTTGCCGATCATCGTAATCTCCATAGCCTCTGTCATCGCGGCCCCGGCCATGGCCGCACCCTCGACCTCGGCGCCCCCTACCACCGCGACCGGCGGTGTTCTCTTGAGCGCGCCGATGTCGAGATCTGCCGGCCTCGCCGCGACCTCGGTGACAGCGCTTGGACCTATCGTGCGGCTCCTTGTCTTTGGCGTTTCCGCGCTCGGGAGGTCCTTCAATGACTCCGGCTTGCGCTTTCCGTTCGAAGCCGTTCTTTCGCGAGTCTTAAGCTTTCGCGGAGCCGTCGGCTAGTTTGGGTCGGAGTCGTCGCCACGTCTCGCCGTGCGTCTTCTTATGCCACTGGCGTATTCCTCCATCTTGTCGAAGAGCCGCCACCGTCTTGATTGGCTTCAGCGCGTTGTACTCGGCCGCCGGGCTGGCGAAACCCCTGTATGGCTGCATTGGCGGCGGTGGTTTCATGCGTCTTTAACTTGGCGGCGTATCTTGGCGGCGCAAGTAGTCTCGGGCTTCTCGAAACCACCTTCCTGCGAAAAAAGGCTGGTCGCGTCGACTCGCTCCACATAGTTTCCTTGGAAATTGTTGTGAGATCGGTCGCGGAGCTGCTCCCACGCGTAAATAGAGTTTGGCTCTATGGTAAAGAACCAGAAAGCGTCACTCCTTGCAACACGAGAGGCCTTCGCCTTCGTCATGTCGTCTCGTCTTGCTGACCTCGATCGCGGTTTCATAGACGCGCACGAACTCGCGAGGGTCCGTATCGCCTTTGTATGGCTCAATGATGTTGAAACTTGAAGTCTTCGGGCCCTCCGCTTTGCTGTAGTCTGCTGAGAGCGGGGACTGCAGGTCAACACGCCGCGCGGCTGCGGCTTGATGTGGGCGTCGCGGTGTCTGCCCTTTCGGGGGTAGGCTCGGCGCGACCAGCGGTGCAGCTGCGGCTCCAAGCTTCTTGTATGTCTCGGACGGCTCGCGAGATCTCAGAGCTCCCGCTGAATGCGTTGAGGGCCGCGAGCGCTTTCCACCGCGAGTGCAATCGAAGTGCCGGCGCGCCGGCGGATGGGTCGGCGCGAGATGATCGCCGCGAGTCGAGCTGTCGGTGCTCCTCCGCGGCTACACAGAATCACCGGATCCATGCGCTGACAGGCGTTGTTGCGGAGTGGCGGGTGTAGTCATCGTCGCGATGGCGGCGGGTGTCGATCGTCATCGTCGCGGTGATGGCGGGGTTGGTCGTCGTCGTCGCGGTGGTGGGGCGATGCGTCGTCGTCGCGATAGTGGCGGGGTTGGTCGTCGTTATCGCGGCGGTGGTGGGGCGATGCGTCGTCGCGGTGGTGGCGAGGTTAGTCGTTGCGGCCTGGCGTCGGCGTCGTGACCACCCGCGCCCCGTCGTCACCGTGCCGCGGCAATGACAGCAGCCACGGTACTCACGCGACGCTCCGATCCCGCCGTCTTCTTTCCTTTGGCTGCCGTCGGCGAAGCTTTTTCGGTGCCATCCTTCTTGGTTCAGGCTTGCTCTGTCCTCCCCAGACGGCGCCAAGCTGTTGTGATTCTGAGACCAGCAGAGAGAGAGATGGTAGTGGAGAGTTGGGAGAGGTCTTGCCTCCCCATGGCTCCTCCACGATATATATATATATATATATATATGGGGTATACTTTTACAATTGTGCCCTTACATCGATATACCCCCAAGAGGCATTTAAGTCATTACACATGTTCTATTCGGTCCTTATAATCTTCTAACGAGCTCTTTGGTTTAAGTGGGGCCACCTCTACAATTTTCATCTCCGATATACTGGCAGTCCACCATGGAACGCATTGCCAACCAAACAACCATGAAAACACGCGAGAGCTCAACTGACAGGTGGGGCCCAGCTAACGTCAGGATTTAGCGGGAACAGGACCATCGACCGCCCAAGAAATTACATGAGTGTTGAGGTCAAGGACGGAAGCTGATAATGGACGGCAAGCTGAAAAACGAATCTGACGATGGACGACAAGCTGAAAAGCAAACAGACATGCCATAACATCATTTCTCATTATTCAGTTTCCAAATGCAGAAATGCTACAGTGGATTTTCAGTGCAGTGTACCCTTTTAAAAAAAAACTAGCTGAATACCCGTACATTACTACGGATTTAAAAAAAATAGAACATATTTGTATACACCTTCCAACAAATTTTACCACCCGTTAGTTTTAGAACATGTAGTATGATAAAATTTTAAAATCCGTCGAAGAGACCGGGTAGAAAAGGAGGTGGGAGATGGTAACTGTTGGTGAAAGTGGAGAGGAGTGGTAATTAGATATGAGAGAGAGGGAGATGGATGTTAGATAGATAATCAAGATTTCAGTATTCAGATAAGACGGTTGAGAAGGGAGGAAGGAGAATGCACCAATTACCAACTCAAATTTATTAAATAGTAAAGATATCTTCAGCGCAGCAACCAGATTTAATATTAAATATTGCGGATGACAAATTAAGAGAAAACTGGCAATTTAGTTCATAGGTAATGGAGACTGACTGTTCTTATTATTCTTAAATGGAGTGGCTAAATGTTGTGTTTACAAACTGAATGAGCCCATTCTATTGAAGCTTGGGAAAAGGTTCGGGAACCACTTAACCAGTAGCCAATGGAAAGCAAGGACAATATCCAGATGTCCTCATCGTTGCTTCATGTACAGGGTGCAATACAAGATAGAAGTTTTATTTTTTATAATTATAACCAAAATATCGTCTTTTCATATAGGCATGTGCTTCATCAATGAAAAATATCCATTTGCCACATGCCATTATGTAACAGAAGAAACATGCATTATGTAACACAGGTGGATGCTTTTGTTACCATACCATGAATACGATTTAAGCTAATGCTTCCTTGGATATAAAACTTGTAAGAATTAACCTACCATTGAGCCGCCTGCAGCAGTACAGTATGCCGTGCTGCCAGTTGGTGTTGCTACTATCACCCCCATCTCCTTGAACCTAGGTATATTTCCCGTCAGATTCATCCAGATGTGTATAAAATAGTAGTCAAAAGCTGAGTAATCCTACCATTGAGTTAGCAACCCAGATGAAATAGGAAAGCAAAGGAAGGAAAGAGACCGCTAGCGAGCAATCTTACGCGGAAATTTAGCGAAGTAGCTAGTAATAGCGATGTAGCGAGTAATCTTACCATTGGGTTAGTAACCCAGATGAAATAGGGAAAGCCAAGGTTTCAAAATCCGGAACCGGAAGAAATCTCGGCTGGCAATGTTACAGGCCTGTTACCCAAAAGGGCAAAAAACCGGTTATAATTTAAAAATCAAAACTTAAATTTTGGGATATTGTGAAACTGATAACGGAAAAACCGGATTCGGTAACTAGAAAAACTGGGAAAAAACCAGTCAAAATTCAAAAATCAAAAATTGATACCAACCTATTTTTTGGTTACTGATCTTTACTGGTAAAAACTGTATACGTCGGGATTTTGAACCCTGGGAAAAGCAAAGGGCAGAAAGAGAGCAATCCTACGTGGAAAGAGACCGTTAGCCAAGTAGCTAGTAATAGCGAAGTTGCGAGTAATCTTTCCATTGAAAGGAAAGCAGATCGTATGGTGGAAAGCAGCTAGTAACCCAGATGAAGAAGGGAAAGCAAAGGGAGGAAAGAGACCGCTAGTTTTGACAATATTGCTGCCTCCTCGCAATCGTATGATGGAATAATGAGCGTCCTCGTCATCAGTCATGCCTGGCGCTCGCGTCTCCATATATACACACCAGTCCCTTGACTCCCTTCTCGTTCCAGGTACGGCTTTCTCCATTTCCATTTCCATTCCAGGTATGCCATCTCAACGCCACTTCTTTTTATGCGATTTTGGGTCGTTTGGTTCACGAGTAGTAGGCTGGACTTGGTGTCGCTGTGGATGGATGGGAAGGAGGTGTTCCGGGCAGCGGAGCCACGTCGTAAGAGTGGCAACCGCGTGGCACTACCAATGGAGCATGCCAGGTTGTCTCGGCAGGAGGGTGGGAGGCGGAGGGGCACGGCGGTGAGATCACGCATGCGAGAATAGGAGCTTGCAATAGTGTAGTTGTATTAGCATGAGCTTGCAATAGTGTAGTGGTGTTAGCATGAGCTTTCCGGCAACCCGTCATTGACATCCTCCTCCATGAATGAATTGGTTTCAGAGATGGCAAATACCCACTTCGGTCCTTCTTAACCAACCTCACCACAAAGTGGTGCGAGAAGGATCACGCGAACATGTCCCAGGCTGGTAACAATTGCCATCGCCTAGTAGTGGTACGAGTCATTCATATTTTTCGACAAATTACATAAGTCGTGATTGCTGTTGTTGGTTTACAGGTCACACAATCTGTGAACAAAAGGCTCACTGGCTATACCATCATCTGCGGTTTGGGACTAGGTAACATGTATTGGGGAGGTGCAACAGCAATTTTGAGTGAGATACATAAGAGCAACTCTGATCAATCTTATTACTATGTTATCTACTTTGGATTTTCCCTACTCTTGGTGCTACTAGGGGTCACGGCTGGCACTTTTCCAAACTCTTCTCGATGGACCGCATTCTTCTCAGGATTAGGTGCGTGGCAAGCTATTGTGTTTATGCTCTCCTCTTTTCACTTGGCTACGTTGGACTACCAACGGGGCCAGAAGATCCAAAAGCACTTATCTCTTTTGGTGTCACATCGACCATTTTCGCCATGCATTGGGGCTGCTTTGCCCGAGATCTGTGGTATCGTGCTTTGCCTTCTTACCCTTGCTTAATACCATTAAACAACCACATAGCTGATAATCAACATTATTTTCTAGTTTCTCCATGTGATCGCCAAATTAATCGGATGGTTCTGTATGGGATATACTTCCTCCTATCATGGTTGCTCGGGTTGTCAATTTGCTAACTATTATGTTGCATATAGTACCTTGAAGATATGATTGCTCAGTCTATGTCTTCCTCATCGATTCCTTTTGGCGCCTCGTAAGTTGATCCGAGAAAGAGTTAGTGTACTCTACGCACAAGTCCATGCAAGGTCGATATTATCCTCTCATTGTTTCCTTCTTATTTATACGATGATGATGATCTACTCATCTCATTTTCATCTTTACAATGCGAGGCCGTCGACAAGTTCTACTGCGCCATGACTCCTTTCTCGAAGCAATGGTGATCAAATCACAAGCGGCCCCGCTTTGTGGTGTCACGCGATCCTTAACGATGGCATGGCATGTATTTATACTCGTGTGTCGAATGGTGAATAGCGGTGACTACAGCAGTTACCGCGATGTCATGACCATATACAATCGAAACATCTAACTTAGAGATACAAGTTTACCATACCAATCTACCAATAATCCAAAGTAGGATCATATCTGATGATGGGTGGACCTTGTAATAGGATCATATATGATAGTGGATGGACCTTGTAATCTTCGTATTCACGATTTTGAGGCACAATCCTATTATCCGATCCTCGCACACCGAAATGATCTTATCTAGGATCAGCAACCTTGGTTTCATATATGCTTGAGCGAGAAAAGTGAAGTGAAGATATGAATTTTCATTAGGGCGTGGATCGAAAAATACAGTTGGAGACAACAATGTGATATCAAGTGCTCTTCATGCACTGTCATCTTCTTCTAGGCCCAGAAATAAATGCTGTTGATTTACATAGCAGATAACTACTGTTATGAATATTGTGCATATATTAAAGATGCTTAATGGACAATATATATAGGGAATACAAAAGGATATTACAGGAATATGTGATTCCTATTCTATCTCTAATACTAAGTAACACCCCTCTCAAATAGCATTGCATTTGATATCATTGCATTTGAAAAGGGCTAACACTTAAAACAAGAAAAATCCGAAGTCAGAGTCTTGATAATGTCGTCGGTGCATGCAGTTTTGAATAAACTATCAAATCAAACCGAAGAGGAATAGCGAAGCATGGCGGCGGATGGTGAAGCCCAAGGCGGCGCGCGCGTGCAGCAAAGTGCGAGAAGGCGCGTGGCCTTAAAAGCTTCAGGCGACGGCTAGAGAAGCGGCGACATCATAACGACTTCTACGATCGCACGTGGCTCGAGAGAGTACAACGGTATTCTTTGCCATGCAAAAGCAAATTCCTACACTTCTATGATGATAATAAATTTGTGAACTCGCATGACTTGGGCGAACTAAAAATTAGAACTATGGACTTAGATAGGCGCAACGAAAAACTCGAAAAATAACTAAAGATTGACTCATTGAACACGGATACTAGTGATACTAGCGACATATCCTCTCACCTACCACCTCTAGAAAATCAAACCCGCTACCTCACTCCCATCTCTCGCCCCTCTGTCCTCGCGCCTCCCCTCTCTCTTCTCCCCTCCTTCCTCTCCTCATGCTCGCGTCGCGCTCCTCCCTCGCTCGGACTCGGAGAGAAGAGGCGGCGGCTCAGCGAGAGCGTGATGAAGAAGCGTCTCCCGGGCGGGCGGCAGAGATTGGCGGCGGCGGTGGATCTAGAGAGGCGAATCGAGCGGCGGCGGCGAGAGCTGGAAGCGGCCGCGGACACGGCGCACGCAGTGGCGGCGCACAAGGAAGACGCGGTGGCAGCGGAGAGTGTCGAATCCGCGGCGGGAGGACAGATCCGGCGGCGGAGCCGGATCCGGCAGCGGCGGTGGAGACGGCGGACTCGCTCTCCCTCCTCACGGACTGCGGAACTGAGGCGCGGTTGGCGGGCGGATCGGGCGAAGCGCGGTGGAAGGACGGATCCGGCCGAGGCGGTCGGATCTGGCGGCGGCGACCGGACAGCGAGAGCGGCGATTGGCGGCCCAAGATCCACGGCGTGAGGAGCCGGCACAGCGGCGGCGACAATGGCCATGGCGGCAGCGCGGCGATTCTAGAAAGCGGCGGCGGTCAAGATGGGCGGCGCGGCGGCTCCGCGGGATCGAGCGCGGCGAGATCGGCGGCGATCCAACGGCAGCGGCGGCGATCCGGTGGCTGCGGCGGCTGCTGCGGCTGGTGAGATCCACCACGGTGGCGGCCCATCGGATCGAATCGGATGGCATGAGAGCCCGAGGAGGTCGGCGACACGAGGGCGGTGGCGTCGGCGGAGGAGCCCAGCGCACACCAACGGCGGCGGCTCGGCGCGGCGCGCGCGGCGAGCTTAGCGCGATGTCGGCGAGAACGAACGGCGGGAGACGATGGCGCAGCGTCTTGTGGCCGGCGGCGAGGGATGGCGCGGCGCTGAAACCGAAGAGGCGGCGGGAGGAGATCGATGGCTCGATCTGCGTCCCCTAGCGAAGCAGCGGAGATCGCCGTGAGCGCGGCGGCAGCGCGAGAGGCGGTGGCGCCCGAGTGAAGATCGATCCTCCCGGGGGCAGCAGATGCGGATAATGAGCGGAGGCTAGGAAGCAGCAGCCGAGGAAGTAGATCGAGATTAGGGTTTTAACCTAAGCTCTGATACCATGTTATGAATATTGTGCATATATTAAAGGGTCTAATGGGCAATATATAGGAAGTACAAAGAGATATTACAGGGGAATATGCCAATTCCTATTTTATCTCTAATACCCTTAACAAATACAACATCAATCGTGTGGTATCTTTGTCAAGTCAATAATTGGCTGCTTGTGTCTTTGTGATCTTGCAGTGTTATACATATGATCGAAAAAAAAATTATCTATGTGCCTGACTAAGTATGTGAGGGCAAACTAGGCTTCTAGTGTCTATAGCGCCTACGGTCCAATCTCGTTCAGTTGGGCGCCTCATCAAGCTACTGAACCAATCGCGATTTAGTCGAGACTTATGCTTGATTGGGAGCAAATGACTCATGGATATTGTCGGGAATGTGGGCCTTGGGCTCAAGGCCCATCAATTATTATTAGGAATTAGAGATTGGTTTCCATTTGAGTTAGAGATTAGTTGCCTTGTATTAGAGATATAGTTAGAGATATGATATGAGTTGGAGATATGATTGGGATTAGATTCCATCTGTTAGGGAGCGCCTATATAAGAGGGCTCTGCGCATGCCATTGTAATCAAGCGAGAATTATCAAAGTCTTTCGTTTAAATCCCTAGTCTCTCTCCCTCTCGTTCTCTGCCGACGCCATCCGGCCATCTCCTTGGTGGTGTTTACCCGGCTCATGACAACTTGGTATCGAGCGATCGATCCTCCCGACGACGCTACCATGGCTAACAGCGAGCTGGCGCGGCGCGATCGCTCGCAAGGAGATCCGCGGCGATTGAAGGAAATCAAGGAATCGAATGAGAATACGATGAAGAAGCTACAAGAGATAATGAAGGCACGTCAACAACAACATCGACCGCAACATCAAAAACAAGAGATCCCGCGAACACATCGTGGCGTCTTTTCGGTGTCTCCGTCCAGCGCCACATGATGCTGCCTTCTCTGTTCCACCGGTCTGCGCTGGCCGGAGCCGCCGTCGGATCAACGGATCGCGCCTAAGTGCCCGGCCAGCGTCGCCGCCGGCGCTGCCGGCGGCAACCCTCCGTCGTCGGCCCGCGCCGCGACCTCTCGCGAGCCCGCCTCGCCAGCAGCGGCCGTAGCGGCGCTCGTGCTCCGTCCGAGCGGCTTGCCTCCCTCGCACCGGGCACCTCCGCGTACTCGCCGCCGCTCCTCGGCCGCCATTGCTCGCCGAAGCCGCGCGGAATCGCAATGGAGCCGTCGCTCGACCGACCGAGTCCGCGATCTCCGTCAGAAGCCGCCGGCTCGCCGAGCCACCTCGCGCGCCGCGCCGCGCAGTCCGCCTCCGCTGGCCGCCTGCGCGCGGCCGCTCTCCCGGCGGGCGATCCGTCTCCGCCTCTGCCGAGTCGCCAGCTGCAGCGCGCTCGCATTCGGCGAAGTCGCGATCTGCGTGGCCGCCGGTCTTCCGCCGCCTCTTCGCCGCCGTCGACGCCGTGTGAATCGCCGAACCGCCGCGCCTGCACCGCTCCGATCGCCGCTCAGGCCGATCGTCGTGGGTGTGAAGGTGTCGGTCGGTTTAAAACCGTATGGTTAGATAAGGCCCCAAAAAAACAAAAACAAAAAAATCACAAAAATTAATTTGCGGCATTATATCCGAAGGCGCTACCTTCGTCTAAGCCTTGTTCCGCTTGGAACCTCCGCGCCGCCACAGAAACATTGCGGCACCCGCCACTTGGTTCGTCTTCTACATCGGCGTCGAAGGTCTTCCATTGACCGCCGTCTAGCGGCTCGAGGCGAGTTGCATGTCCGAGAGGGTGTAGTGTCGAATGTGGGCCTTGGGCTCAAGGCGGTCGGGTTATTATTAGGAATTAGAGATTGGTTTCCATTTGAGCTAGAGATTAGTGATATATGAACAGAATCTCCTCTTGACAATTGCTGCCTCCTTTGCCGTCGAATGATACCCACGCGTTACTCTCGCATCATCTGGGATCTGGTAAAGCAAGGCCATGATATTGTGGGATAAAAACAGCTGAGATAAGCTAGCGAAGTTCTGGATACATATACATACCAAACATTCATCTTTAAGGATAGGATAATAAGATTACATGAAAACAATAGACATCTCACGTTTCATCTATTGGAGATCAGTTGTTCCATACCTGCAATTCAAGCCCTGCTGAGTCAGGAAGGATGACGGGTCTAAATGACAGAGTGCGCGCAGATTGGAGTAAACTGCATACATGGAACATTTGGATGGACCTAGATAACACAAAACCACAATGATCAGAGTAAATAACTGTTCTGTTCGACTGATACATGCAAGTATTCATGGGAAAAGAAACGGTTGACTTGCACAAATGAAAAGGTTACCAAACATACATTATGCCATTGCATGATGCTCAAAAGTACACTTCACGTAATTCATTTGAATGCAACACTACACTAGAAAAGCAAACAGACATGCCATAACATCATTTCTCATTATTCAGTTTCAAATGCTACATTGGATTTTTAGTGCAGAGTGCCCCATTTTTTTAAAAAAGATCTTCAGCGCTGCAACCAGATTGAATATTAAATATTGCGGATGATAAATTAAGCGAAAACTGGTAATTTAGTTCATAGGTAATGGAGACTCTGTTCTTATTATTCTTAAATGGAGATGGCTAAATGCTGTGTATAGCCTGGTGTATACAAACTTAATCAGTGGGCAATGGAAAGCAAGGATAATTCCAAATGTTCCTCATCATTGCCTATTGAAACATGTACAGGGTGCATTACAAGATATAAGTTTTATTTTTATAATTATAACCAAAACATCATCTTTTCATATAGGTATGTGCTGGATTCAAAGAACATTACGTGATGTCCCAGCTCAAGGACAAGCTGATTCAAAAAGAGGGTGAAAATGTTGTGGACGCATTTTTGGGAAAGGTCTACGAGCAACGCCGGCCACGGCAAGTGTTGGCAGCTGAGAACAGCACAGCAGCAGCAGCTGGACACGCTAGAGAGAACAGGGCGGCAACAGAGGAAGCTGCGGCAACAGGGAGGTTGAGTCCAGCACGACAGAAGAAGCAGCAGGAGACTCGACAGCTCTTTGAGGAAGGAGATAAGTAATTGGAAGGCTAATAGGCTAATACCTTGTTAGTACTTTCCTTAGTATTAGTATGATATAGTTATATTAAGCTACCCATATTTAGCAAACTCTTTGTTAGGAAGGTCCCTGATTATATAAAGGGTACTAGCTGTTACTTGAGAAGGCAATAAAAATCTACTCTGCAAAACTTCAGGCTTGATAAGAGCCCTGAGCGCAAGGGTCAGGGCGATCTGCGTCCAACTATCCCCTTCCTGCCCTACCACATCATCTATGTCTATGTCACATGTTTACCCATCATTCATGGTTCTATAAGATTCCAATGGTGTACCGTTTTCACCATCAGGACCTTACCAATCCCATTTAATCAGTGGTTTTGGGTAGCCAGTCTCTCAGCATGAGTGCCATACTGCTTCCATCTGGAGACCATCGCAGACGTCCTACTGACCCCTTCCTGGCTATGAAGATGTATGGGCTTCTTCGCACCATCTGACACAAGTGACGCGAATTGCTGAAAGAGTTCGGCAGAGGGCGCAGTACGCCTCAATCGCTGCGATGTCACCGGGCACCGGACCCACCCACAACAGCTGGGACAAGTCCCTTGTGTGAAAATTCTACATGAAACCATTTCATCAATTAATATAGAATAATTTCATCTAAGACACAACGAAACTAACAACTGCAAATTCATAGGGACTATCGATCCAATCAAACAAGAAGCAAAATTTAGCTCATTTCTAGCATCTCATCAAACCATTTGATGTAATGCCCACAAGAACCACGATTAACTACAAGGTGAACAAGCACATGCATCAGCCATGAAATTTTCTAAAGAAGGCTCAAGAACAAGACGCCGCCAGCGCGTCCCGAGCCGCCTCCCAACGGTTCGACGGAATGCTCAATAACGCCGAGGAGCCAACGAACCTGGGAGTCGAGCCCGATCCGGGAGTTGAAGAAGGACGCCCGCGCGGCGACGCCATGGCGCGCCGCCACCGTGGACGGGCGCCACCACCACCACCTGTCAGCGACCCAGGCGACTCGATTCCCGGAGAGCGACGCCGGCGGATGCGGGAGCTTGGCTGGCCGGTGGCGCGCGCAGACGGCGAGCATCAAGCGGGACGGCGCGCGCGGAGCCGAAGAGGCGGAGGTAGAGTTCCTGCCGAGGAGCGGGAAGGGTGCGTCGCCGTCAAGGCGCTTGTGTTCTCGACGTCCCTTTCGATCAAATCTTGGCGATTTCGGCCGTATGTACCAACGAAGTACCAGCCGTATGTAGTAGCCGTATGAAGTAGCTAGCGCGTGAGGGACGTAATACGCTCCGCGGGCGCGTTGCCTCCCGGCCGCGTGAGACGCGCCGCCACGCGCCGGCCGTGCGTCCGCCTGGCCCGGCCGCACCTCCCACGCGCGCGCGCGCGTGCAGTGGCTCCACGGGCCGGCTCCTGCCCTCTGCGGCTTGCTGCGAAATTAAGAGCAAGGCTAATAATGAGAAATTTCGATATTTGACACGAATACGTGCGCCTCTTAACTTTTAACTCTCAATTCATGCGTCTTTGAAAATTTAACCACACTGCAAATTCTTTTGATTCAAGGATTCTCCTCATTTTCTCTCATTTTATATTTTGACACTTGTCATCTGAAAATGAAGAGAATCCTTTGAATCAAAAGAATTCGCAGATGTGAGTTAAATTTTCAAAGCGTATGAATTGGGGTTAAAATTGAGCGCACACGATTCGATGTTAAATATCGAAATTTCTCGCTAAGAATATAGCCTTGGTATTGATATGAATACTTACAACCTACTTATTAGTCTATTTATATAGTAGTTTTACCAACCGAAATTTGTATGACCCACCCTTTCTCTCACAAAGTTTCTTGGTTCTTGTGCTTGAAGCTGTTGTAAACTTCAGCCCACCTCTCTCTCTCTCCTCTCTCTCTCCTCCACCTCAAAGATACTGACCTACTAACAAGCCTCTTATTATACTTGCTCTAAGGAGCTAAAATATAAAAACTAAAGTCTGATTGAGCAGACCAAACTATTTGAGATCACAGAGTTACCGCTGCTGTTATGTGCATGGCTCCAACAGTCAATGGATTATCGGTTCTCCTCCGGTAAAATTATAAATCGACTCTGAAAAACTATTCCGTATGAATTTTATCAAATATAGAAGAATTTTTGGTAAACATGGTTTTCAAAAATTTTTGCCGATATTTTGAACCGTTTTCAGCTGAATTTTGATTGAAACTCAAAGTTTGTTTGAAATTTTCAGGCCAAAAGCTCCCGAATATCAAGATTATCGCTGTATTGGCCCCTCCGATAAAAAAAAATAGACCGGTATTGAAAATCCTGGTTGTGTATCAAAAACTATGGCTTCTTTCTAGCAAAAAAAAACTATAGCTTTTTGAGGAGGATAGAAGTAAGAGAAGTAGAAAAGTCGTTTCAAAAAGTCACTATGAAAAAGCTGGTAGTCGGTGGGTCATGCTGCCATTGTGCTTTTGTGCACACTTGTTCTTGCCATTACCAAATGGAGCACACATACACACACAAAAAATGAAAAAATAAGAAGAAAGAGGCATACACAAAAAAAAGGTGGGGAAACTTTGCAGTAATTTCCCCTCTGAGATTGACATTCTTGGAGGCTTGCTAAATGGATGAGGTTCAAACCGGGGATGCCATGGACCACAATGTGTGGTTTTGAGTTTTATGACTGTTGTAATTTTTCAGTTTTGTTCATATGAAAAAAGAAAGAGAAAGAAAATGGTTTGTGTTGTTGAGGATTTTGGGGTGATGAAATTGGTTGGTTTGTTGTGTTTTTTACCAGTGGATATGGAACCATGCTCTTATTTATGATACGCTTATGATTTGTTGGGTTAAGAGTATTAGCACTAATTTTAATGCCCCTTAGGGGCTGGATTGATTATTTTTAGTCCCAATAAAGGGTTGGAAGTTGGAACCATGGCTACATGCCGATTGCGTTCCTGTCTGAATTGATTATTTTTAGTCCCAATAAAGGATTGGAAGTTAGAGCCATGGCTACATGCCGATTGCGTTCCTGTCGACCATTGACAAAATCTAAGTTCCTTGATCTCGATAAAAAAATCACCAAATAAGTTCGAACCAAAATTTTTGCGAAACCATCATTGGTCAACTTTCTCACCATCTTCTTTTAAGGAGTCAATTCAGAGGAAGTTTAGGTTTTAACTCGGCCAAGAAGCCTATCAACCAATTTGGCCAAGGTTCAAGTTCGAAAGTCCTACAAGCTGAAATTACTGTCTGCTAAGCCGTCTTTAAATTTCCCAGGCATCGTTGCAAGTCAAAACACTCCTAGCTTGTGAGACTGACCAGAATTGGATAGGCAACTGCGTACTGCTACCGAGGATTGCTTGCCCGTGTTAAATTTTTTGTCGAATTCTCCAATGCTGCCGAATTACGGTTCCAATTGGGACAAAAAATTGAGCTTGTCGTACTGGATTGCTTCTGTGTTTCAGATATGTCCTTGTATCAAACATAACATGAACAAAAGCTGCTCGCATGAGCCAACCACTTTACCAACTGAACTGTTATCAAAAGTAGGATACGCATTACACATGCATCAAACTAGATTGATACATTTGTACAGGCTTTATTCACATGCTCGCCAGATACATCAGGCCACTCGAAAGCTGCAATACTCAATCAAGAAAAACGTATCATCAGGCTTTGCTACTCCTGTAGCATCCCATGTTCTTGTTAATATAGACGATCCGGTACAGCAAACGTACCAGTTTGAGTCTCTGACCATGTTCTACAAACAAGGAAGCACGACTGGGTTGAGTTGCTATGCAAAATTGCGGTACAAGCACTTTTCCCAATGCCATTCCAAAAGAATCTTCTGCAGTTGTGCCGCTAGCGCATATTGCCCTCTGCATTGGAATAGAACTCCATCTATCTTGCTGGCACAGATGCAAACAAGTACAAGCAGATTTGATAATACTTTCCCTTCCATCGCAATTGATGGACAGATCTGGCTGCAACCAAAATGTACTACCTCGTCTCCTAACTATCTTAAGGTATTTCATTTGATGGAGTTACATTGATGCTCTGAGATCGAACTCTGTCAATGATCTTCTGCCTGCCGGTCAAATCTTCTTCGTATCCAACAATCTGCATAACAGACCGGAGTTTACATGAGTTGCGCAGTGGTGTAGCGTCAACTGCCAGGTAGGAAAGTGTTAGTTCTAGGATAGAATGCACACCTGAGACTCTGTCTGCGTCTCACTGAAAGGGTAGTAGGTAGTGGGCGCAGGGGCGGGGGTGGAGTTGAAGCTTTGAACGTTCGTGCCAGGGGTGCTGTCTTGCTTCTGTGGCCTGAAGGAAACAAATGGCAGTCACCAGTAAGGGGAAATATTTCAAGTGCAAGTGACTAAAAAGATGGAAGACAAGTTTCTGCTGCATACTCATAGCACTTGCCAGTGGTTTAAAAGAGAAAAGGATCTGTTAAGAGTAAACAAGCTGGTTTGTTTGAATTTTCATGTTGTCATTGTATGGGGAAGTGAAAGCATTAGCAAGCAGATGATGATGATTGAATACATGAATAGGTCGAACCTTATTAGAATTAGGGAAGTCATCCAGCTTGATTAATAAATTCGAAGTTATAGTAGCTTCAAAAGTATATGTTTATTATTTACAGAGGCACGTATTATCCATGCAGTTGCACACTTCAAGGAATTTCGGAGTGCAGGCATGTAAGAAAGTGAATAACTACCAACTTACATGTTCAACCAGTGCCTTGAAATGCCAAAGGAGTGTGTATTTTCCTGATCTTCACCATCAACAGAATCATCAGGTGCAAAAATCTGCATTAGCAGTTAAGGATCCTAGCGGTGGTGCCTTTGTAAAGTATGGAGAATGAACATTAATAGCAAAGCAAAAGCATAGTTCTCAAGAAAAATAGGATACACTCCTAGGAGGTTGCACATCCTGAATCTGCAATTTCAAAAAAAAATGTCAAGTTGCCATTTTTAGGCAATGTCCATGTCATTGCAATAGTAAAGCATATGAATCACACTACCTTGGATGACTGAACCAGTAGGTCCTCTATGGCATCTGCAACGTCAGGAACAGAGCTAGTGTCCGGTGTTTCTCAGCTCTTCCGATGTTTCTAGGTGTATCATTAGCCTTGACAATTTGCGATATGCGTCTTCTTTTGCTAACAGCAGAAGCAATTATTTCTTCATTAACAGAGGCATTACCTGCTAAGCTAACATGATCAGTTTGTGGTGAAAAAAAAAATTCGCAGCTCATACAATGAACAATTACCAGAGGTGTGTTTTGAACTGCTTCTTGGTACTTGAGATTCACTAAGTGGCTCAGAGCAATCAAATCTGGAAATCGTATTGGCTGCCTGTGTGGGATTTTGACTAACAGTGCACAGACCAGCATCTCTGTCCTGAGAAGAAGGTGGTTTCGTTGAAACTTATCATAAGGGATAATTGTATCCTGCAATGACAATTTGCTATAATCAATCCCATGCTCACAACCTATCATCAACAAGAAAATAGCTGGCAGGCAAGATTTGAATATGCTCAAAACTATGCAGGAAAGATGTGTACCTGTCTTACACACTCGAAGAGCCACTCGACAGTAATGGCTGGAATTCCCTTATTACAGTAAGCCTCGTATTTTGGACCGCTTGCAAATTTGCAGATAAGATGGGTCACTTTCTTTGTTGCTCTCTCTGTAAATTTAGCTCCTAGAGTAAAGCACAAGTTCTTCAGCAGAAGTCTCTCTTCTCGTCGTATTGAGAAACACAGAAACGAAAATCTTCGAACCCCGGGAATGGGATGCGACAGCGCAAAGGAGAGAAGATAGGATGACTTCCAACGTCTTGCAAGCAGCCCACCTTCACAAAATTTTAAATGTAAGAATTGGAAGCTTATAGTTTTTTGCAAGTAGAAGTGCAGGGCATCAATAATCTGCTTCTTGTGTACAGAGTAAAGAAGTGGCCATGAGCACATAAGCGTGTACCTTCAAACACGAGTGTATCCAGTGAGTTGAAACAACAGTTGAATGAGAGAAGTCGCAGTGCATGCTGTTCTGTCCATGGCACTCGATTATGAAATCCACAACTGTTGATTGCACGTCATCCACCATAGTGCCTCCACCTTCTAAGACCCAGTCAACAACCTCAGCTCTCTGAATAAAGATTACCATTTTGTCAACAGAAAGCAAAGCAAGCAGTAACTAAAATTTATGCATATCATCAAAAGAAAACAAGGCACAATCTAGATGAATAAGCATTTTTATGGCTCTGGCGTTCTATGTCTAGCAACTTCAAATAATTTCTCAAGAAGTTGATGGATCAGCATCTAACATTTGAAAATTTTGACAGCATAATTTACTGTCAACCTGTTTGTCCCTGATGCCAAATCTAGTCAAGATTAAACCAGGACAAGTCATCTTAAGTGGAAAAGAACGCACAAATAAAGAAGTGAATGAGATATTAACAGCTTAGAATACCTTATCATGAGAAAATGAATTTGAGAAACAAAATGTTTTCCCTTTGAAAGTATTTGAAGATCCGCTCCTCTGCAAATTCATTGCAGAAGTTGCTTGAAATTGGGGGTGGTACCCGCCAATACCAACCACTCCATTCTGTTGACTTGATTTTGCAGACATGGTTGCTGTTCGAGTGTTTTTCATGTTTTCATGTTTGCCCCTTGCTGCTTTTCTTTCAGATGACAGATCTTTTCCTAGTTGTTTATCATGTGAATCATTGACAGTTGGAACAATAAAATTTCGACATGAGCTTTTGACTGCCTTTGTTTCACGTGTATCAGCAGATTTTTCCATGCCCACATTGAAAATTCTGAATTCAAAAGGTAGAAAAACATGGAAAATGAAGTCAAGCAAGGAAAACATATCTTTTAATGTGATCCATTTCAACAATCTGATATACAACTAAATCTGGTGCTTCCATACCTTTTGAGAGTAACTCGCTGGCCAAATGAATTGGAGATACTTTGACTTCCTTTTTTGCTCTATTGCAGTCTTCTAACCACGTTACTTTTACCACATTTACTATACCCCAAGCAGCCAGACGTCTTACCTCCCTTTTCTCTCTGCTAAGACAAATAAGCACCATTAGCTGCAATCACAACCAGTTCATAATAAAACTATTATATGCAGAACAGTGACATGAACTTACTCCTCTGAAGGTGCACCTAGAATAATATGAGTAAGCCTCTCACTTAACATAACATGCCGGGATCCACCACCATTCCGTATCATCATGACTAACCTTGACAATTCTTTCTCCTCAAAACCTACCAGAGAAATTCTGCACTGTGATAAATAAAGATCATCATCTTCCGCCTCTGAGTCCTCAGCTACATGACTATTGACCTGCATTTCATTTGTCTCTTGTGCACCAACAATATCAGTGCGGCAGATCTTTGAATCATCACCAAACGAAGCAGGCACGCACTGTGACGTTGATACTGAATCATCAACTGATGTTGCTGGAACAGGTTGAAAACTTGCACTTGCACTACTGATCTCTGGGTTGTGTTGCTCCTTAAGGGAACTTTTTACACCATTAAAATTAGTAGAATTCTGACAAACAAGATAAGAATTCTCATCTAGGCAAGCTGCATTCCAATTAAGAAAGAAAATCATGAGGTTAGTTAAACCTTACTAGCTTTGTAACTTCTAGGAGAAACAAGCAGATAACAGCAGCAAAGCCAATAGTAACCCATGAATGTTGACTATTACCTCTTCGAGCAACGGATTGGTCAACCCATCTCGGATCTACAATGTGGATATTACCCCATTTCTGGGCCACAACATACTTGTCACCACCAGGTTCGTAATAACATGTTAAGGAAAGTTTACTTAAGCTTTTCTGATAAATAAGACAGATGAATATACAAATCAAGTGCAATGTTTTGACAAAGTTGTACAGGACATGAACAACACTAATCGAATGTCAAGCAGCATGTGCCACCAACAGTACAGCAAAATTAAGTTGCTTCTGAAAGCCTAATGTAGGGCATGTTTGTTTTCCTTGCCCACTCGTGCATAGCCTTGATAGTGGGCAAGGAAATCCTTGCTAGTGTATGACAGCAAATTAGGTTCTCCTCAAAAGCAAGGAAATCCTTAATCACTCTTGGGTGAGTAAGGTAACCCAACATGCCTCCTTGCCCAATAGCTAGTCAAGGGTGAGCAAGGAAACCAAACAGGCCATTACTTTTCTATCAGTGCTTCATAATTTTTCATTGTAGGGATGGATACATGGCGTTAGGAATTCACAGCTTACATTTCTAGCCTTCTATATGAGGAGTATGACTGCATCGATTTCCTGAAATTTAATTTGGTCTATGATTTTTGCTGCTGAGTGCCTAGAAAGACCTTTAATCATCAGACTTAGCCAAATTTCTTTGGATGTGTCAACTGCACCTTCAGTTGTGCTGGGGACATGAACCTAAGGGCCTCACGTATGAATCATCATTGAGACACCATGTTACATGTGGCATACCACAGCACCACCTTTTTCACTGAGCATAGATTAACAGCCTAAAGTGACTGAAGACAGATGAGCAGCATTACAACATTACTTGGAATACTATCCCTGTACTGCTCTATTCCCTGTTCTATAGCTGTGTGGGAAACAAAACACAGGGTGGAGATCCCATCTTTGGTCAAAAAGCAAGGAAGTGTATTACTTCCTTGAGATCTATTCCACTAGAACTCAAAAAGAAGAGAGATAAAATAACTAATTTGAACAGATGAGATCTCAAATTGCAGAACATTAAATGCAGAAAACAGCAAAGGATATATTTGCAACTAAATGAGTGCACTTCCTTGTAAGATTTGCTGAATACTGTCCACCATTCTGCACTATTATTTCTGCCAATTCCTTCCGTTCATCTGATTAAACAAAAGAGACAGATGAAGTAAAAAACACTGAACAAAATAAAGCATATTGGTAGATGTAGTTGCCATAAGACAGTAGTGATAGTATCTTCTTAATGCCACAGATTTTGGCAGTTCTACATGGCTATGGCCAGCAGTTCATTACCTGAACTGGGACCAGTTACTACCAGCTAGCTATTAACAGTTTCTGGCTAGTTTTCCAGTGGAATCTCTATGGCACAAATCTTAGCCCCAATCCTCACAAAACCCAGACATAAATCTACCAGATATTGGGCAGGAACCACCTGTAAAACTGTCTGGTTTAGTCCACTTCCGCTCAAAATGAAAAATGGCCAATTCTTGACTAATTGTTGATGGTTTTAAATTTTTTACATCAAAGAATAATGGGAACCCCAGAGAACTTGGCCATAATGAGGCTAATTCAGAACATCTGAGCAATTTTCACTAGCTGGGATTCCAAATACCAGTATGTCCAGTCAATGGTAATACCTGTTTACCGTCGATTTTATGAACCTTGGCTATATCATTAATTTATTATCATATTTCATTTGATAAAATTATCCCCGTAGTCAACAACTACCGGTTTTTAACAAAGAATTAAAGATGCAAGAGAAAAGCATGTATTGATTGAAAGAAAAGGTTGAACTCACTTCCATCTCCTGGCTGAATACAATTGAAATGCACCTACCTGCATTCAGTTTGGTGATGCAAATATTCAACCCAGTGAAAGGAAGAATCCTGTAAGATTCATGAGGTACAACACGATGTTCGGTCCAGCATTGCTCCAACCAGTTCATCCTGACAATAGGCTTCTTCAAAATATTCACTGCCCACTGCACAACACAAAAAGATTAAAGCACATCCATATTGGTCATATCAGGCCAACAGTATCGCTCAGAGGACATGACATCCTAAAACAATTCTTGCTTCCATGCCAAGGTCAAAGAAGTTAACAGAAACCAAAGATAACAGGCAATTATTCTTGCTAGCTTTACAGCATAAGAGCCACAGTAGGTATAGAAGCTCCATAGGTATCAGTAACTGTAAGTAGGGAAAGCTACATAAATCTAACATGAAAATGGGCAAACAGCCAAAATATGGTAATCAACCCTAACTAGTTGAAACAACAGCTCTGCTCAGCAATGTCAGCAACTCAGCACCCAAAGTGTCAACCTCAATATGAGCAGTAAAATCAAGCAATTGTTTCTGTTAATGTTTGCTACACAAATCCCAACAACAAAGTAACACATTTATCTTTATGTTGAGGCGAGCTGGAGAACAATTGAAAATGACCTGTGCCAGATTTATGGCTTAATTTGGCATTTCACTAATAAATTAAACTGACACTGTGTGCACTGTAGTACTGTACAATATTGAACAGTGCCTAGACAAAATAAAGGAATTGTATATAATAGTATAATATAATTGGCAATTTTCTATACTAATGTTATGAAAGAATTACTTCTGAACTCCAGAGGCTCCTAGATGGGCTACATAGCAATCCATGTTCCATGGTACATGTAGGGTAAGCATATACAACTTCTCATACTGCAACAACTGCAATGGCAATTAACAAATCATTTCCATTCCATGTTAACAGATTTCAGCATAACTTACTTTATATTTGGCAGCCAAGACATCCTTTGCAATTACAAAGTTAACATCCATGGACACTTTAGTTTGCAAAAAACCTCCCATAGCTGTCACAAATTGTTCGATCTTAGCCTGAAAGAACAAAAACAAAGTTGAGATAAATACATCATGCGTTTACTAATGGAACTGCAACAGTAAGACATGTTCTGATACATAATACCTTCTCATCTTTTTCAAAGCCTGAACAAAGTATCTTAACCCCATCCATTGCAAGACAACAAGTATAACCTTGCTTAGGAAGGAAGCGACGCTCCTTAGCACAGGAAAGAATGCACTGTGGTCCTGTCCAAAATTAAACTTGTTCTTACACTCAAAGTTAAAACACAAAATGGTTGTGGAAATATGTTTTACTTGTCACTAGAGGAACTTATCAGATGGCTTTGGTTGGCTGTGGTTTCAACCTTAGAGAATTTTGTGCACTACAGCACTACAAAACACATCACAGTTTGGCTCCATACTTACAAGGAAGCCTGACAAAGTAGACAAACTATGTGACCGTAGCACTTCGAGAGAAATTTTACATAGATTGCTTTCAGATTTTTGTAGATCATGGTCCTTAGTAACTCATGACAGAGAACCATCATAACATCTGCACTATCGCAACATTCAGCTACCAGACTAATCCAACTTCTACAAGTTCTAGCCCTAGGCGTGAAAACTTTGCAAACCACAAAGTAAATTGGGGCCTTCAACTACATCAAATATAAATTAAAAGCAAGATATAGTGAGATACCAAAATTTAAAGCACTAAAATAGGCATACTAACCGAAAAACTTCAGAACATTTGTCCTCTAGAGCACCCATAATAATAAAATTATGGCGTACAGCCGCATAGATCCCAGATCCTCATATCTAAAGATTTTTGACAGCTTTAATATAGTGTTATAGCCAACTTGCTACAATTTGAGCTATTAATTTTTTAAAAAAATCTATACAGATTTAAACAAATTTTAGCTCCAACTTGCAAAAATCAGCACACTCCATCAAGCAAATTGCAGCCTCTAAATATCTAAGAAACTCAACTTTAGCTACTCTGATCCAGTATTGCAACATTCTGAAGCACTGGCGTCTAGTGTAAGATCACAAACAAGAAATAAATCCAAATCAAAAGTGGATTTAGTTAGCACACTTCACCAAGAAATCATGGGCCTATCTGCTTATGGATTACACATGAACGTTCTCTAAAATCCGAACCACAAGCTCTCTAATTACAAGGCATTGAAGCCATTTAGTGCCAAACTGTCATTTGAGGTAATTCCACTAGATAACTTCACAACTCACAGTCACCAAAGAAAATTAACACTCCCACTGCCAGACTGCACAAATTCAGCAAGGCACTTTACCGAGCAAATTGCAGCCTTTGGCCCTCAGATCCGCGAACCTCTCCTGCAGAAAGACGAGACCAAAACGGAAGCAAACATTTAGGATTTGGGAACCGAAGAGGCGCCGCGGGCGGGGTGTGGGGTTGGGGGCAAGTGCGTACGTGGGAGGAGGACGAGATGACGTGGAAGTCGAGGGCCCTGTACGGCCGGGGTCGGCGCAGAGGAAGACCTCGGCGCCGTTGAGGCGGAGCGCGTCGTGCACGGCGTCGAACACCTCGGGGCCACCAGGTTCCGCGACAGGAACACGCTCGCGCCCGCGAACGTCGCCGCCCTCCGCCCGCCGGAGGAGGCAGCGGCAGCGGCGTCGTACGCCAGCGTCATCGGGGAGTGGCGGAGGCGGCGGCGAGGCGGGAGTGGGGAGGGTAGCAGGCGGGAGGAGGCGGAGAAAGCCCCAAATGCGCCAGCGATAGCAGGTCCAAGTTTCAAATTTTTAGGGAGGAACCGACTAATGAGTAATGACCCCGCGATTCCCAAACACTGTATCAGAGTTCGACTAATGCCATGTCTTTTGGGCAGTAAATAGAGACGTCTTTTGGGTAGTGGACTGTAATATCTCTATTTTTAGAAATAGAGACATCGTATCATCCGTAACAGTTAGAAATTTAGGCCCCGTTTGGCACAGCTCCACCACCAGCTCCTTAGAGCTGTTTTGTGCCAAACGGGGTAAAGCAAAATAGCTCCACCCAAGGAGCTCCTTAAAATCTGCTGAGACAAAAATAGCTCCACCTAAGGAGCTGAAAAAAGTAGCTTCACTTGGCTGCACTTGTGAAGCCAAAAAAAACAGCTCCACTTGTGAAGAGGAGCCCTGCCAAACAGGGCCTAAGTTGTAGATAGATGAAGTACATACCTGCTTATGAACAATTAAAAGAAGTTAATTTGATTAAAATAAGATCTAATGGTCAACTTTAGTAACAATAAAGGCGTCTAAGCCTAAAATTTAACTTACATTCAGAAGAACCGAAAAAAAAACTCCACAGGAACGCTTGAATGTGATCGTAACCCTAACACGAAAACTTGCACATCCTCTTTACTTCTGATATCTATTGTGGTGGAAATATTGCAAGACTGAATACAATTAAACGTACTCAGTAAATCACATGGGGAAATATTGTATAGCTACTTAGAGCAACTCCAACCGGTTCTTTATCCTGCTCTTCATTGTATATTTACCTAATATGACTCAAGAAATGGACTCCAACCGGTTCTTTATCCTCCTCTTCATTTTTATCGAGTCGCTATTTTCTCCCAGCCGCTAGCTAGATTTGGCGAGCGCCTCCTCACTCGCTTCTCAAATAGCTAGGCCATTGGAATGCTAACTCAAATAGAGAGCTGAAAATAATAGCTAGCCTATTCATCCTAGAAAATAGAGAGGGAGAAATGACTAATGGGATGGAGTTGCTCTTACCAGGATTCTCAAGTCATGGAAATATAGTTGTTTCATTATGATATGTGGATGCAATTTTGTTTATAAGCATTTTTAAACATAAAAGAATAATAACCACTTATGGATTTGGGGTTTCAAGACTTGCTTGATAGACCTTAGCATTTTTCAAATCTACTTATACTTTGCTGTTAGAATCACCCATTGAACATAGCTTCTTTTACCAGAAACACAACGTATTCGAGATACCATTGTGATTACTCCGTAAAGTTGCCCACTTTACCCACAAGTTTTCTTAACCCTCATGACTGAGTTAAGAAAACAAGATCGTTTTACTGCTCATCTCTTTATATAGTCTCTACCCGGTAAATCTCCAACTCAGACCCAGGTATCCGCCGACTCGGCTAGATATCTTTTGCCCGTCCTGAGAGGAATCTACCGTTGTTCAGTATGGTTTTACCCCCTCCCATACCAACACTTCTCACTCCTGTAGAGATTCAATCGATTTGAGCAGCTACTAAACCAAATTTGATAAGTCAAAACTTGTGGTTGGACGATCACTATGTTCTTTACTTAGCATAAGGTCATCCTTACTTCCTCCAAGCTTTACTGCCACTTCACTCTTAGACATTTTCTACTTCTAAAACCAAATCACAGTGATCAACGATAGCATTACCCAGCCAACACATGGTTCTCATGATAATCATTTTCTAAGAAACACTTTTACAAAATTACGGCAAAATGATTTGCTAAACAAGAGCATAAAATAGTTGAGTTTCCTACACTACCATGGTTATTTAAGTAGTAGATTTAATATTACTAAGGCTTGTTAAGGTGAATATGGCCATCAAAGTAAATAGTTTTTCATGGTAGGATATAACTAGATATCATATCATTCTAAACATTTAATGTACATAAAATATCAGCGTAAATAAAAGGTAATGTATAATCGATAAGTAAATAATTAACAAAATGTAGATTCGACATGATCAAAAACATGTGACTTGCCTTCTTCACGTTGTTGTTGGTCTTCTCGCCAACTTCAAGCTTGCTTCATTTGCTTTTCTTGCCTTCGGTTGACCAACTCGCTTGGTCCGCTCACTAGCGAGAAAATGAGGCCAAACAAGTTCTTGCCTTACTGAATACAAGTTGAAAAAATGCAATTAAATAACAAGAAATGACAAAAAAAGGAAATGGGTTGGGTGTCCGAGTTTAACAATACTTGGGTTGCGCTTGTCATTCTTGTCAACTCCAAGAAGTTGAGGAAGAGTGTCACCAACATCTCATATTTTTCGGTAAAGCCCTAAGCATTTTTTTACAACTTCAATGTCGGAAAGGTTAGTACCAAGGCTTTTGAGTTCATTCACAATGTTGTTGAGTCGAGTGTACATCTCATTAATGTCCTCATGTGGCAACATTGTGAATGTCTTATATTTGATCCGAAGCCTATACAATTTGGCTTCTTTAACCATGGACGTCCCTTCATAAATTTCGGAAAGGGTTGTCCAAATAGCGTGGACCATTTCTAAGTTGTTCACCCTATTGAACTCGTCCGCGTTTCAAACCCCAAATAAAGCATTCATAGCTTGAGCATCTAAATGAGCGTTACACCCATCTTATTCTGTGAGGTGCAATGGATCAAGAGGCATGACGTAGCCCTCATTTACAATTTTCCAAATATTTGGACTCATTGCCTTAAGATAAATAGACATTCTAATTTTCCAATATGCATAATTTGATCCATCGAAGAAAGTTGTCTTTCCTATAGCAAACCCTCGCTAGCCATCCTTTCTCTCTAAACGGTTAAGTCTAATAGTGAGAGACCAATTTCGATATCACTTGTAGGATCAAGGATACCAGCTAGAGGGGTGAATAGGAGGTTTTAAAATTTTCTTTTCTTCTATGTATTTTTCTACAATTTTAATTTAGCAAGAATGCAAAGCACTTAACACCTACACAATTCTAGTCAAGTAAAGTATCAATACTAGCTCTATATTAAGCAAATGATCACAATAATACTACAAACAACTAATCACAATAATACTAACAAATAAGAGCTAGAAGAAAGTATGAGAGAATTACACACAACCGATGTTTTATCGTGGTGTTGGAAACTTGCGGTTTCCCTAATCCACGTTGAGGTTAGTCCAAACGAATTGGACCGCTCCACGAATTGCCGAAGCACCTCGAATCCACTAGAGGTAGCTCTTTCCCGCTCCGGTAGGTGAGCTCCAACCTTCACACGAATACTGTGCCTTCTCACAAACTCATTTGAGAATATCACCGATCAACTTTCTCCCAATCATCCAGTGCGGCAAGCACCAAGAGTAATGAGCCAATACTTCACTTGATTGCAAACTAGTGCCAAAGGATCAACTAATGAATGCTATGCACTTTTTGGCTCAACCACCTCAATTGAATGCACAAGAGAGAAAAGAGGTGTGAGTGAATGTTCAATGCTCAAAGATGTTCAATGGAGTCTCTTCATACTGTCCTTGAGCAGTGGTACGGGTATTTATACCCCTCACCAAACAAAACTAGCCGTTTAAAATAAATTCTAGAAAAATCAGGGCAAGTGGAACTACCGCCGGCCAACGGCCGGTAGTTCCGCTCTACCTCTAGCGCGGTAGAACGGTTATGTCAGAAGCTCTGCAGTAGCAGTTGGAAAGTCGGCGCGGTACTACCGCCATTACAAAATGTGGTACTACTGCTCTGCGGTAGTTCCAGAAAGTCAGCGCAGTACTACCGCTTGGGCTGGAACCAAACTTGGCGCTCTCTGTAAAATGGTTCCACTCCTGCCTCCGGAGCTTCCGGACTCCGGAAGTACAGCTCCATGCAGCGAAACTACCGCTTCAACGGTAGTTCCGCGATAAAATCACCGTAGATTTCGATCCGCGAAACTCAAACCTCACCCGGCGGGTGCTCTGGAAAAAGGCTCGCTCGAATTGAGCCTCGGGCGCCGGTAGTTCCGCTTTTGCTCGCGAAACTTTCGCTCTGTGGTAGTTCGATGTTAAAATCTGCAGTACTACCGCTCTTCCGCATGAGCACGATATGGCTTTTAAAACAGATTTTTAATGAATGCATGATCCTAGTTTGATCCAAATGGCACAATAATTTTGCTATCAAGCTACTTGCCATGATCCTCTTTATGGTAACGATTATTTAGCCTATAATCCGGTCTTCCACCTTTTCTCCTAAGACTGTAAAAGTAAAAGGATTCTATTCTAAGTATACCTTTATATTGAGCCATTTTGGTCTTCACATAGATCCTTAGCTTGCATCTTGTCAACCACTTATGGACTTAACCTTTAATCACTCATTGAAACACGTTAGTCCCATATTCACATAAATTCATTAATTATCAAAACCATTTTTAGGGGCTTAGATGCTTTCACAGAGCCCTAGAGTTATGCTCGTGCTAAGGTGAGCTCGATAATGTAATCAAGATGCATTAGGGATGCTAAGGACAAAAGCAATTGAATTTTCATTAAGAAGCGAAGATGATTGCAAAGAGGGGCTCACCGGCGTGAAGAGGTTCATCGACAGCGATTCAGTTAGATTGCTCTCAATTGAGTGCTATGGAGGGTGTCTGGTGTAGGATTAAGGATAACCGACTGGAAAGGGGTGAATAGGAGGTTTTTAAATTTTCTTATCTTTTAATTAATTCTCTACAATTTAATATAACAAGAGTGTAAAGCACTTAATACCTACACAATTCTAGTTAAGTAGAGTATCAACACTAGCTCTATCTCAAATAAATAATCACAATAAGAGTAACAAATAAGAGCTAGAAGAAATAAGAGAGGAAACAAGTACACTTAATGTTTTACCGTGGTGTTCGAAAACTTGCCGGTTCCCCTAATTCACATTGAGGTTAGCCCAAATGAATTGGACCGGCTCCACAAATTAAGAAGCACTTCCAATCCACTAGTGATAGCTCTTCCCGCTCCGGTAGGTGAGCTCCAACCTTCACACGAACACCGGACCTTCTCACAAACTTCTTTGAGAAGATCATCGATCAACCTCCATTAAATCACCCAGGTGCCGGTAAACACCAAGAGTAATAAACCATGGGCTTCGCTTGATTGCAAACAAGTGCCAAAGGATCAACTATTGAATGCTATGCACTTTTGGCTCAACCACCTCAAATGAATTCACAAGGAGTAAATGAGGTGTGCGTTGAATACTCAATGCTCAAAGATGTTCAATGGGGTCTCTAACATCTGTCCTGAGCGCTGGTACGGGTATTTATACCTCACCAACCAAAACTAGTCGCTTGAAAGAAATTCCATAAAATTCGTATGCAGCGAAGCACCGCAGCCAATGACCTGCATTTCACTCGCTCGTCACGGCAGAACGGCTATGTCGAGCCTCAACTAACCGCTTGAAAGTCCGCGCAGAACTACTACCGTTACAAACTCGGTACTTCCGGGAAGTCGGCGCGGTAGTACCGCTTGGGCCGAAACCAAAAGTTGGCGCTCTTTGGAAAAAAGGTTCCGCCCTTCCCACTGGAGCTTATGTGCTTCGGAAATACCGCTTCATACTGCGGAACTACCGCCTTGCATAGTAGTTTTGGCGTTAATTCTCCAGTACTTCCGAATTCCGTAAATCTTAAAAATCACCCAGAGGGTGCTCTTTGGAAAAAGGCTCTGCTCAAAGGCCGGACCTTCCGGCAAGCGGAAGTACCGCATATTACACGCCGGTACTTCCGATTGTTCGGACAGAGCACCGAGCACTCCGGGGGTGTTCTCTGGAAAAAAGGTTTCGCTCGGATTTTCGGAGCCTTCGAGCGCCGGAAGTACCATTCTTGACTGCGGAACTTCCGCTCTGCGGTAGTTCCGACGTTAAAACTCCGGTACTTTCAGTTTTCTAGACAGAGCACATATTTGACTTTTAAATCAGATTTTCAATAAATGCATGATCCTAATTTGATTAAAATGGCATAATAATTATGCTATCAAGCTACTTGCCATTATCCCTCTTTATTGTACGACATTTAAGCTATAATTTGGTCTTTCACTTTTTCTCCTAAGACCGGTAAAAATGAAAAGAGGATCCTAGTCTAAGTATACCTTTGTACTGAGTCATTTTTGATCTTCACATTGATCCTTGACATGCTTCTTGTCATCCACTTAAGGACTTAACCTTTTAAACACTTATTAAACACATTATTAAACACATTAGTCCCATATTCACATAAATTCATTAATTACCAAAACCATTTTTAGGGGCTTAGATGCTTTCATCTAGGAACCTTGCGAAGTGATCCAAAGGGGCTCTAAAGCTTTAGAGGGGCACTAAGGTGGTGGGAGCAGGAGCACTGGCTAGGCGGTGCTAGCACATGGAAGGAAGAAGGTGGCGAGGGTGCGGTCGGCGAGGCCAGGGAATAGGTGAGGCATGGCCAAGGCGACGACCGGCCACTAGAGAAGCGACACGCGGTCTGAGCTGGGCAAGGCCTGGTGTGAGCAGAATGGAGAGTTGCGGCACAAGTGGGCAAACGGTGGCGGCGCGGACGTGCACCATGTGGATGGATGGCGCGAGAGGAGGAGGCGGTTTCTTGAAGACGCGAGAAAAGGGAAACAACTATCCAAAAGAGGAAGGTGGGAACTCAAAGGAATTGCCAATTTGGGAAGGAAAATCGAATTCAAAAGAAATTCAAGAAAATTCAAAGCTCTGAAAACCTTCAGGTTGTTTCATGGACGATGGTCATGTTCTTGTTATCTTTTTTTAATTTTACGATGTATTTTTGGGCTATGGTTTATGGCTTTTAGTTTAAAATTTTTAATTTTGGTTGTTCGTGAAAAAGAGTATGGAAAGAGAGACACTCGTGTGCGATTTTGGACGATATAGATGACATTAGTGCAATGTCTACTACAATCAACATATAGATCCCATCTTGAAAAGATACACCATTCAAAAGTTAGCTACTGTAGCATAAGCAAAAGCCATAAGTAACGAAATAAAAGAACTCACTATTAGTTTGATTTCTTGGAAGCCAAAATAAGCGAGATGCTTTTTCCAAACGGCTTCTCAATCGTTTTCAAATAGCTTCTCGAACTAAAAACTGTGTGCATCGGCTTTTGTTTACACTTTTCGAAACAGAAGCAGATGGTAGAGACGTAGACGACACATACAGTTTTAGATTGGGGAAGTCATTTGGAGAATCTACTTCGATAAGCCTTCCCGTTTGTTTCGACTTTTGGGAAAACCAAAATCCCAAAAAGAACATGGCCAATGTTTTAGGTAGACCTATCTAAACGGGCAACCTGCCGGGCACAACACGTTTGGCCCAGCTAACTAAATGGGCCATGTCGTGTTAGCCCATATGCTGATCTTCAGACCTAGGCATGGTCTGAGGAGATCATGGGCCGACCCAACATGTTTAGCATGATGGGTCGGGATAGGCCCATTTAGCCCATACCGCCTTGAAAAATTGCAAACAAATATATAGAATTCAAAATTACAATTTAAAAATTATAAAAAGATTTTTATGCTTCCAAACCATTACAAATGACTAGAAAATTGAAAAATTCAATCGTTATCGTACCTAACGGAGCATGCTTATGCCGAGCCAGCCCGCTGAGCCATGGTGCTGATCCAAGCACAATATGACCAGTTGGGCCAAGCCAGAATAACCTGTTTAGCTCATAGGTCGTGTCATGCCCCGTGCTAGCCCAACCGGCACAACCCATTTAGCTAAGTCTACTTTTGGGGTTTCGAATACAGATTTTTCAGTTCCAAACAAAGTTTGGAGTTTGAGCACCTAGTGTTCAAGTTACAAAACAATGTTTCGAGTTTTGGCACCAAGTTTCAGCGAAAGTTCAAGAGCTTTCACATCTCGAGGCATAAGTTCAACACATGTTTCATACAAGTTTTTGGCAGGATTTAACTTGGATATTAGGGATAATCAATGGAGCATGATATTAGTGAGGGTTGGACCGACAACAAGCCAACGCCTGAACAGGTATTCCTTTGCTAGAGATGACCGTGGAAACCTAAACATCATAAAGACATTGATCCAAACATGGCCACATAAGATAGATTTACCTCAACACATGTTTCATACTGAGTTTTTTTGGGGTGATTTAACTTGGATATTATGTCGACTTTGATTTATTCTAAATATTATACTGAATTTACATCGAAATTTACATTTATTTGCTCTTAAGATTATGCTGACTTTGCTTTCAAATTATCTCATATTTTTATAGTTTTTGATTTTCTATTAATGGAAAAATCTTATGGCATCTAAAAATCATTCAGGTGTTGGACATAAAAGGAATGATGATGAGAATGCATATTTTGTCTTCTAGTTACTCGGATGTGTGTGCAGGTAACTCCGAATGGAGCTTGCCTGTTCCCTCCCCATGTTCCCCTCCATGTTCCCTCCACATGTCATGATTTAATTGGCTCTCCAATAAATTAGTAAAGTAATTAATTAATGTAGGTGATTAATTAGACTGGTAATTAATTAGTATAAAATATTAGTGTGAATAATTAGTATAGATCAATTGGAATAAATAGTAAGTATAGATAAATTAGAATAAATAATAGTAATTAATCTATACTTACTATTTATTCCAATTGATCTATACTAATTATTCACACTAATATTTTATATTAATTAATTACCAGCCTAATTAATCATCTACATTAATTAATTACCTCACTAATTTATTGGAGAGCCAATTAAATCATGATATGTGGAGGGAACATAGAGGGGAACATGGGGAGGGAACAGGCAAGCTCCATTCCGTAACTCCTAGGACACACGGATGAACTATAGTCATATCAAAATTTGAGATACATAAGAAGATGGCCCCAATTTTGGGGCAAACACAAAAATCCTTTGTAGATTCTTTGAGCCCCGGCCAAAGACCACCACCTCCGCGCCACTTTTTTTTCTTTTTTTAAAAGAACCCCAACTGTATCATTTTGCTCCAATATTGGAAGCATTTTGGGAGTATCTATGTCAATACCGCCTAAAACCAAAGTAGTCTTGGAATTCTGTAAAACTATAGTCTTGGAATTCTGTAAAACTATGATTCTTCAATAATCTAGATCAATTTCAAATTATGTTTTCATATCATCATTCCTAAATTGACCATCCCATTTTAAACGAAGACAATTGCAGAAATCCGATTATTATGGTTTAAGTTACCCAAAAAAAACTCCAGTTACATTAGCAAGCGCTACATGACCTAGATATTTAGGCCTAAACTCTGCACTGTGTCATCGCCTAATCTGCACCGAGGCGCACCTCCGCTACGGAGACTACACTGTGCCGCCGGGAGTCGGAACCACACCGCCGGCAGAGGTCGTCGGCAAACTTACTTGTAAATCCTCAAAACACCAGGTACCTAAGTGGAAGATTACCTTCAATTCCTCTCTCTCACCGATTTCATAACCCCACTTCTCCGGGAGATTGGATCATATACCCTCCCTTTAGTTGGGAAATTGAGGATTTATCCTCTACATCTCAATGACACGTGGGGTCATCATAAGTCACTGATACGTGGGTCAGGAGCGTAAATCCTCAATTTCCATCTAAATGGAGGGTATCTCTACTCCTTAAAAGAAGGAGTTCAAGGTGATAGTGAATTCTACACTTCTTCTGACAAAAAAAAAATACACAGTCTGACATATAGGCCTACCCATCCCTCCTCACGCCCGTGCGCCCCCACTCCCACCGAATCCGTGCGCTCCTCCCCCCTGATTTCTCCCTCACCTCCCTCCTCCTCCATCGCCTCCTCCTTCCACTCCGCCGTCGCCTCCTCCCCCGCCACCCGGTGTCCGGCGGTGGATCCCCGGCGCCGACGCCGGAGGAGGAGATGGAGTGGGTGTTCCGCAAGTTCGACGCGAACGGCGACGGCCGGATCTCGCGGTCCGAGCTCGCCGCGCTGTTCGAGAGCCTGGGCCACGCGGCCTCCGACGACGAGCTGGCGCGCATGATGGCGGAGGCGGATTCCGACGGCGACGGCTTCATCAGCCTCGACGAGTTCGCCGCGCTCAATGCCACCGCGGCCGGCGACGCTGCCGCGGTCGAGGAGGACCTCCGCCACGCCTTCCGGGTCTTCGACGCCGACGGCACCATCTCCGCAGCCGAGCTCGCGTGCGTGCTCCACGGCCTCGGGGAGAAGGCCACCGTCCAGCAGTGCCGCCGCATGATCGAGGGCGTCGACCAGAACGGCGACGGCCTCATCTCCTTCGAGGAGTTCAAAGTCATGATGGCAGGTGGCGGCGGCTTCGCCAAGATCGCATAGCCCTAGGTTCTTGGATCAACGGAGTTTGTTCGACCTTTTCCTGCCCCCACCCCTTCCTCTATCCGAGCGTGCCTGCCGTGTGCGGTGGAAATTAAGTGTATATAGAACGATTAAAGGCAAGATCGGTAGCTCTAGGTTCTTTGACTAATAATTGCAAAGCGCGAATATTGATTTCTATACAGATTTGGAAATTGGAAACTAAAAAGCCGTGGTTCACGGTCATCGCCTTATTTGGGCTGTGCATTCTTTGACCTGCTTTTGGTTTTAGAGATTCTAATTGTTCTTCAAGATTCAGGCGTTTGTGATGACTAGACGCTTGGAATGTTTTGGACCTTGTTTTCATTTGTTCGGAATCTGGATGTCCATAACCTGGACTTCATCTAATCCTATTCTTTTTTGTGTGTCATTCTGCTGTGCTTCTTGTTTGATTCGCAGTTGGATCTGAGGAGAATCTGATGTAACTAGATGTACACTAGATGTAGACTCTGGCACTGGAGTCTGGATTGCCTTTTCATTTTATTGTCCAATTTTGTTGAAAATTATATGTTTCTACTTTCCACTGGAGAGGTATAATTCTGTTTAACTGAATTGAAAAAAAGTACACTTAAACTGGAGGCTGTATAACCCAGTTTTAGCTGAATTTGAGTGTACTTGAAGGGGTGCACACATGTGATATTCAATTTATTCAGACGTGCTGCTTCAAATATTTGGCACACAATGCACATACATAAGCCTGCCAAGTCGAAGCGTAGTGGAGTAGAACATTAGTAACACTTGCAATTTTAAATTAGGATGTTATGACCGGCGTCTACTACCAGCGCCGATCCCGGCCAGCGGCTGGGCCGCACGGCAGCTAGGGTTCTAGATGCCCAGGGGAGGAGATCACTTTAGAGATTAGAGTCCTTAAGTATTGCTTATTCCCTTCCGTATTCAGTTCTTATTTCCTTCCGTATCAGTCGTATTCGATTAGGATTGTTAGGGCATGGGATATATAACCCTAGGCAGTATTGGAATAAAGATCAAGCAAGGTAATAATCTTACCTGGCCTCAAGGGCTTCCTCTGTGTTCGCTCTCCCCTGTTTTGCCTGCCGCTTCCGCATCTCCACCACGGCGCCCCTGCGCCGCCGGCGGAACCGGCCTCCAGCCCTAGCCGACTTCCCCTACGCCTTGCGCAGCAGAGGGAGGATCCCTGATCTTACCATAGGACCTGGAATCTCTTTGGAGAAGCAAACACTTTTGTCAGGTTGTTTCAGTAAGTGAATGAATCTGACAGGTTGATTTAATGGTGTAAATTTTGGGCTCTACTCAACTGTTTGCAGTATCAAGGATACTAGCACTTGTCAAGAGTGTGAAATTACGATAGCCTTGCTCTCCTGCAGTTTATATTTCATTTGCTTGAATTGATGTGTGATGGTTACTTTTGGCGTTGTACAATTGCATTGATGATGCCTATTCCCTCCCGTTTTGGCCAACATACATCAGGTCTGACTAATACAATGACATCTGATAAGAGGTTTTCTGAAATCACATAGGAAAAGGAAGTCCATTGCCCAAGTTTGGGAATGGGATGTCAATGATCCCGCTTCAGCTGAGGGATTCACGGTAATCTTTAACAAAGCTAGAGATGAGAAAAAGACTGGTGGCAATTCACAGGGACAAGATGTGCCCACAAAAAGTGAACAGCCATCTCGGCAAGGGTTGTATGCAGCAAAGGGGAACAGTTCTGTAAGCACCCTGATATTTCTATTCGGGTTTCCTTTTTCATGGGATTTACAGCTCTTTCGTATTTAAATAATAGTTTGTGATGGCCTAGAATAATAAAATGGAGTGCCAAACTTCTTATTAAGATGGATATGTTCGTTTCACCAGTCACTATCATTCTGTGCAATTATTCTGGTCAATGTTTTTTTCCTTTGATAAAAAACTTTATTTCAATCTAAATCTGGCCATGAACCAATCAAATACTGTTGTATCTGTAGTTGTACACATAACGACAGTAGTAATGTACCTTTTGTATGGTGGTGTATGGTTTGCTTGAGCCGTTGAGACTTACATAAGGCCATCATTGCTGGTCCTGAGGGTCTACCATGTTTAAGGGTCAGGAGGATGATAATACCACGGTTAACACATGAAAGATATTAGTTTGACTTTCTTGGAGTGACTGAAAATCAGAGATGAGTTTACATACATGGTTGCAATATAATTGGACTCGTTATTGCACATTCCAGTGATTCCACAAGCCCTCATTACGCTAACCAAAGAACACAACCATGTCTGCATATGTTGTTTCTTCTTTAATACTTTATCAACAATGGTTCTTTGTGTAGATAATGAATAGACGGTATAGTCATGTCATTGGCATCTACCATAGTTAGGCAATGCAAGAACAGCAATGTTTGGTTGATAGGAAGTCTTGAGCGCATATGTAATAGGTAGCAAAGATTTCAGATAATGATGTGTTTAAAAATTCGGCGAGCACTCCTACCACTTGGTTTATATTGTAGAGGGATAGGTGTCCAGAACATGATTATTAGTAATGGTAACTCTTGCTTGCAAACATCCTACCTTTTTTTTAAGGTAATGGTTTGATGTTTTCATCATGATCTATTTTTATGTTTTCATCATGATCTATTTTTACTTGCAGAAGAAATGGTTCTGCTGCTTGCAGCCTACTGCTGCTGAATCTTGAAGATCGTGGGCTCAAGTGGATGTGGAACTGCGGCTACCTTGTTAAATTCTTAAAAGACTCCACGATATCCGTGGGAACTTGTTTGTGAGAGGTTTACAGTTGTGTGGTGAAGATGTTCTGGGAAAACAAGTTATGCTACTATGGTGTGTACATTATTTACAATTTACTAGCTGAATGTCCGTGCGTTGCTACGGATTTAAAAAAATTTTAGAACATATTTATATGCGTGTTCTAAAAAATTTTATCACCCGTTAGTTTCAGAATATATGGTATGATAAAATTTTAAAATCCGTAGCAACGCATGGGCATTCAGCTAGTATGATCAATAAAAACCACTTCTCCAGAATCTTCCCCAAAACCCTACCCGCGTGACCCACCCCGCCGCCTTCCCATCTCTCTCTCGAAACCCCATCCTCCGGCGGCGGCGGCGGCGAATATGATCATTCCGGTGCGCTGCTTCACCTGCGGCAAGGTCTCCTCCTTCCCACCTCCCTGTTTCACGTGGTGTCTAGACGATAGGAGTTTAGGGTTCGTTCTTTACTTCTTCCCCTGCGTCTAGGGTTTACGGCGTCTTCTGAACTGACTCCAATCCTTTCTCTCTTTTTGTCTTGTGGTTTCGCAGGTGATTGGGAACAAGTGGGACCTCTACCTCGACCTCCTCCAGGCCGACTACACCGAGGGGTAGAGTGAATTAAATACTTTACCAATTACTATCCCATGATTCGATTTATGTATCATGTAATTTTTCTGCGTTGGATCCAATGTTTGGGTGTTTGGGAGGTAATGTGTCGGGGGCGGTTAGGTTGTATATGTTGGGTGTGTATTGCGGATCAATGTTGAGCCCTGAAATTGCAAGAAAAGACTGAAATACGGGTTCAGTTTTTAGATATCCATGCCTGTTGAAATGGATCAATGTTTGGGCATCGGTTATGCGAATGCGAATCGGGCACTCAGAATTGGTTTAGGTGCAATGACTGCCGCCGTTCTGGTAATCTGCTAGGCTTGCTGATGCTGAAAGTTGGACATGTAGAATGTAGCCAATGCGAGTACAGCAGTGAGTCCCTGTGGATTTAGGATTCTGCAGTAGGTTTAGGTGAGGAATCTGATGCTAGCATATGATAGTAACATGTTGCAAATAAGACGCTCTGTATCTTCTGGATAAATGTTGTATTGTTCTCTGTCTGTGGCACTTTAACAGTGTTAAGGACATGTTTTCCTGCTGTGAATATTTTATGAAAAAACAAGGATTCTATGATAGCCACCAAGGAAACTGCCTGTGTAAGATTGTTATGAGTGGTTGAGTTCAGCGGTATTTAAGGAAATAATTTCCGTAAATTCTACAAGAAAGATCTAGATGTGCATGTGTGTTCCTGCTCTGATTTTGTTAGGTGGATATATATGCTGCTATATAAAAACTACCTTGCCCATTTTGCACCTAGTTGATGCCTTGAGATTACATTTTGATTTGGTCCTGTTTTAGATTTGTTATAAAATCTTGTCAATATTTGATATGCATATCGGTTGTGAATGTCTCTATTGAATGGTTTTGGTGTTTCAAATATTGGGGTTTGGGAAGTTCTAAACTGTCGGTGTTGAGAGATGTAGCCACTAGCCATAAAATCTTTTGTCACATAAATGGTCAAGGAAACCTCAACGATCATCATTTGCTTATTCTGACAATTAGAGGACTCAGTGTATCAATTATAGCTGAACAAGTAAGCAGTGAAATGATTGGCATCTGGAGTAGAGCCTAGCTCTTGTATCTTCAGCATTTAGGATGCTCCGGATCCACTGCCTCCTCCATTTCTCTCTCGAGAATCGATGATTTTTTTGATATATTTCTGTGGTGGTATATATGACTAGAAAACTCAATCCAGGTTACATGTTTTAGATTTAATGAGATCTAGCTAAGCCCATACTAATAAAGAGAATTTGCCATGGCTTGAGATTGGTTCATTTTCTAAGCCATGACAGAATGCGGGCTTATGCTTGATGCGTGTTTCTCTTAGCAAAGCACGAGTCAAATTGAGTTAACCCAAGAGTATGCTGACTTGCTGAGCATATTTCTCACCGCTAATTTTACACTAGCAGGCTATGATTTCTTAAACCTTGTGCCAATAATTTCTTTTGATCAGAGCTAAGTTATGTGCCCCTTTTTGGACACAAGGTTAAGCCATTTCAATGAAAGCTTCTTGTATTTCCTATGCACTAGTGCACTATAAACTTGCATTTGCTCACACGTCACACTAACAATTAGTGTGCTGCTTTATGCTGGATGGTGTGTTCTTGCCAGTATCGCCATGACATAATACAGTTTCTAATCGGCGAGTTAAATAAAAAGCTGTTGTGAGTTGAATCAGCTGGTATGAACCATTGTATGTGATCACCGACTGTAATTCAGTTGTCTGTCATTTTTTTAATTGTATGTTATTCAGAGTACATATTGAGGGAAGGAGGGGAGGGCTGTCTAAAGTTTACTGGTCTTTATGACTTACAATTTTTCGATATCATAAATATGAAAAGTTCTGGCACCACTGCGGACTGAAGATCACTTTTCTATTCTATTTCCAGGGATGCTCTGGATGCTTTGGGCTTAGTCCGTTACTGCTGTAGGCGAATGCTGATGACTCATGTCGACCTAATTGAGAAGCTGCTTAACTACAACAGTAAGTAGATTTTGTTTGGCTCTGCGGCGTGCAGTCTTCACTTGTGATTTGTTCTCTTTTCGCCCGTCATGTCACTAACACTGTCATTCATTGCCAGCTCTGGAGAAGACTGAGACCAATTAAATAATTGGGGCAACACTTCTTCATTGCACTTAGTACCCTTCAGTTGAGTGCTATGCTGTGTATGACGTGTATCTGGACAAACTTAGTACTGTTGTGCTGATGCAAAAGTTGTTTCTGCACATGAATGAGTTGTAAGGACTTTCCAATGCAACCACTGGTCTGCCTGCTGTATTTCAGCTATGTAAATGTTTCTTTATGACTGACACTGGAAGAGTACCCATAAGCAATTGAGCATACTAACGAACTGCAGTATTGGCATGCACCTTTCTCCATTCGACCAATGCATCTCATTTCTTTGGACATTCATGCCAATTTTCCATGGTTTATCGATTGCTTGTTTTGTGCACAACTTATTCGCGAAATTGAAATGCTTCATGCTTCGCACCTGTGGCATCCATTGTAAGAACTGTGATTCGAGGAGAAAATTATGACCTTGATGGTGGTAACTTTTGATGAGTCCCTGCAATGATAAAACTTGAACTTCTGACAATATATTGCCGTCCATTTACTTGTCCATCACCGTTCGGTGAGACGTGCGACTTGAGTGTTGACTATTATCCATGTGTGTCACCATTATTCTTTTTCATTCTTGTCGACAAGTAGGATGATCATGGCTTCCTGATGTCGGTTTGCTCATGTTGGCATGTACGCACAAAACGCTTTCCAAGATCCCTGCCATTGTCGGATGCACACTAACCTCCAGAGGTTGGTCCATGTGATGTAACATGCCCCAACTGGGCGCTTATGAAATGATTAAGCTTTCGTTTTGCATCATCTTCTTAATGAGTTCGTTGGACCGACCTGCTCAGATCATTTGATGTTATGCTGCAGATGACGATTACTCGGGCAGCTGACACTGATTAGTTAATGAATTGAGAGTTTTTCTTTGTTGTTAATGCTTGGACATGCATCGTCATGACTTATGAGGCACAGCTTAGATTAATACTGTAATGTGATCACATCTTACAAGGATAATACCTTCTACAGATCCTGATTTTATAATCTTGGAACAATTTGACGAACATACAAGGCATTGGACGCAATTGAACATATTCAGTTAAATTCAGCAGTAATTTATTGTTCACAGAGACATGCCAGTCAATTTGAGGAAATATATTAGCTCATATCTAGAATGTACTTTTATCCTAAAAAGTGAGCAAAGGATATAACAAAAACCATTCATTTGGGTGCGGGCAACAACCCACAATTATATTCTTCCTACTTTATTTCTTCTTTCTCATCCTTTGGATAAGAGAATTTGTAACGAAGGAAATGCATCCTTCTGAGGAAAGAACAGACGCATAAGAAAAATAAGAACAAAGACATAATCAAAACATAGGCTTGGAGGAGGGCATTGCACGTGCCACCTCTCATCCAAGAGCAAAAATTAACTTAAAACGAAAGAGGAAAAAAAGATCTATACACAAAAAAGATAACTGCCATGGATCAGTCAATCGAAGCTTGACGATCGGCTCCATCTTCCCTGTAGGTACTCTTCCAAGGATGTGTTCGCGGTGATAAAATCGTTGCTGCTGACAGAGGCAGAATCATCATCGACATCAAATGCAAGATTGATGTAAGACTGGATGTTGGTGTTATTCTCCGGCGGTGTAACCACACCTTCATCGCCTTCGCTCTCGTATGACAATCTGACTTGTGGTCTAGCCCACTTAAGAATATCACTGTCACCATCAAGTAGCTTCAGAACCTAATGTTACATAAGGATGCTTGTAAGATACATCACAAAGGAAATACGCAACATGATAACTTACGCAATCTATGCATCAGAAATAAAATCTTACAACTGCGATATGCGGACGGTGTTGAGGTGCTGGTCTGATGCAGAGGGAGGCAGCAAGAATCATCCTCTCGATTTCATTGCTATGGCCCTCAGTAGGCAAGCTAGGATCTACGAGTTGCGTGAGCTTTCCTCCTTGTATGATGGAATTTGCCTATACAAAACAAACAACCATTAATTATCTGTTATTTGCCTATACAAAACAAACAACCATTAATTATCTGTTCAAACCAAAGAAAAGAACCATTCTTAACCATAATTCAAGCCAAATTTCAGATTCAAACAAAAAATTGATACATAATGATGCATAGAACATGACACCTACCCACATCACTAGACTCTCCTGGCCTTTTGGACAACCAGTGCACAGCGGTTTCCTGCCTGAGATGAGTTCAAGAAGAACGACACCAAAAGCGTACACATCAATTTTGTCATTCACCTTGCCATGCATGAAGTATTCAGGAGCTAAGTACCTGGTGGAAGGTATGTCTACATCAGTAAGGCAAATGTTGAAACGTAGCAAGAAAAGGTAAAGCTGGTGAACAAATGATCAGCTAACTAACCCGAAAGTTCCTGCAACATCATTACATGTGATCTGGGATGTTGCATTGGCAGCCCAGAGCGCGAGGCCAAAGTCCGATAACTGCATCACACAAATATAGAGAACTTGAATTCAGTTAATTTGAGGTTGCACAAGAACTGAAACATTTCATGCCATTGGATCGGGGAAGGTTACCTTTGGCTCAAAATCCTCTGAGATGAGGATGTTTGAAGACTTGACGTCCCTATGAATCACTGGGCGACTGTTGCCGTTACCGTGGAGATAATCCAGTGAATGAGCAACTCCCACAGCCACGTTGAACCTCTCGGTCCAACCAAATACGTTCTTGCATTCTTTCTCACCTACATCACATTAACATTAAGATGAGTTTTTACATGGCAATGGCACAGGGAGAAAGCAAGCGGTAAAAGATCTGAAACACACCATGCAGTATCTCCTCTAAGCTGCCTCTTTGCAAGTATTCGTACACCAAAAGAAGGTCATTGTTGTTGAAGCAGAAGCCGATGAGGGATATGATGTTCTTGTGGCTGAGGGAGTTGACAATCTCAATCTCTGAGACGAACTCCTTCAGTACCTCATCGGAATACTTCAGGATCTTCACTGCCAACTCCTTGCCATTTGCCAAACAACCTTTGTAAACTTGGCTTGTTCCACCTTGTCCAACTACACACTCTGCACAAAACAACCAGTTTGATCGCTAAACATAACATGTCTAAAAATTGGCAATAACAGAGACAAATCTGAGATGCATACCAGGTGAGAAATCAGAAGTGATCTTTGCAAGCTCACTGTAACTGTATGAAGAATAAATGGATGGGAATTTCTCTTTGAGTGAGGTCAACTCCTCAGGAAATTCCTTATCCAATTCCTCGATCACCACAGAAGACCTTCCTGAATTGTTTCTGGAAGGGACAACCATCCGGTCACGCAAAATACGGCTGGCACTGGTGGTTGTGTCTGGTCTTGTGGTTTTGTGCTCTAAATGGACTGGCGAAACTGCTGAATACCTGCTTGGGAGCCTCATTGCCCACTGTACTACAGACATTTTGGACTTGTCAGGCAGGGCAGTTTTTTGGTCCAGCAAGAACTTCTTCCTTAGGAGGGGCCAGCCGGTTGCCACTTCCGGCGATTCGCATCGGCAACCCTTTACTGGAACCAATGCTAATGAAACTTCCTTTCGTGGCGTGGGAGACCTCATTGGCATGGTGACAGCCCGAGAAATGGACCTGTTGTCCTTTACATATTCGTCCCGAAGTTTCTCTCCTATGATGGAAGTCAGGAGCTTCCGGTAGCTCCTCCTTGGTGTCTCGGCCACTGCATCCCAATTCCAGACTTAAGCATGGTGAATTCATAGACACCACAAACCAGGAAATGAAAGAATGCAAATGAAATTGTTTAATCAACATACTTGTGCTGGTGCTATGGTAGGTTTCTTGTTGTACTGCATCTTTATGGTAAACAATCTTTCCATTGTCCACTGCAAGAACTGAGCAACTCGTGGGAACTCTCTTTGCACAGTACTTGGCAACTGAAGTCAAGGAGGATCTAATATTTGGAGTAAACAACAATGCTTATGTCAGAGAACAAATTACTTTGGATTAAGATTGCAATATGGAGTGGAGAATGTGTCAAATTAAGTACCCAAAAGGCCGGGAATTCTGTGCGACACCGAGGATGAGATGTGTGGCACCATAAGAAGCCGCTTCTTTCACAAGAGTTTTCCGGATAGATGATCCTCCGCAGACCTTGAGCTCCAAATTGATCTGGTGAATGTGAATGGAACAACAAAGTGATTAGAAATTTGAGGCAACCTTCCATTAAAGATCGGCGAGCTGCGAAATCCCAACCCCTCTACTCTTTGTAGATAGACAAACTTTTGCAGTTCAATTGCATGAAAGGCCAAGATGTTGGTAGTAAGAAATTAAGGGTGACCAAAATTGCAAGGCGTCGAAAAAGAAAAGACAAAAATCGGACCATCCAGTAAAAAATTGGCAGCATGAATGATACGGCAAAGGTGGAGAACTTTGAAACAAAATTGGACGGACCAGTCATTACCAGCCAAATTGGAAGGTAAATCGCCAGGAAAAGGTCACAGCTTTGAACCACCACCAATGAATGAATAGAATCCACAAGCAGCTCACGAATAAAGTAGAAATGAGAGAATTTTGTTTTGCAGGTGAGTATTGGGACGACGGACCTGCTTGAGGTTGCAGAAGCCGTCGTACACGGCGAGCACCGACACGAGCGAATCCGCGGCCTTGCTCCCCTCCTCCAATCCCATCCCTCCTCCTCCTCCTCCTCCTAGACAAGGAGATAAAAAAAGGGATTAATCTCAGAACAAGATCGAATCAGGAAGAACAAAATAGTTCCCAGCTTTGCAACCCCAGCTGATCCTAGGAGCAAGAACTAATACAACCCGAACGATCACAGGGACAAACAGAGCAAGCAAGCAAGCTAAGCTTAGCAGATTAGGACTTAGAACCGGCTGAAACTCAAACCACGCCCAGATTAAGACCGCGTAATCGACATCGACCGGCGGGTGTGATAGGTGCAGGGAGCGGGGACACACCGTCGGCGGAGATGTGGAGGGCGACGACGCGGTCGCCGGCATTGGCTACCTTGACGAGGGCCCAGGTGAGGAGCTCGCGGCTGGCGGCGTCCCTTCTGATCCCCACCACGACCGTCCTCCTGCTCCCCGCCGGCGCGGGGGACGGCGGCGCGTCGGACGGTCGGTGGTGGTGGTGGTGGCGCGTGCCGTCGGGGACGAGGAGCCTCATGGCGGCGGCGTTCCGCTATACCTCTGTCACTCCCCCCGCTCCTTTCTAATTTCCGTTCTCACTTCTTTGCTTTGCGCGGAGGGGAGAGGAGAGAGAGAGGTCCCTCCGTCTCGTACTATGTGTGTGTAACGACGAGTGATTATTCGAGGGAGGCTGCGTTTTTAGGCTCCGCTCCAACAGTTTTATAGCTTAAGTTTTTTTATTATAATGTTTAATTTATAACTAAAATTATATTATAATAACTATTAATTTTTTTTATAAAAAATATTATATCATCACAAACAATATAAAGAAATAAGAGAGAAAAGCAAAGCCAAAAAAGTCTCAAAAAGCCAAAATGGTCGAAATTCGAAGCGGCGTATTCCAAGTGGCTTTTGACTTAAATAAACTAAAAACCAAAATAAGTTAGAAGCTGAAACTATTTGGAGTGAGGCTTATGCGGCTTCTTTCTTGTTGGACTGTCTCGTTGGAGAAAATTGTTATAAGGGGAGAAAATTGTTATAAGGATAGCGGCGATGGTGAGTAAGGAGGAGGCTTAGAGGAGAAAGGGAAGTCAGTAAGATGGGGAAGACAATTGGCTGGGGCTGCTGCCCTTTTTCTTTTGACATTTTGGTTATTGTTTTTGGTTTTGGTTTCTCCAAAAATCAAAATAAACAGGACGCTTTCTGGAAGCGGGTCCTCCAAATAACTTCTTGAACATAAAACCATGTACACCGTCCGTATCGGTGTCTCTGTTGTCCACTGCCATTTCGAAAAACACACACAAAACCATTAGTTGCAGCAAAAAAAATAAGTCGCAACTCAAAAAACAGTGTCAATACAAGTGCCCAACATATTTTTTTAGAACATTTCCAGTGGTAGACATTATACAGCAATGTCTATAACCTCTATATCATATAGACACTATAATCACAGTGTATAGTTTCCATCGGTGGACTCAAACAATAAATCCATCCCTCTTTTAATTATTGTAGACACTACAATTATTATAGATAGATACTAATCTTCTCTCAATACAAGTTTCTGTTGTTTCTTATGTGTTGGATTTTGTACTCAAGTGTGTCTCACATGAGACACTGCTTATCTCTCTTCTTTAATTACTTCTCCACCTCAGCACTAAGGGCATCTCTAATGGTTATAGCTAGCAACTAACTATAAGACTTCCACATCATCTATATAGTACACACTAAAGTTAGCATTCTAAAGAACTATCTATAAGGGCATGTCCAATGGTGATTTATGAGCTAGCTCTAAACATATTATTTCATATTTTAATAGAAGAGAGAGAAAAGCTAGCTCTTGATCAAGAGTTAGTCTCATACACACATTCCAAGATTTATATGAGGATGTCATGTGGGACTATTCATGTTATGAGCTATGTGCTAAAAGTTAATATCATTGGAGAAGTTATCTTAGAGCTAGTAACTAGCTTATACCATTGTACATGCCCTAAGGATAGCTATTTGATGCTTACATGCACATACAGAATTTATGGAGACTGCCTCGTTTGGCGCTATAGACTATCTCTAGAGCTGTAGAGAGCTGCGTTCTCTTTCTTCATTTAATATCTTCCACGTAGGACAGTTGATGACATTGACTCTCTTGTAGATAGCTGCTATAGACCCATTGGAGATGCCCTAATCATACTTGACAGGCTAATTAATGTCATAGATATTACTGATGTAGAATTTATTGGGAGTGCCCTTAAGGCGTGTCCAACACATTTAAGGAGGAGCGAACAATAAAACCGGTGGCAATGCTGTAACTTAGATTATCGATGATTAATAGAGAGGCACTAGGTTAGGGCCTGTTTGGATCCATCCAGATTTTAAGAATCTGGTTTTTGGAAACCGGGTGGGATCCAAACAGACCGATTTTAGAGGCGATTTTAAAATCTACCTACCAGCATTCTTAAAAACCAAGAAGTCGTTGATACCCACTTTTGCGCTTTTTTGCACAAATACCCATATACCCTCATTAAAGACCACGCATGGTCATTTAATGTCTTTGTTCAAGAGCAATAAATGTAAGGGTATAATAGTCTATTAGCACCAATCATAAATGAAACCACTTTTAAAAACTAGAGGATCCAAACACCCCACCGTTTTGCTTAGAAACCAGCTTTTAAAAACTAGAAGTAATAGCTGGTTTTTAAGAATCTGAAACTGATCCAAACAGGGCCTTAATCGTTGGATGCAAAATGCTATTATTTGGCTTAATTTGAACAAGGAGTTAATTTTCAAATTAAAAGAAAATGCACGCCCAACAAAGGACACATATCGTGTCACCGAGTAGGTAGCCCAAGGGCGGATCCACAGTGTAGTGCTCAACCTATGTTAGAATTCTATGTATAAAAGAGTTACTCCATAAACTCAAATAAGATTAGTGCGTGATGATCCCCAATGACCCAAGTGACTCAGTTTCCTGAATCTGCTCCTGTAGGTAGCTGGTGATCGAATTAGGTTTGTTCTTTTAGGCTATATTTAATGGCTGCAGTTAATAATTTTTTGTCATAGTATGAGCATCTGTGTGGATGAACCAAATACCGATAAACCGTTTTGAAAAGTTTGTCTTGTTTATTTATTTAGAGAAGTTATAAGCTATAATTTATAGACGAGAAGAACTCAGTCTTAGGGGGTGTTTGGGACTGCTCCACAAACTCTACCATGGAGCAGCTCCACAAAAAACCTAGAGTTTGTGGAGCACCCCTTCAGGTGCTCTCACAACTCCACCTTTTTTTCCTCGAACAGAGTGCGTGGAGCTGAACCTGTTTGGCTAAAAAACGTGGAGCGGAGTTGAAAAACGTGGAGTGGAGCAGTCCCAAACACCTCCTAATTCCAAAAACCCGGGGTTAATTCCGGTCTGTTGTGGACACTGGACTCTGGACTCGCTATATCAGTCGGTCAGTCTGACCGCGGGCGAGACGTGGTCAGGTCATACATGCTTGTATACATACCTACTTACCTGGCTGCTTTGTCTCGCTAACCAGCCGGCTAAGCTAGACAGACTCAATTTTGTTGACTTGACAGATGAAATCAGGAACGTGAAGATTATTAATTTTTCTCCACAACGAGTCACTAAATAAATGTAGCTAGCAAGCTAGCTCTAATCTCGAGGTCAATTAATTTTATCGGCGATCGATTCGATCTGATCTGCTCCTGGTTGTTGAAGAGGAGATGATGATGCACTACGAGATCGATCATGCATGCTGGGCTCAACGACCTCCCGACGACGTGGCAATAGATCCGTCCGTCGATCGGGCCCGTGAGCTAGCTGTCAAGATCACGCGCGTGCGGCATTGCCAGGTGCCGTTAAGATTAGCCTGTTCCGATTAATACCGCTGCGTGTGATCTTAATCTATCTCACGAACAACCCGCCGTGCGGATGGAACTTGCACGGATAATCACCGAGATTATATATTATATTACTGATAGATGTTGTACTACTTACTACCTAATTCGACGTGTTCTTAACAATTAATTCAAGTACATCAAGCTAGCTGATAACCTGCCTTGTTCTTTTTAGATTTTTAACTTTTAGTTTCTTCAAAAATTAAAATAAATAGAATAACTTCTTAAAATAGATTTTTTAAATAGCTTCCTAAATCTAAAATTATGTGCGCTGTCTGCAACAGCATCTCCACTGTCTTTTTACATCTCTAAAAACAGAGACAAAAATTATAAACCATAGCAAAAAAATAGTATAAGTGGTAGCCTTAAAAAAACAGGGCTAGCTATCAGTACAGCTTTTATTTAGCCAGCATTGGCGCCCGTACATGTACGTGCTTTATTTTTTCGCATGCAAACTAAATACTGATGACCAAGTGCTGCGTACAACGACTTACTCAAAGAAGAAAAACACAACCATCAGTTCCTTCTTGAGTAATTCGATGCCGGCCGAGGGGTCACGGTGAGTACAAAGACTTAGCTACAAGCTTGGAACCAGGGCTCATTTGGTATAAGTTTTGTGGAGAAATGTCACATGTTCCTTCAAAAAAGAAGCGTCAAAGTGTCAAAGTATTGATGAACGGTCTATTATTATTATTATTATTATTATTATTATTGTTTACGTGTGTAAATAAATACTGTCAGGGCAACAAATTATTTACATTTTTTATTTCTTTTACTGTACCTGATGCACAACTTTGAGTCTTTGACCATTGATTTCCATTAGGACATAATTCTACTGCCCACAGAAGGTATAACATTACAAGTTAAATTTCACGATGGATATACTAGTTTTGATTTGGCAAACAAGATTAATAGACCTTGACTATGCATTTTCTACCGTGACGAGAAATTCTGATGGAGGGACGATGAGAGTTGCCAAGTCGAGTGATTATCTGAAAGAACAGAAATAGACATACAAGGCTAGCCGCCTAGCTAGAACATCTTGGTTTGGTAGTTGGTGGCTTGGTTAATTATACTTTTATCTTGGATGGGTGACGGCTTGGTTTAAATTATAGGCAGATGGTGGAGTCGTCCAAGCAAACTGCAGAATCTCCCTCCAAAACTGCAGAATCTCCCTCTGGTGGAGGGTAAAGTACGTCGCATTGAAGTCTTCAGCGGCTTGGTCGGTTAAGTTTGGCAGTTTTATTTGGCGCCAGATCCAAGACCCAGAATTACTCCACCGTACAACTGCTCGTTGGGTTTCAATTTTTTGACTTCTGATTTCTACTTTTTTATTTTCCTCTTTTTCTAGTTTTATAATTTTTTATTTCTTTGTATTATCCGTGATAGGTTAACCTATTTTTTATTTTTTAAATTTAATTATGAAAAACGACCGTCATCTATAATGAAAAATAAACCATAAGTCACAAAAAAAAACCAAAAAAGGCCTAATAGTTGCAGTAGGTTAAGGCATTCCTAATGCACAGTGTGTATACATGTTTCTAAATTTACCTGATCATATAGAAATAACTCTAGATACAATCATTCTTAATGCACTGTATCTAATAACTACCTATTCAATTAATTTCTTTTCTTCTATCCCACATCCTCTCTCTCCTTCCTCCTAATCTGCGTCCTCTGATATTTTTAGTTATCTCAAATGGATTGTATCTTGTATGAGATATATGTTTACTCTCTTCTTTAACTCTTCTTCCATATCAGATTTGATCCTATATGACACTATGAAAACTATTGACATAAGTGCATTAGGAGTACCAACCTAGATATAGGGGGGTGAAGGCTAATGGGGAGTGCACTTCTGTCCCTTTCCCGTGGGGGGGTCCATCCTCTGTGGGGATCTCTATGATGGTTGAAAAATAGTTTTATATTTATTTTTAAAAATATTTTATGGCTACATTTATTAATTTATAAGTATCTATGCATACTTTTCTCTTAAATTATAGTTTCAAAACGTAATTTATAATATATATATATATATAGATACACATTTAGTCCAAACATATGATAAAGAATACACATTTTATATTCAAAACTATAATACATAAATAAAAATAAAATATTTTATTATCTTAGCAGGTCCTCATGGGGTTCCATGGGGAGAGTTTGTCCCTCGCCCCCAACCGCTAGGATAACAAGCCTAGTCCCCCCACGGGGTGAGTTTGTCCCCCGCCCTCGCCCCTGCCTCCATGGGGAAATTTCCGATGGGTCTCCACCCTGCGGGGGAATTGCCATCCCTAAGTGTGTTCTGTACATATGTCATGTGACTGCCTCTTATCTATCTATATGTATGGTCGTTACACATTTCAGGATAAGCATAATCTGTGCATGGTATGACGCCATTTCAAGAGAAAATTATCGTTTTAGTATGTCAATCCATATAGGATCAAAATTTTGTCTTTCCGAGGGCAGAAATAAAGATATTCTCTGTATTTTCTTGGTGCTGATCGAGCCGTCCAGGATAACACGTGCTGCTCCCTCCATTCGCGCATATCCCTGAGTCACAAAGATTACTAGAAGGTAGGAGTACTCAATTAGTATGCCAAATTTTGGAAGCACTGGAAGTTGACGAAAGGATTTGAATTCACAGTTAGGTCCCGTCTGGGACCGGACGAATTTTCCTTTGAATTACGAAGGAGTCACTCTAATTCATGCAAAATTTCTGTGTCGTCCGACGTTCGAACCAGTTTTGCATTGGTGCAAATCTTAACTTTTTTATTTCTGCGAGGAAACGAAGTGCACCATTAGCCGGACGGAAACATGGGAACCGGTAACATCGGGCCCTGCAGCCCACCATGCATGTTCCCGTGCAGGAACTCCTCCGGCTGATCCGTCCACCACGTGGGCGGCATTTGCATGTTATGTTGTAGGGTGGCTCTTTTCGACTGAGCTAATGATATTTTTGTCTTACTGTGAACCTTTGTGTAAATGGATATTGATAAGTCGGTAAATAGTTTTGAAAAGACTATTTTGGTAAGCCGTTTCGAAAAACAACGGAGAAATCGTCTCATTTATTTATTCGAGAAAGACTATTCTGATAAGCTTTTTTATTGTAGACTTTTTACTGTAACAACTATTAATTTGGGTCAAAAAATAACAATTTTTTTTAAAAATTTAGAAAAATTAAAAAACACCAATAAATCTTTTATGATAATACAAAGGGAAAAAGCTAAAAAGAAAAAACAATTTTTAAAAGTAAAAAACTAAAGCCGTTTGTAGTGGTGCCGAAGAGACAGAAAGCAGTTCCTCCATGCAATGGAAGAATAAATGAATAAGCAAGGGGAAGGGCAAAAATTTTTTTTAAAAGAGGACGAAACGGGAGAAGAGACCGGGCACGTGCATGAGTGAAACATGACAAGGAGAGGATCGGAGGCGGCGGCGTACGTCTGGCCGGCCGGGAGGAAGAGGCCAAAATGGGCCGGTGCATCTCCCGGTCTGTGTCGCCGAGCCATCTGCTGACCCCGCGGCCACGCTTGCGTCTTCCGTGGCCCGCCCGCCGTCACTTCAGCCGCGGCGTACATAGGTCGGTACGTGTCACATCTCACACCCCATGTGCATTGCGCTCCAAATAATTGATCTCGCAAACCACGGTCCCTGTCTTCTCCACGTTCGCAGCAGGAGTAGGGGGTTTGGTGCATCTATGCTAGGGGGAAAATTTCCATTTTACTATGTAAAGTACCATTTTACTATCGATAAGTAGTTTCCCATATACTTTTTAACAAAAAATACTTGCACTACAAACAATAAATATAGCATTACATAATATTTTTTATTTATATCATCATCGTTTTTTATTATTGCAATGCTTGTCTATAATACATGCTCATAACGCGCATCATATAGCTTACATCGATGTATATAACTGAGTGAACACCCGTTAATGATATCACTCTCAATCCCTCCATCCTGTGGAGGTACTCCAAATAAATGGCCATAATGTTTTTGTTTATGTGAGAATTTTTAAGCAATTTTCTTTTTCCTTAGCGATTGTAAACTACATGTCATTGATTTTTATTGTATAATGGATTTTGATTGGTAATATACACATACACAATGAAATTCACTATCTTATTTTATTTTTTTTCTCAAATTAGAATATTTTTGTAATTATAATTTTGAATAAAACTAAATTTTCTATTTTTCACTTAGTCTGGATTTAAAAAACAAACATTAATTTTCTTTGAATTTTATTCTAAATTTGCATATTTTTGGATTGCACTTCTTATAGACTTTCTTTTTTAGTTTTAAGCTGGAATTCATTTATAAATCCAGCTGCTAATTTTTATTTGAAATTTAGGTTATTTCTTATAGTATTTCACATGGACTCTTTCTTTAATCTCAAATTTATTTTTTATTTAATTTGGAATCTTAGTTTTAGGTTAGATACAAATCTAACTGCTAATTTTCATCTAATCTCTATTCCAAATTTTAACTATGTAGTGCTTTTTATTTGGAGCTCATATTAAAATCAAATTGTAACTTTCCTTTTATTTTTTCATTTCAAAATTATGTTATTTTTGCTGTTATTTTGTATTTAATTTCAATTTTCTATTTTAGATTAGAATTCGAATACAAATCCTTTTAAAAAACCCTTTTCAGGTGGACGCAGCCCACCGTTGCCTTCTAAAAGAACTACAATATAATAGAATGGCATGCCTTCATTTACTCGAGGAATCCAGCCCATGTGCCAATCGCCCGAAACCATCATTTACATCCAAATGTTGACCCTTTTCAGTTTATTAATGTTCACCGTTTTCAGGTGGACCCATCCCACCTGAATTTTCAGTTACACGGAGGACTAATCGTCCAGTGACATTGCCCCGAACCCGTTTTCATCGCCGTAAGATTTGTTTTTTAAATAAGAATTATCTTTTGTTCTAAATTAAAAAGAAATATATGTTTAAGCAATAACATCTAATAAGGATTATCATCTCTTTTAAATTAAGAAGAAATATATCTTTAAGCAATAACATCTGACGACTGTTATAGTTTTACTTAATTAGGACCTACTTGATTAAGAGTCAGATGTTTTACTTTTTGTGAGAATTTGTAACTTTTTCTCTCTTTTTAGCGACACTAAAATACCTATCATCGATTTTTAGCAATAAATAGATACACCAAAAAAAATTAACCATCTTTACAAAGCCGTTTTAGCCAAAAGACAGAACACTTTAAAACAGGTCCCTAATGCTTCCGATCTTATAATGCGTATGGGATCACTTCGTACCCAGGGGTTGATTTTAAGAGCGGTTTTACCACATTGGTTAATTTTGCCACATTGGCTCTACAGGCCATTACACTTCCCCTGCGCTTTATTTTCCTCGGCCTTTTTATCGAACACCCAGTGGTTGCGAGCTCGCCCGTCGGGGTAGCTCGAGGCGGCGACATGTAGCGTAAGTTCGTAACGGTGGCACAGCATGGGCTCGTACGCGCACCACGTCGGTGGCCTAGTTCGACCTCCCGCGCGGTGGTGCTCATGGCCCGACGCAAGCTCTCACGGGCAGTGGCAGCGTGCCTAGAGCTTCCACGTAGGGGCGAAGCCAGATGACAGGAGCATTGAGGTCACCTCTATTGCACGATGATATCCCTTCCACCGATGAACAGTAATAAACAGTAATTTCTTTATAGAATTTACTAAATTTCATTGAGGTCACTGGACATCAATGCTTATATGCTGACTCCGCCCCTGCTTCCACGCCTTTCACATGGTCCACGTCACGTGGAGCCCAGGATGGAGAAAATGAAATCATGTTTTACAAGATCGGGATTAAAATCCTGTTCTAAACGAATTTCTGTTTCTAACTTCTGAAATAGACTGGCTTCTTAATTTTATCCATTTTCCTTTTTTTGTTTTCTTTCTTATTTCTTTTTATTATCCGTGATGATATATATTTTTATTTTTAAAAATTTAATTACTTAGAAAAAACTAACATTCGTTACTGTGTATTTTTAGCAGCCTAAAGTATATTTCCAGCTAAAAGCTGCATTGAGCGCTACCTAAGCAAGGCATTACAAGACCGGGATTAATCAAGGCATTTAGGTGTTAAGTGGACTCTCGTGATAATGTAGGGAGTACGGTGGACTTTTTTCTTCGTGCCACGATTAGTTGATTGTAAAAAAGAAGAAGCCATACACTAATGGGTTAGACATGACTAGTTCAACCCCGTCGAAGGAAGTTTATTCATTATTCAATCCGACATTTAACAGTGATATGGACATACATCACTGTAAAATGTCCATGTCATTATTAAATGTTGATTGTAAAAAAAAAGAAGCCAGACACTAATGGGTTAGACATGACTAGTTCAACCCCGTCGAAGGAAGTTTATTCATTATTCAATCCGACATTTAACAGTGATATGGACATACATCACTGTTAAGGCCCTGTTTGGCACAGCTCCACCACTGACTCCTGGAGCTGTTTGGAGCCGTTTTGTGCCAAACGGGGTAAAACAAAATAGCTCCACCCAAGGAGTCCCTTAAAACGTGATGAGACAAAAGATATGCACGAGATGGAGCTGAAAAAAGTAGCTCCACCCGGCTCCATCCGCAGGCCCGCATGCCACTGCCCTTGTACTTTCGTGAATTTACGCGATCTGCCACCGGCTCTTCTATTGGTGTTACTACAAGCCAAATAGACAGGGGTATATTGGACAATTGACATCTCTCAACCATGCATGATAAAACAGGTGGAGCTGTTATGCCAAACAGTCTACCAAAAACAGCTCCAGCTCCACCGGTGGAGCTGTTCGTGGAGCTGAAGCCAAAAATAACAGCTCCACTTGTGAAGTGGAGCCGTGCCAAACGGGGCCTAAATGTCCATATCATTATTAAATGTCCATGTCACTGTTAAATGTCCATGTCATAATTGCTAGCAAGTTGTTCTTTTTGTTACAAGCAAAAAGTAAAGGGTGCCCAATGTATAGATGCTTGTTCATACAGAGATGCCTTTACAGCAAAAGACATCTATTCTTGCCACCCCTCTTCATCTATAAATATGTATCATGTACAGACTCATTTTTGGTGAATGAAAAGCATCAGTTCAATACAATTACTTGTCTCAATCTACTTTAACACGTTATCAGTCACGTTTCTCTCCAAATCGAGCAACAAAAAAGGTAATGGCACCGGGTTTTCTTCCTCCGACGGCTGGCGACGGTGCAAGCCGGTCGCGGCGCATCCTCGACGCGGCGGCGCGGCAGCGCGCAGCGGCGTTCGGCGCACCACGGCCAACAAACATGCGGCGGCGCGACGAGGGCGGCGGCGGCCGCGACGGCGTTCCTCACGGCCGCGGCGCTCAAGCCAAGCGAGGCCGCTCACGGCCGAGGCGCCATGGCGCGCGAGGCGCCGTGGCGCGCGGCGGCGGCGCGCATGCCCAACGGCCCGAGGAGGCGCCGATCCCGCGCGCGCCATGCGCGCGGCGGCGGCACGTGGCGGCGCAGCCCGGCCCAGTGGCGCGGCCGGCGGTGTCCGTGGCGCGCGCGCGGTGGCGCAGCAGCGCGCCATGGCGGCGGCCGCCCGTGGCAGGCGCCGCGCGAGGGCAGCGCTCCCGAGCAGCGCAGCAGCGCGCGTGGCGAGGTGGCGGCGCGCTTGCGCCCGTGGTCGGCGGCGGCTTGTACCGCGGCGCCACAAGGCGCGCGCCGGCGGCGCGCGGCCGCGCAACGCGACGCCCGGCGCGATTTGGCGGTGCCCCAAGGCCGACAACCGTGGCGCACCGAGGCGGCGGAGGCGCGCCGGCCGGCCGGAGGTGCGGCGCTTCGAGCGAGGCGCCCGTCCCACGACCCACGACGGCCGCGAGCCGCGGAGGGGCGACGCGCGCAGACGCCGGCCGGCACGCCGAGCCGCGAGGCGGCGGCGCGACGCCGCGCCCGAGCCCGCGAGAGGAGGCGCCGTGGTGGCGCCCGACGGCCGACGGCGAGGCGCTGTAAGCGGCGCGGCGAGCCCGAGGCCGGCAGTGGTGGCGCCCACCATGGGGCCGGCGGCGGCTGGCTTTGGAATTAGGGTTGGAAACCCTAATCTCCAACCTCCTCCCCCTTTTATAATGGCTGCCCATTCATGGGCTTTAGCCCAATAACCCCCCACCTCCCTCTTGGGTCTAAAGGCCGGATGGGCCTCAGCCCAGGTTTTCGCAAGTTTGCAAAACCCCCCTCTCCTTTCATGGAAACTGCAGAATTTTATGTTTCAATAAATTCCTATTGTAAATATTTGCAGTATAATCCTCATACTTATTTATAATTATATCAGTCAATTTGTACTGTTATAAATTAACATTTCAGTCCCTACAGGAACTGAAAATTATGTAATTGTTCAAATCAATGTGCATGCACATTTCTATAACTTTTACATAAGTAGGATTATTTTATTGCAATTTTATTTTCAATTTGGAATGCGACCATATTTAAATTTGCTGTCTTTCGCAAATTTAACATTTTAAATTCTCATTTAGTAAGTACCATTGTACTTATTAATTTGGAATTTTTTGCAAAATATTATGAATGCATACCTACAATAAATACCATAAAATCACAATTTATGGCACTTTGATACATTTTATGTACAATATGCCATTAATAAATTGGTGTTCACCACCAATATTGTGTTTAACGGTATTATCAATATAACCTCATGTTATATTAAATTTGGGTATATATTCATTTGAATTACAATACTCATATTGTTTTCCACATATTTTGCATTTTATTACAACATTACCATACACATTAATTTACCCCATGTAAATTAATCATTTATGGTGTACTTTTCATGTAAGTTTTTAAATAGCTTACCATACAAGCACTTAATATTTTTTTATGCAAATGCCTTAGGTTGATTTTCTCTCGTTTTGGAATAACACAAAGTTTCTTAACTTTGATATTGGCCATACACAAGGTAGTACCATCGTACTACTGCGGGATTTATTCCTCAATGTGCGTACCCAATATCAAGTTTTGAAACAATTTGGTCTACACAACTAAGTGATTACCATGGTTCTTTTTCACATTGGCCATACACAAGGTAGTACCAAAGTACTACTGTGGGATTATCATCCTCAACGTGCGTACCCAATGTTGAAAAATGAATTAAATACAGTTAACACCATTGGTGATTAACTATGTTGTTCCACAATATGAGAATGTCCCTTTATGTATTTCAAGTTTACCTTGATTACTTGCATTTCGCATTGCTTATTTAACATTGCCAAAGATTTTTAACAAATCTGTGATCCTACATATGTAGGCACAATGGCTGCTAAAGAGTTTGAGGCTCTCGCTCTTGATGGCCACAACTTCCCCACATAGGCGATGGATCTCAAAGTGAGTCTATCGTTGCGCGGAATGTACCAAGCAATTGCAGCCCTCTTAAGTACAATGCCTTATTTATCATAAGGAACCACATCCATCCTGATCTCAAAGCTGAGTATCTGATGGAAGAAGACCCACGCGCTCTGTGGCATGCTCTTCAAACACAGTATGAGCAAGCAGAAAGTCACCCTACGGAGGCTGTCAATGAGTGGAACCACCCCGCATACAAGATTTTAAATCATGGGAGAGTTCAACCATCTTTGTTCATATCGAACATATTTGGTATTGAAAATGAAGTTTGTATGTATTCTATATACTACTATAAGAATTTCATTAAATTCTTCTTTGTGTATATAGATTTTTGGAGTTAATCCAATGGAGGAGGAATTATGCCTTGTGGATAGTGGTACCACAAACTCTATACATAGGGACACAAAATATTTCCTAACTCTTACTAGGAGGAAAGGAAATATTTTAATAATCGCTGGACGCGATGCAAAGATAGTAGGCTCTGGTCGTGCCTCTATCACTCTCCCTATGGGTACACAATTGGAAATTGAGGATACACTATTGTATCCCGATTCAACACATACCCTACTTAGTTATAGAGATATCCGTCACAATGGTTTCCATGTTGAAACCTGAAATGACAACAAAGAGGAATATCTCCTCTTAACCAAACACAACGGATATGGCAAACAAGTACTAGAAAACATTCCATCTTTAGACTCCGGATTGTACTATACATACATCAAACCCATTCAACATATTGCGTACAAAGTAATTTTCCAAAACACTAATACATTCCAAACATGGCATGATCGCCTTGGCCATCCAGGCATTGGAATGATGAGGAAAATTCTTAGCAATTCAATTGGTCATACATACCTCAAAACAAAATTTCCGGAATCCTCAGATTTTGTGTGCACTTCATGTGCCACCGGAAAATTGATTTTAAGACCCTCTTATCTTAAAATCAGAGCTGAACCACTTAAATTCCTTGCACGCATTCAAGGAGATATATGTGGTCCTATACAACCATTGTGTGGACCGTTCAGATACTTCATGGTTCTCATTGACGCATCTACTAGATGGTCACATGTGTGTCTTTTATCCACACGAAACCATGCATTTGCTAAGTTAATTGGTCAAATTATCCAATTACGAGCACATTATCCTGAATATTGAATTCAATCAATTCGAATGGACAATGCTGCTGAATTTCCATCCCATGCCTTCAATGACGATTGTATGGCTCTTGGGATACAAGTTCAACACTCTGTTCCATATGTCCATACACAAAATGGTTTAGCCAAATCTCTTATCAAGAGAATCAAGCTCATTGCAAGACCATTACTACAGAATTGCAACTTACCAACATCATGTTGGGGTCATGCGATTTACACGCTGCGACTTAATCCAATGCGCCCAAGCGCATATCATAGCACTTCCCGCTATTAATAATACGTGAAATCCACGGATATTTCCCATCTGCGAAAGTTCGGTTGCGCTACATACGTACCGATCTCACCACCGCAGCGTACCTCAATGGGACCGCACAAGAAACTTGGGATCTATGTTGGGTATAAATCTCAGTCAATCATAAAATACCTCAAGCCCCTAACGGGGACACATTTTCTGACGATGCTGATTGCATATTCAATGAGAAACATTTCCGGCATTGGGGAGACAACAAGTACCAAATGAATGCGAGAAATTAATTGGAATGTACAAAGCATTCTCGCCTCGGACCCACGTACGGAGAGACTGAACTTCAAGTTCAGAAACTCATTCATTTGCAAAACATTGCAAATAACTCGCGAATGCATTCACGATTATAAGGGTGTCACAAAATCCTATAATCCCGCGAAATGTGCTGAAAGAGTGGAGGTACCGCAAAATACCACTCAACTCCTAGTTCAAAATAAGAGGGGAGAAATGCGGCACAAATGGCGGATCTGACTTCTAACAAGCGACAAAGGAAACAAAAGAATGTAAATGCAGATCAACCTCAAGTTGATAGACACCAAAGGATCCTTGAACCCGGATCAACAGTGCACTCAATTCGATCACGGGACATCGGAATACCCGACTCAAATGTTTTGGGAAATAACATTGAGTCACCGGGGTCAAGAAATTTTCACTAACTATCCGATTACGGAGAATCATACGATCGTAAGACTACAATTGTCGACATTTATTTCTCCACAACAATTGTAAACAACCTTCAAAATGATCCGATCCCAAGACCATGGCGAGTGCAAATAGCGCTCGGATGGACTCAATGGAAGGATGCAATTCAAGAGGAGTTAGCCTCGCTCAAGAAAAGAAATGTATTCACCAATGTGATACATACACCTCCCAAAGTATTCCTGTCGGTTTCAAATGGGTTTCGTCATAAGCGGAATGAAAACAATGAGGTGGTGAGATACAAAGCAAGGCTTGTAGCACAAGGGTTCACGCAGAGACCGGCATTGATTTCAATGAAACTTATTCTCCGATAATGAGTGGAATAATATTCGATACTTAATCTCATTGGCGATTAAAAATCATCTATCTTTTGGTTGATGGATGTAGTATTTGCATATCTTTATGGGTCACTTGATTCGGACATATACATGAAAGTTCCGACGGAATTTCAATTCGAATCCGACGCAAATCGCAATATGTATTGTGTAAAATTAAACAAGTCTTTATACGGCTTGAAACAGTCGGGAAGAATTTGGTACAACCGACTAAGTGAGTTCCTAACCAAAAAGGGATACTCCAACAATGATGATTGCCCATGCGTGTTCATCAAAAGATCCTCAACAGGATTTTGCATTATATCTGTGTATGTTGATGATCTTAATATCATTGGTAACACACAAGATATAGATAAAGCATGTAATCATCTTATGACGGAATTTGAAATGAAGGATTTGGGCAAAACCAAATTTTGCTTAGGTATACAACTTGAGCACCTTCATATATGTATCATAGTGCATCAATCAGCCTATGTCCAGAAAATATTGGAGAAATTCAATATGGACAAAGTATATCCATCGAAAACCCCCATGGTTGTTCGATCTCTCGACAGGGACAAAGATCCATTTAGACCCCGAGATGACAATGAAGAGTTATTGGGACCCAATGGTTCCATATCTCAGTGCCATCGGAGCGCTTATATACCTTGCAAGCGCACCGTAGGATATTGCATTTGCGGTAAATCTACTTGCTAGATATAGCGCTGCTCCAACCAAAAGACATTGGGTAGGAGTGAAGCATATCCTTAGATATCTTCAAGGCACTAAAGATCTCGGTCTATTCTTCCAGAAGAATAACAATATGGACTTAATAGGATATCTGAGATCTTTGGCTATTTATCGATCCCCATAATGCGGATCTCAAGCGGGCTTTGTATTTTTACACGGTGGAACGACCATCTCTTGGAAGTCTTGAAGCAGACTCTAGTGGCTACATCCACTAATCATTCGAAATAATTGCATTATATGAAGCATCACGTGAATGTGTATGACTTCGCAGAATGATTAACCACATACAACAATCATGTGGTATAGGTACTATCGCATCACCTACCATTATCTACGAAGATAATGCTGCTTGCGTTGTTCAAATGCAAACGGGTTACATAAAGAGCAATATCACAAAACATATTGCACCTAAATTATTTACCCACATGAATTACAAGAGAGTGGGAAATAAATATTCTGCAAACTAAGTCTTGTGATAATCTCATGAGACTAATTCACCAAGTCATTACCAACTTCACATTTTGAAATGTGTTTGTGAAATTGGTATGCGAAGACTACGTGATTTGCAGATATCAGGGGGAGAAATCTCCTAAGATTTAACCCGTTCAATATAAATATTGTACTCTTTTTCCTTTATGAGTTTTCCCTCTAAGGTTTCTCATTAAGGTTTTTAATGAGGCAATATGGCAACGTAATCATAAATATATTATATCTCTATTTTCCCCACAGGGGTTTTTAAGGAGATATAATCAAATATATGCCATATCAAATTTTCTCCTTAAATTTTCCCACAGGGTTTTAAAGGAGTTTTTCATGGCATATCTACTCTGTCAATTCTCCTCATATTTTTCCCTACAGGGTTTTGGAGGAGTTTTTCAAGATGATGAATCAAGATGATCATATGAAGATACATTGGTCAAGGGGGAGTGTTACAAGCAAAAAGTAAAGGGTGCCCAATGTATAGATGCTTGTTCATACAGAGATGCCTTTACAGCAAAAGACATCTATTCTTGCCACCCCTCTTCATCTATAAATATGTATCATGTACAAACTCATTTTTGGTGAATGAAAAGCATCAGTTCAATACAATTACTTGTCTCAATCTACTTTAACACTTTTGACAAGTAACAAAAAACAACATTACGTGCTTTCCTTCAAAATAACACGTTGCCATTATGCGCACACAATTAAACCCTGATTACAAGAGGTAACGAAACTTCCATTGGTCAAATTATTTTTTTAGTAGAGCACATCTTGATATACATACATACATACATACATACATACATACATACATATATATATATATATATATATATATATATATATATGAAAAATACATTCTATGTTATTAGGGTTATTTTTGTAGGAATTCCCGAAATCTCTCTTTATTACTGTACACCGAGCACATTAATCCGGATGGACCACCCTAAGCTGATCTTACTATTGCAGTTCTGATGTGTTATATTGTCTGCATGCAAGCAGTGACCACAAGAGTCCAATCATTGAGCTGAACCACAAGAACACCACAGCCTAGCTAGCTACCTAGATATTACGGACGCATGGGTCGGCTCCATGCTCGCTCGATCATGCTCCAATCGTACATGCGACTGCTGGTTGACAGGCAGCTGGAGCAACGAGCCACCGACGGAGATTCCACATGTCGGGCCCCTGCAGCCCACGCATCACCTCAGTTTCGGCCCCTTTTTTCGACGAATGGCTCGTGCATTCCTCCGGACAAACCACCACCTTCTTTTTAGCTTTCTCATCCGGTTTATCGGAATAGTATTTTAAAAAAAATTTATCATCTTATAATTTATTTATGTAAATATTTACACTAGACTTAAAAACTATTAACTAAAGTTGTAAACTATCATCTGTAGTTAAAAAGAACACACCATCATCTAACGGTTACATCTACTACATAATGGTCATTTCACATAATAACAGCAACGATCTTAGTCTACTTAGTTGTGCCCAATATGACTTTTTTTGAGTGGCTTATGGCTAAAAAGTACTGTAGCTGGTCGAAAAACAATGTAGCTGACATAGGCTTATTTAGCATAATTAAATTTAAAAAAATTAAAAATAGAAAAACATATTAGCCCATCACGTATAATGCAAACAAATACGGAAAAAAAAGAACCGGCAAAAAAGCTCAAAAAAGGCAAAAGTTCAGAAAAAGACGAAATTTATGAATAGTGAAAAACAAGCCAAAAACCAGAAGCTGAAACCAAAACGAGCGGGGCCTAATTCTTCTCTGTTTTGTGATCAATTTTAGTTGCTTAATTATTATGCAGCCTGGGCACATGCGCACGAAGCTACCGCTACAGCTAAGCTAAGGCATAAGCAGAAGCTGGGACTTAAATTATGGAATAAGCAGCAGAGTTCATTAAGCATCATCCATCAGGTTGTTGTAATGTTGTTAATTAGTCCCCTGTCGGCCGGGCAGACATCGATCCGTATTGCAAATTAAGCAGCTTAAACTGTGCAGGTACGTTACCTGTTTCTTGTTGTTTTTACCCTGGCTTCTGCGTTTGTTTATAGAGGACCCAGCCGGGTACGTGCTGTCCCTAGAAGTAATTAATTAAGAGCATCATCATTTAAGAGTAATTCGTTAACGAATATATGGAATCGCGTTTGCATGTATGCAAAGAAGACAAGTTCTACACGAATATAGTGATTTTTCGCTGCTTTTCATACCTCTGAAATACCATTGAGTTTGACTTTAAAATCTGTTACATGGCCACTGAACATCACCTCCTGGCCTCCCCTATATCTAAATGTTTTTTCTTTGAGAATTTTTCGAAACGTTTAAACCTGGTTTTCGTATAGTTTACACGGAAATGAAGTGTTTCCACATGATATTTACTCGGAAGAACAAGACATGCACGAGGCAGGAGGGCTCAAATTATGGAAGAAGAGTTCATGGCCGGTTGGTATTGTCGGCCGGGCCGACATCCGTATTCACAAACTAAGCAAAAACTTAAAAACTGTGTATGTACTACGTACGTTACATGTGCCTGTTGTTTCGTGTGTGTGTTTTCCAGGATTTCTGTGATTAATTGTTTTCTTAAACGAATTCTGTTGCCAATAGTTGTTTACGGAGCAGGTGTACTTACTGCCTAAGTAATTAAACAGCACCTGTGCTTGGCAAGTCATGTTTAGCCGGCGATCTAAAAAGAAGCCATGCTTAGCCTATCCAAGGCATCCATGCAGCTAAGTACGATCCGTGATCTCGCCGATCCAAATGATAGCGCTTGTGACGTTACAATGGAGTACTTCGATCAAGATCAATGTGGCCGACACAATCAAAGTCATGAATAATAAGGGACCTTAATGACTATTATTATCCCCTTTCGTCTCATCACAAGGACATGATGTACCCCATCATGCACGTTCATTCCCCCTCGACTTCGCGCCATGCCTATCGTACGGATCGCCTGAGCTTGCTTGGGACCAAATTAACCTATCTCGTGCACACTGCATCGGTCTTAATTACAATTCTTTCATTTCTGGCTTCATCGTAGCGTCCACATTTTGTAAATGTGATCAAGATAAACTACAGTTCCGTCTGTGTTTCTTCGGAATTAGCTCTGACGCGCTTTTCTATCTATTAATTGAAGTATATAGCTCACCTATTTTCATTATTTAAGTTTTGGGATGAATTGAGTGGTGCATGTATGGTATCAAATTAAAGTCTATATTTACCGGGTTCAAGATTTGGCTAACACAACATTTGCAAAAAAAATTACGGCTCACTTTTTAAGTCCATGTCTTAGGCTTGGTGGATTCTACACGTGATAGAAGTGAGTATATTGCTTATCTTTCTTTATCAATTTAAGCTTTTGAATGAATTGGCCGGTGCATGAATCGCAGTACTATCACTTTTAAAAAAACTCGACCTGCGGGGGATAAGACGGCCCCTGGGCATTAACTTAAGAAGAAGATCTTCTCACGCAGATCGAGAAAACCCCTGAACCCCTGTTTTACCCTTACACAGCGGCACCATCGCCCGTGTGAGAATGACCAACGACCTGGGCGGGCCTTAGACCTGTGCTTTGGTGTGGTAGCAGGCGAGGGGATTTTTTTCCCCAGCCTGAAATTCGCTCTCACTGGGAGTCGAATCCAGAACCCAAGGGTGCTACTAGAGCGCTTTAGCCACTACGCTAAAGGCCCGTTCGCAGTACTATCACTTTTGATGACCACATCTCCCACAGATGATAGCCAAAATTCAAGTGGCGATCGACGCCTAGGGTTGAAATGTCCAATGCTAGCTAGCAACAAATCTGGTATCCCATCAATTCACTCATGGTGAAGACCGATATATAATAGCTTCTGGGGATTGAATTTGAGGGAGCAAATGGGCCTCAATGAGCATGGGTGCGAAAGCCCATGGTTCCCCTCCTCAACCTGGCATGGGCCTTCCGGAATTCAATTCTGAAGACATGGGCCCATATGTAATTCCACCCTTCTTCCCCAGCTTTCCTCCCCGCCTCGCTCTCTCCTCCTCTCCCTCCTACTGTTCACACAAATTGGACTATAGCCATTTTTAAATTTGATCTAAGACAATTTTTTTTAATAAATTTAGGCTTTCTTAAACTCGGCAGTGCAGATGCTGACCAGCAACCAATATTAATTAATGCTAATCCTAATTAATTAGGACTAATTATATTTACATAGTGCTAATCGAATTTAATTATTGCTAATCATGAAACCTAATTGCTACCGATTTTTTGGGCCTCGGCAGCGCCCTGGTTGCCGACTGTGGCTCGGTAGTGTTATGAATATTATGTATATTGAAGAAGTCTAATGGGAAATATATATAGGGAGTATAAAGGGATATTATAGGGGAATATGACATATGCGGATAAGGAAAGCGAGGCATATAAGGAAAGGAATAAAACAGCTCCTATTCTATCTCTAAACACCTTTAACACCCCCTCAAATGCAAGGCATATGCAATAGCATTGCATTTGAAAAAAGGTTAACACTAAAACAAGAAATATCCGACGTCTGAGTCTTGATAATATCGTCGTTGCGTGCATTTTTTTTAATAAACTGTCAAATCAAGCCGAAGAGGAATAGATAGAAGCATGACAGCGCAGATCGAAGCCCAAAACGGCGGTGGCGCAGTGCACAAGGTGCAAAAGACGTGCGGCGGCCTTAGAAGCTCTGGGCGGCAGCTAGAGAAGCAGCGGCATCATAACGACTTCTACGATCTGCACGCAGGTCAGAGAGTAGAGCAGCTGCTGCTGCCATGCAAAAGAAAATTCCTATACTTCTATGACTGACAATAAATTTGTGGACTCGTACGGCTTGGACGAACTAAAAATTAGAGACTACGGACTTGGATGGATGCAACGAAAGACTCAGGAAAATTAACTGAAGATTGACTAAAAGAAAACAACAGTACAAAACATCCCACTCCCTCAAAACCCCCTCTCCCCTCTCTTCACAACCCCTCCCTCACTCCCCCTCCCGCTTCTCTCCATCGTCTCTCTCGTGGGCACGGAGGCGCGGGAGGCGGCAGCTGAAGGCGGTGGCGCGAGCACGGTGGGCGGGAGGTGGCAGTGATGCGGTGAAAAAGGGGGAGCCCAGCAACAACGGTAGAGGCCGGATGCGCGGAGCGGTGCTGGAGCACGGGCGCGCAGGCGACCCGGCGCGACACGGTGGCCCTGGTGTGACGGTTCGAAGGCACAAAGACGACAACGACCGAGGCAGACTGGATCCGGTAGAGCTGGCAGCGAAGAGGCACGCACGACGGCTGGGATCTTGGATTTGGGCGAAGACGAGCCAGATCTGGAGCGACGAGCCGCCGGCGACAGCCCGAAGAGGCGCAGCGGTCGGGTGGCCGGATCCACACGGGGAGGGCCAAAGGTGGCCGGATCCAGGGTTGACGGAGAGCGGCGACCTGGATCTGGAGCGGAGGTGGCCGGATCTAGCGCGGGAGTCGGCCTGATGACGGTGGTTAAGGCGACAGTTGCGCGGAGCGTCGACGCGATGTGAAGGGCCGAGTGACGGCCGGATTTGAGTGGCGGCGGCTGGCGAGTGGAGGCGACAGACCGGCGGTATCCAGCGACTGTTGGCGTCGGCGGAGGAGGGCACGCGCACCAATGACGACAGCGTTGGAGCCCAGATCTGGCACCAATGAGCCTGATCCGGGTGGGAGGCTGCCCGAAAGCGAGCTGGCGGCACCGGACGCGGGGAACGACGGCCGGGAGATGGTGACATGCGACTGCGCTGGAGGCCGGGAAGAGTTGGCCACCCCCGGGAGCGAAGATCGCTCCTCCTGGGGGCAGCAGATGCGGAAGCTCGAGTGGAGGCTAGAAGGCAGCGACGACGGGTACAATAAACCCTAACCTTTACTCTGATATCATGTTATGAATATTGTGTGTATATTGAAGAAGCGAAATGTGTAATATATATAAAGAGTACGAAGGGATATTATAGGGGAATATGCTATATGTGGATAAGGAAAACGAGACATATAAGAAAATATGCCATATGCGGATAAGAAAAAGAATAAAACAACTCCTATTCTATCTCTCTAACACCCTTAACAGGCAGCACTGGCAAATCCATGTAGGTAAAACGGTGTTAGCTGCCGCGCTCGAAACGAGAACTAGATTTACAAAAAAACAAGTGTCCCACAGCCAAATTGGAACGCCTCTCTGCTTCCACCTTCCTCCTCCCCGCCCTTTTCCCTCCCCTCTTGCCCTATTCCAAACCCACTCCCAGAGCCAACCCCAAGAAGCTTCCTCCTCTATCCTGCACCGCCACCATCGCCGCGCGGCGTGGCGAAGTTCGGGGTACCTATTCAGCCTCAACGCCCGGGTGGTGCGCTACTACCGCTGCCTCGTCTCCACCATCAGCGCGGTCGAGCCGCCGCTTTGGAGGCTTTCCGACGAACAGGTGGTGCGCGGCGCCTTCCCAAATTCTTGGTTCCCGATGGTTTCTTGATTTGTCTGAGGGGGCTATGCGTCTTTGCAGTTGAATGGGAAGACGGCGGGGTTCCGCGCCCGCGCTCGCCGATGTCTAGGCTGGTACTGTTGTTGTTATTGTCCAGAGCTGCATTGCAGCGTTTTGGGCGTTTCCTTTGAGTTGGTTATGGTCTGATGCGTCGGTGTGTGCTTTTTGTGTCCAGAGGCGGCTAGGAGGACGCTCAGGACGCGATATTTTGTTAGACCATGTGGATGGTCGTGATTAAAATGATGATAAATAATTGACATCTAGATGGCTTTGGAATTTGCGTTTGTGAAAGTTTCGGTCGATCGTACTTGAAAGTTTCAAGTTCTAGTGGATTTGATCAGTGTCCGAGTAGTTTTGGACCAGTCCAAGTGGCTTTGATCAATGTTTGAGTGGTTTCGGACTAGTCTGAGAGGTTTTGGGCTGCTCCGAGTAGTTTTGGTCTGTTTCGAGTAGTTTTACTTTGGCCCGAGCGGTTTCAACTGGTTCCAAGCGGTTTTGATCGGGTTCGAGTAGGATCGGACATCATTCGGCTAACTTCAGCGTATCGGATGACATTCGAATTGCATCAGGGCATCAGATGGTTTTCGAGTTGCATCAGGACATCGGACAATTTTTGAGTTGCATCAAGGCATCGGATGGCATTCAAGTTGCATCGGAGCATCGGATGGTTTTCGAGTGCTATTGGAGGATTGGATGACGTTTGAGTGCTATTAGAGGATCGGACAGCGTTCGAGTGCAATTGGAAGATTGGACGACGTTCGAGTGCTATTGGAGGATCGAACAATGTTTGAGTAACATCGGAGTATTGGACGGCGTCCGAGTAGCATCGGAAGATCGGATGGTGTTGGAGCAGAGCGGTTGAAGCTATAGGGGTTTAGTACGGCCGAAGTTACAGTGATCCGGTCAAAGCTGTACAGTCGGATGTACAGTACTTGGAGGTGAATAGTATTGGGATAGTACCTTAGCAGTGGTCGGTACTCGAAGGAGTACTGTAGCACTTGTTGGTACTCAGAAGGGTACTGTAGCCATGGTCAGAAGAACATGGTACTCGGAAGTTGGTTCTTGATAGTCGAAAGGACTCAGTACTCGGAGGTCGGTGGTCAGAGGAACTTGGTACTCGAAGTCGGAAGGATTCGGTACTTGGAAGATGGAAGTACTCGGTGGTCAGATGGTTGTTGTACTCGGTAGTCGAAAGGAATCGGTACTCGATAGTTGTGGTTTTCATGATCGTGGTCAGCGATCGGTTGTCGTAGGTGTTGCGATCAATTTTCAGAGAGTTGTGGTATTTGATCGGTTCTCGGGAGTTGGTACTCGATGGGTTTGCAGTCGGTGCGATAGTATTTCCCGAGTACTTGTGTTCGAGTACTCGATGAGCTAGCGATCGTCTTGCATAGAGGTTGTAACCGGTTGTAATGAGTGATCTGAAGTTGGTGTTTTGGAAAGCGATAGAATGTGTGATCGTGGACGACTTGGTTGATGTTGAGTGGCGGTTAAAGATGTGGTTTGAGTGTGTGGGCTAATGACGGTCAAGCTGTGAAGAACTTGTGCCAGTGGAAAACGTTCTTTGGTCTTTGATGTGCAGGTTGGCATGGAGATGGTCATGGTTGGTGACGTGGTGTGATGCGTGAAAAAGATACGGGAGGTGTGGTCCCGAAGGCTTCAACACGTGGTGATGGTGTGTGATGAAGATACAGGAGGTGCTGTCTTGGAGGCTTCATCACGTGGTGAGATTGGAAACGTTATGGAAGGAGTCCGTAATGGGAAGATTGAGAGTTTGAATAAAACCCGTGTTAGGAAGGGTTTCAGGTCCCTTGATTTCCAGAAGAGATAGAGTTTGGTGTTTGTGGTTAGAACGAATGCGGTTTAGGGGTCTAGCATATAAAAACAGAGGTAGACTAAGGGTTTTAGTTGTGGCTTTGAGGATGTTTTTTGTGCTAGAGTTTTAGGAGTGCTGTAAGGGCGCTTTGTAGCCACAAACATGATGCAAAAATAATAGATCAGATCTATTCCAATAAAAATTAGTCGGCATCGGCGACATGTTTTCTGAGCATCGTTTTCTTGTGTCGTCGTTGGTGTGCTATCACATCACAATCTTGTGATCTACGAGCATGGCGTTATCTTTGGCTTGTTCTCGTTCGAGCGATCGAGTGGACGAACGTTCGAGTGGTCGAAGCTTTTCGAGCGAAGGGAGATTTTGACTACATGCAAAGGAGGTCAAGCGAGCGGTTGTGCGAGCAGTCGAGCAAGCGGTCGAACGACTTGTTGTCAAAATCTATATCTGGTAATTTAGATAGTTTTTTTTCTGGTTTGAGATTTGTTTTCAGGTATAAAAAAGCGGAGGCAATCATCCACCCCATCTGATTGTGCCATACGATCCTACACATTTCAATGTCCAGGTATTCGGCCCTGCTTGTTTAGGCCGGGGATGGAAGAAGGGACGAGTTGGTTGGGGTGATTGAGCTTTGTTTCATCGATTTGTTTGTGTTAGATAATTGGAGGTGCCGTGCTTCATGATGGGTGCATTGCGGAGATGAAGACTGGTTAAAGGAAGACCCTCGTATCGACCTTGGCGGCTTATCTCAACGCGCTGTCTGGGGAAGGGGTTCATAGTACTGTACGAAATCAGATTTATTGCATTTTGTTGTTGGCCAAAACCTGCTAATCTAGGTGGTTTCATTGATTTGTATGGAGCATGGCTGATCAATGCAATGCACGTACTTTTCTTGTGTGCCCTTTTTAGTGGATCAACTGGACCATTGTTTGCAGTTTACTATTATAACTTCTAGAGATATGTCAAAGCATTGCAGACTTATTTTGAAGCATGTACAGGGCGTGGTTGGTAATTGTTTGTCTGCAGAAGTCCAGGCTGGTTCAATGGCGCTCCGGATCTGGCGGCTGCGCCTTGGATCCGGCCCTCTCTGTCGACTCCTGGCCGCCGTTGCTGCCGCCTTTGGCTGCCACCGGCTTCTCCTTCCTCTCTGGCCTCCTCCCCTGGTCTTTGGTGAAGAAAGGGAGCGGGGTAGAGAGGGACGGGAGCGAGTGAGGGGGTGAAGAGAGAGAGAGAGAGAGATAGGAGAGGAGGGGAATTTGAAGGGATAGTACTTTTGTTGCTGCTAGGATTTGCTCTAGAGTCTTTTTCATTTTGCGTCTTCCATTGGATCGATCCAAATCTGTAGTATCTATATTTGAGTTTGTCAAAACCGTGCGAGTCCACAAAATCCTTGTCAATCAGTCGATTGCTTTGCTAGCTACAGTTCATCCTCTCGGTTGAGTGTGGTCATCTCCTTCCTTTTGCATAGCCGCAGCCGCTGCTCTTCTCCTTGAGCCGCTGCAGATCGTAGAAGTCTTTATGATGCCGCCGCTTCTCTTTGAGCCGTCGCCTCGAGCTTCTAAGGTCCTCGCACTTCTTCTGCACCGCGCCTCCGCTGTGCTTCTTGTGCACTGCACCGCCGCCGTCTTGGGTTTTGATCTGCACTGCTATGCTTCTATCTTCCTCTTTGGCTTGATTTGACAGCTCTCTCTATTTGTGTCACCTTCCACATCCTCTTCGTCGTATTACCACGGTCGACTTTGCTCCCGTTTACCTCTATTTTCCCAGTCCTTGCACTTTGTGCTTTCTGGGTTGTTGCACGATTTCGAATGGTTGGTATTCGACATAATTTTTCAAGAGCCGCACGCTATGATGACGATTTCAAGACTCGGATTTTGGATCTTTGCTAGTTTAGTGTCAACCTTTTCAAATGCAATGCTATTGCATATGCCTTGCATTTGAGAGGGGTGTAAAGGGTATATGTGTCTTTTCCTGTTTTCTAGGGTTTGTGTCCTTTGTACTATATAAGCCCCATGGGCTATTGCAATAGATTTGAGATTCAAGATTTCTTACAGTTGAAATCAAAGGGGAATCCACATCCCACAAGGTGGTTCATTTAGAGCTTTTTTCACCCAGCCTAAAACTTCGCAGGTGTTGGTGTTTCTCACTATCTCTTTTTACTTTCCGTAGGGTCTCTGAGATAAAACTTGGGCCATTGTCACTAGGTCTGCTTGCGAAAGCTGCAATCAGGGGTAAGTAATAAGTACTGGAGTACCAATGGTTGTATATTCTACTACTTGTAGAAAGTTTTTTTTGTTGTTGTTTGGCTCACAATCTTTCATGTATACTTGTAGCAAAATATGTTCACAAAAGAGAAATGAATGGTCTTTTCAAAAGGCAAAATCCACTATTGCCGAGTCTATAAGTCATACGATTGAGATGGAGAAACTACAGGAGCATGTAGCTGAAGTGACTGAGATGTACCCTCTTTGTGATGCAATAAGACTTATCTCACTGTCTTAAGGGATTGTGAAATTCATTGTTCTGCTGAAGGTGCTGAGGTGATGGCATTAGGTGGGCTTCATGTAATAGGAACTTCATTGCATGAGTCACGCTGAATAGATAACCAAGTAAGATGTTCCTGATGCTGCAGGGGATACTACCTATGGCATGATGCTTAACCTTGTTCTATCACATAGAATCAGGAGTGTCTTTGACCACACAATTTCATTAAGCTACTTAAGCCTGGGCACATCAATGTAGAATCAATTGGAACTGAATTACAAACAGAACCGATCGAATTCAGATGATGCTTCTTCTGTCTTCATATGCTTGTATATGTTATTTATTCTGTTAATTACATCTTCCTGTAAATAAACTTAATCATCAATTCATTTGTGTCTTTTTTTATCTCTCCTTTGACAATTGGCTAGTCTGTCAGTGTCCATCAAAGCATCACATGCAAAGTTTGTGCTTTGGACACATTCTATTGTCTTTCATGGCTTGTTGAATTACCGTAATTTTGTCATTTCTTTGGATAAAAGGCATGCTTGGAATATAATTCTTAATAATAAAATGTTTTCTGCCACAGGCCCACAGTGCCATTAAATCTGCAACCTTCTTTTTTTCCCCAGTTATGTGATAGAGCTGGCAGACAAGGTGATCCTGGGTCAACACGGTTTATGGTGAGGTATGCCTGTTCCCAAACATAAATATTTATGGTCTACTAAACTATTGCATTTATTGTATGATCTGATGATCTTTTTACTTACTGAAGCTAACAGTCTCTAACTTTGGTCATAGCTTACAAGATGAAAGGTTCCAGAAATTTAATTTGGACACTGAATGGGCTGTGAGGCTTATGTCAAGGATACAAATGATGAAGACATAGCTATCGAGAGCACTGCTGTTGTAGAACAGGTCAGATTGCATTTGTTGCCACGCCAAATGTTAGCATTTTTTGTATTGGTATATTGGTATTAGTATCACAGTGTATTGTCTTGTTTACATTCATTACTTTTTCAAAATGCAGCTTCTAGGCCTTCAAATCAATGCAGAGAAGTATTATTTTGGCATAAGGAAAAGTCTTGTTGAGTTTGATGAAGTCTTGGAGGTACATAATTTCTTCTAGTTGCTATACTTCTATGGTATCTTGTTTTTTCTCTTGACTGTTTTGCTGAATTCCAGCTATCGAATTTTGTTTTTTTGGATGATTTTTTACTGGTTGCCACTTACTACTATTAATGTGAATATCTCTCCTGATTCATATAAACTATGCTACTTCATTATCTAGACGAAATGGTTACCCTTATTGTTCTTATTGCTGGGGCTTAATTTTCCGATATAAACAGGGCTTAATTATTTAATTGGTCAATGTGATTTTTCTCTTTTTCTTGCATTGTGCTTATTCATGCGGTATATCTTCACATTTTGATAGGTCCAAAGAAAGCATGTTTATAACCTTAGGCAGGTCATATTATCAGGTGACTCTGGAAGCTGCAGTGAACAAATTTTCCAGTAAGTTTTGTGTCCCCTCTCTTATCTAGCTCTGAAATGTAGTTATTGAAATGGTCAACTGAGTGGCAGATACCATATTCTAACACATCCACATTCTTTTGGATCCAAACTGCACAGTAGAAATAATCCACTCTTACTTGAGGGGATGTGGGGTAACTCCTTGTCAGAAGCGTATTATTAAATAAACTGATAATATGTTATGGTCTATTAGGTTATTGATGCTTCAGTTATTATGTATGATGCATTGATATTTAATTGTTAGTTCACTTAAGAGTTCAGAATTCATTTATCGTGTCTTATGTCAACATGAGTACACGACATATGTATTGATGCTTGCTGCTGCTCTCGTAATTTATTTGCTTGCATGCTCACTTTTGTCTTAATGAAAATCAGTTTTCCTAGCTTGTCTGTTCAGTCTTGTGAGAAACAAAGAATTTGGAATCATAGAACAGAAGAAGCTTGTAAGATCCTTATTGTTTTTCCCTCTTTTGAGGGAATGTAGGAATAGGAACCCCTTCCATCTGATGCTAAGATCTTTCTTTTTTTTTCTTGTGTTTTGAAAATGATGTTCAACTTTCACTTAATCATTATCATTAGTCACCTATTCATTCTTTCTGTATCTAAAATGATTCCTTTTTTGTTGTTTATTTTTTATTTAAATCGCCATTTATCTCTGAAAGTTTTCTTAGTTACATGCCTTGAAATGCTATTAGGTACATGCAAGCCATAGTCGATGAAATTATTTTGTGAAATGTCGATCCCCAGAAGGTACTTTGGCATGCCCTGATTCTTAAGTTTCTTTCTAGGATGTTTTTTTCTGTGGCTGTCAGTTGTTCAAATTACAATTTTCTTTCAGCCTCCTAAGACATGGAATTTGGCAAAGCTTTTGGATGAGTTTGTCAGTCTGGGGGGAAATTTACTGAAAGGTAATGACCCTAAAATGATATTGAGTTCATGTTCTTCTGCAGTAGATCTTCTGACTTTGAGATGCTTTACGGAATTATTCAAGGATATCCAAGAGGAAGACCTACAATCATCACTTGAACAAATGATTGAATGTGGCTCTATAGAGGTTGATAATATTGCTCTCCCAAACATGCCAGTGCCACCTAATTCATTCAGAGGAATCCGTAAGAAAACATCTTTGGTAATGCGATGGTTTGCCATTTGTGTTGATGATACATCAAAGTAAGTTGTGATATAATAATCTATATTTTTCCTTGACATGTAGTTCAACATTCATCTACAGTTATTGATAGTTTTTCTACACTTCTTTGTGATAAACAATCCAGGAAAGGGAGATATACAAACACTCAATCTACTTTGTAAATATTTTGGGGATTTTCTAATAGCTACCTGCTTGGACGCTGTGCAAGAGTCCCATTATGATGATGCATACATTAGGGGAATTGAGGTTTGCTTCTCTTATGGATTTGTTTATACGGTCTTGTCAGGAGATAAAGCCCAATGAACCCTATCTTTTTATGTAATGTTGTTTGTTAAATAAGATTCTTTTACAAACTAGCATATGATTAAAATTAAAATTAATGGATCTTGAACTATGGCCTTATGGGAACGCAGAATAATGCATAGTTTCTTTGTTTCTTGACAAGTTATATGTCTTGTCATGACTTCTATCTTTTCTCGACGTCATAGCATATTTGTTATTAATATCTCCAACTCTCTGTTGAATTGCAGAGGGAATTACTTCTGAAGACACTAGATACTCTGTGAAAGGACCATTTGGTGAACATGAACAAGCTTAGTTCTGCGGTAATGTCAATATTTCCCTCTAGATGTGTTGCTTTCCCCATCTATTGTCAATTTTCTGGCGTTGACTCGATTTTAAAACTTTTTGCTAGGTGAATGTTCAGAGCTTTGGACATAGAAATCCTCTAGAAGAATGATTTGTTAGGATACAATAGGATTGATTTATTTATCTCTACTATTATATAAAGAGGAGTTGGTGCTCGTCGTTGCATTCTCCTCTCCCTTCTCTACAGCCATCCGATTTGATCTGGACCATTCGTCTCTCTCCTCTCTCTCTCTCTCAGGATACAACCGCCCACCCCCTCCACTTTCTCCATCTCCTCGCGCATTCTGGCCACCCTTTTCTCTTTGTCGCTTGCTCTCCAATGTTTGATGTGTGAAGTTGGTAAGGCAGTAAGTTCCGTATCACCATTTTTATGACTTTGTTGCAACGCACGGGTCTCTAACTAGTTTCCTTATATATATTGGTTTTTTATTTACGTATGTCATATTCCTTTATATATCCTCATATACTCCTTATATACACACACACACACAATATTCATAACATGGTATCAGAGCTAGCACTTTGACCTTGTTCCTTCCGTTGCCATCGCCTCCTAGCCCGTTGCACTCGTAGCCGCTGTCCGATGTTGCCTGCCGGTCGTCGCTCGTGGCTGCCATCGCCGTCCGACGTCGCCACCATCTTGACCGTCGGCCGTCGCTCGTTGCCACCATCTTGACCGTCAGCCGTCGCTCGTTGCTGCCACTGCCGCTCGATGTCGCCTGCCATCTCAACCGCCGGCTATCGCTTGCCCGGTCCCCCGCCCGACCGTCGCTCGCTGTTTGCCGCCCGCCCGACGCCCATTGCTCGCTTGCCTGGCCCTTGCTAGCCCGGCGCTCGGTGCCTGGAGCCTGGCGGCTAGAGACCACCGCCCGCCACCCACCTGATCGTGCCTGGCACCTGTCGCCCAGTGTTCGCCTGAGCGGTGCGGTGACCCGCCCGATTGGATTGATTAGATCAGATCTGGGTTGGGTGTGTTATATTAGTTAAAAAAAATAAAAATAGAACGTTGATCTAATCGCCGCGCTGTCCAGCACCGTCTATTAGACTTCGTTGCCTTGATCGCCGCGTTGTCCAACGTCGCCTACCAATGACTTTCGTTCTAATCAACTGTGATGCTATTCTCGGAAACAAAACTCAATGGGACAAACTATAGGCTGTGGTCTTCACTCATGGAGATTACGCTCGATGGTCTTCACCTCTGGGGAGATATCACCGGTACTCGACCTTGTCCATCATCACCGATTCAGCCTTCCTCTAGGCAGTCTGCTTCTGAACCTTCTGCAGAAGATGAGGCCGCTAAGGAGGCAGAGGTTGCTACTGCTGTTGACACTGCTGATGAGGCTTTTTCAGTACGCTATCGACACTTTCGAGCGCTGGTGTGCTAATGAGGCCCGTGTTTGAGCCATCTTGGTGGTCGGCGTTGATGACTCTATCCAGCTAGATATTGTTGGTCACTTGTGTGGCTCCTGCCTTTCTTCATTAGTCTGTCAGGGTGTTCTTGGACGTGTCACGTCCATATTTTGTCAGGGCTGTAAGATGGACAACTAGTTACAATTTTTTTATTTGAAGGACCATGTAGGAAGGTCCAGGATAATGTTGTGATGGGCCATTGCAATATTTTTGGAGTATTTATTCAAATTTGCAAAAGGCACCCTGTTCATTCTGATCGTAGTACTATAGTCACTGGCTTTTGACCACTCACTGATCATTGACCACACCGGTTGTATTTTGACTTGTTTTGATCACGTCGGTTTTCGACCACTCATTGGTCTTCGACCACATAGGTTTTTGATTACTCTGGTTTTGTTTCTACTTGCTTCAACTATACTAATTTTCAACCATTCACTGGTCGTTGACCACTCAAGACGTGTTTCCCACTCTTAGGTCATCGACCATGTTGGTTTTGGACCAGTCACTGGTCTTTGACCACGTTGGCTTTCAACCACTCTGGTCGTGTTTTAGCTTGCTTCGACTATACTGGTTTTCGACCATTCACCGGTCGTCGACCATTCGAGTTGTGTTATGACCACTCAGATTTTAGACTCTCATTGGTTGGGAATTTTTTTAGGGCACCATTCACCCTCCCTCTGTTGCCTGTCCGGTCCTACATTACCATTCTAGTGGGTCATTGTCTTCTCATCCTTTTGATTTAGTTTATTCAGATGTACGGGGAGCTACGTGCCTACGTCTATTATCTCTAAAGGTGGGCATAAATTCTATGTAACTTTCATTGATGATAATTCTAGCTTTACGTGGCTTTTCCCTATGTCTAATTGTGGTCAATTTCTTACGATTTATTGTAGCTTTGCAACGATGATTCGCACTCAGTTTGAATCCTCTGTTCGCACTTTACGTTGTGCTTCTATTGGTGAATACTATTTTGGAGCCTTTAGATAATTTCTTTTTGAGCTGGGCATTTTTACCAATCTTCTTCTCCTGGTGCCCATGCTCAGAATAGGGTTGCTGAGCGCAAGCATCGTTATTTGATTGAGACTGCTCGCACTCTTCTTCTTGCCTCACGTTCCACCTCAATTCTAGGCTGACTGTTTCTATGGTTGCATATCTCATTAATATGCATCCTTTCACTGCTTTAAGGATGTCACTCTTATGGAGTGTCTCTACTCTAGAGTCCCCTAGTACACTTACCTTCATGTTTTTGGCTGCACCTATTTTGTCCTGCTGCAGCCTCGTGAGCGCACCAAATGTCAACTCAGTCTGTTGAGTGTGTGTTCCTTGGTTACAGTTCTGAGCATAGGGTTATCACTATTATGATCCTTTCACTCAACGGATCAAGATCTCACGAGATGTTGTCTTTGACGAATCTTGACCTTTCTTCTATTGAGATTCGGTTATTCGTCCTGTTTCCACCGTTGAGACGATATCATGGTTGTCTCTCTGTGACTCTTAACCCATTTCTCCTCTATCATAACTTTCTTCTAGTTTGTCTCTAGTGGTTCCTTCTATACCCGCATCTCCTGTGTTGCCTCTTGCTGCACTACCTTTGTTCCTGCTGCACCACCGTCTTATTTACCTGGGGTGCACTACTCCAGGCATCCTTGTCCTTCACCAGATTCATCTCCTGGTATCTTGCTGACACCGACATCTGATTCCTCTAATGATGCTCCTCGTTGCGTCCTTTGTGATCGGACATCCCTTCGACCTCCTGATTGTCTTAGTTTTTCCTCAACAACTCATGCTCTCTTTGTCACTGAGCCTAGCTGTTATCAAGAGGCTACTTCTCATTCTAAGTGGCAGCTTTCTATAGCAGAGAAGCTTGATGCCCTTCGACGTACGGAGGCCTGGAATATTGTATTGACACCTGTGCATGCTTGTGCTATCACATGCAAGTGGGTGTACAAGATTAAGACCAGGTCTGATGGTACTATTGAGTACTACAAGGATCGTCTTGTGGCTTACGGCTTCTAGCAGAAGTACGGCCACGATTACGATGAGACTTTTGCTCTTATTGCTCATATGACCACTGTTCGCACTCTTGTTATGGTTGCTTTTGTTCGCCGGTGGTCTATCTCTCAGCTGGATGTTAAGAATACCTTTTTAATGTGTTTTGCATGAGGAGGTTTACATACAACCATCACCTAGGTATTCTGTTTCAGATGGTCATGTCTGTCATCTTCATCGCACTCTTTATGGCCTCAAACATGTTCCTCGTACCTGATTTGCGTGTTTTACCTCAGTGATTACTATTATTGGTTTCACTGTTAGTGCCCATGATTCTGCTCTTTTTGTCCATGTCTCGCCTCAGGGTAGGACACTGCTTCTTTTATATGTGGATGATATGTTCATCACTGGTGACGATTCCTCATTCATCACATATGTAAAGAACCATATTAGTGAGCAGTTTCTCATTACTGATCTTGGTTTGCTTACGTACTTCCTTGAGATTGAGATTTTTTCCATGTCTGAGAGTCGCTACCTCTCTTAGCAGAAGTATGTTCAGGATCTTTTTGATCGGTCTGGTCTGACTGATACTCATACTGCCGAGACTCCCATGGAGCTCTTCCTTCAGCTTCGTGCCACTGATGGTCATCTTCTTGAGGATTTTACTCGATATTGCTATCTTGTTGGGAATTTGGTATAACTTGTAAGCACTCATCCTGATATTACTCATGTTGTTCATATCTTGAGTCAGTTCATGGTTTATTCTACTCATCTTCATTACAAATATTTTCATCGTATTCTTCGCTACTCGCTACTCGTATGGCAGCCACATTGGGCTTTCACATGGGTCACCTAACATTTTTCAGTAGATTACTCCAGCAATACGACGCAATATCGCCACAAGGCATGGGAATTACAAGGCGTGTGTTAACCCTGTAAAAAATCACGACTTGATATGGCAGCCCTGTTGTGTTTTGCTAGCTGTACCAAATTTGACTTAGGATCACATCTTAGTGCAAAAGAGAATGGATTTTACATCACTGCATTCAGCTGATTATACAGCAACAGCACAATAGTGTTTCCTGTAACACTATCTAAAATTAGAGCTTGATTGCATGTTACAACTTACAAGTAAAATAATTTCGAACTTAACAAGTAAAATAATTTCGTCCACACTGTATTATCCTTATCATAATTGTTACCCCCAAAAGTCCACTCTGTAGTCTGTACTTTTGCTTTGAGTCAAATGTTTACCGACCACGCTTATCTCTTGTCAAATGTGAGCGTGCATGTGGAATCTCTTACTTGTGGGCAAGGAACTCTTCCAAGTACTAGTGGCAATATTTGACATTGTGAAGTTGTTGCGTTTCATGATGATGATAGGTCAATCAACAGAGACAGGTATGACAAAATATTCAACTTTGCAAGGTTTGTTCATACCTACATCCGAGATTCATTCTCAACATTAGTGTTGGTATTGGTATTTTTGATGGCATTACTTTGTATTACCATTTACCAGTGCTAGCCCACTATTTTAAAGACTGATTTATTCAGATGTGCTGAAATGATGAAGCCTTGGGGGTACATGCAGTTCTGTTGTGTTTTTTGGGATCTTTTGGTGTTGCTATTTGAAAATATTGGCTCGATAAATCACTTTAAAATTATTGGAGAAACTGTTCTATCTATTTATTTGAAGAGGCTATAAAGTTAAAAAGAATCTTCTTGCCTTTCACGAGTTTCAGCGTTGGCGGCTTTTCCTGAGCACCACCTTTTCAGCATTGCTTTCAGGACTCATGATCTCACTTCCTCAAGAATGCGTATGACATCATAGCTAACGTGTGTAACTGATACTGCATATGCTTATTATGTGTCATCTGATTCACATTGTTGGCTGATTGCATCCAAGCTTGTGTCAGTATATCTACGTTGAATTATATTCCTATGTTGTATTTTATTTTGTTGTGTAGGGTTAATACAATTAAGGACCCATTTGGAACGTAATAATTTCATAGAAATTTTCTATTTTTTTAAAGGAAATTGGTCAATTTCGGTAGAAACCAGGAATTCCTGCATTCTGGGACGTAAGAAAGCATCTATCATGCTAATTGGGCCTGTTTGGCTGCGGCTTATGACTTTTGGTTGAAATTTTTGAATTTTGGCTGTTTACGGTACATATTACGGAGAGATATACCCACTTGCGATTTTGGCTGGTACAGATGTTGGGCTTTTAACGTGTACATCGTTTAACTTGTAGATCCCGTCTTGAGAAAATACTCCGTTTGAAAGTTAGGTAATATAGTAAAAGCCAAAAGCTGCTAGTTTCGGAGGAAAAGAACAGGCCCATTATTTGCTTTTAGGGACTTTTCGTTTTTCCAATATGTTGCATATCATTCCTCATGGATATCACTGTAAGTGATTGTTTTCTATCAGGCAAGATAATATCATTATTCAATTATGTATCATTTGTGCCGGGCATATCTACGGTGAATCATCACTGATTCCATGATGTACGAAGGACCAGTTTGGACATGGTAATTTTTTCGATTCCTACAAAAATTTAACTATTTCCTGTAAAATTCGTGCTATCCAAAAAGAACCGATATTGTTCACCAAACAATCGGTTCAAAACTAGACACGAGTACATCGGTCCAGAAAAGATGGAGTCGAGTAAATGTCTGGCAAATTGACACAAGTTTAGCCTATAATACAGGGATTGCAGCATTTTATTGCCAGCACCAACAAGAATGTGAAAAATAATATATCTACAGTTACCTTACTAACATGGAATCGAGTGCGTCCACAATATTATGTGGCTGTGCTGTTCAAGCGCACGAAGGCTTCAAGTGGACTTGGACCAAGACCAGCTCGATCATGTGTGTCCTAGCGTTGGGACACATGACTCCTGGCCGGTCCTTCGCTATGTTAATTCACGATATTGGTAGGCTCTGTGCTTAGCCGTGTCACCGACGCCTAGGCAAACCAAAGCAAACTTATCACCGTATTTCTCAGGAGTTTATAACATTCACTCTTGTCTAGCTTGACCGAATGGATTCTTAGTTTGTTTTTAGTCGTGCCCAAATAGGTGGCCCGGCCCGGCACAGCCTGGGCCCGACGAGGCATGGGCCCATTAGGCACGAGCCTGTTTAGCCCGTCAGCTGAAACAGGCCGTGCAGTGCTGGCCTATGGGTCAGACCTTTGGCCCAGGTAAGACCCAGAAGAGTGTCGTGCCGGGCTGGTTTGAGACACGATTAGCCTGTTGGGTCAGGCGGGCACGGCACAACTGTGTAGCCTAAAAAAAATTGATTTGTTAAGAAAAATATGTAGAATTCTAAAAGACAAAATAAATTGTAGTAAGTATATAAAATGAACATTAAATTGTAGAAATTGTAGAATACACACAATAAATTGTACAAAATGCAGAAAAGACAATTAAATTATAGAAATGTAGGAAAAGATATAGTAAATTATAGAAATGTAATAACGAGCTTTTATTTATGTTAAAATGGTTGTCTCATTAAAACTTTGCTAAGCAAAAACTCAACTCGAGAAAAACCCTTCAAACAAAAAAGAGTACAACCTGTAGCTCAGCGTGATAGGTGGAAAAGCATAAAAATACAATATATACATAATACATAGATGCTCTAAGAATAGTCGTCGGCGTCCTGACTGCCTTCACCGCCATCTAGATATAGATTGTTGAACGCGTGTTCTAACTCTGTATCCACCACACAGTGTTGGGCACGCACATCAGCTTGTTCTTAGTCTTTCACTCTAAGAAGTACTTCCACCATCTCACTCATGAGTGCTATTCTTCTCTCCAATATTCTTTCAAAAAGACTCAAAACAGATTCGGAAGAAACCGTCGAGGTAGGAACGGTTAATACATCCCGTGCTAATATGGATAGAACTGGATATGTTAGCTTGTGCTCGCGCCCTAGTGCAAAAGGTTGAAGTTCTCTGTACCATATGGTATGTGATTGCTGCCCAGAAAGACTGATAGTTCCCTGCGAGCTCTGGTATGGATTACCCTACCTCCACTACTTGAAGATGTAGAGGATCTTCCAGAGGATTTCCTGGAGGAAAAGATGGCGCCCCACATGTACATCAGCTGTGTCTACCTCATGGTGATATCTTGCTTTTCTTTACATTTTTGGGCATGTCTGTGCAAGTGTCCGATTCCACCTGTAGACTTTGTAGATAATTCATGATGACATATTTTACAAACAGCAACCCTTATTTGCTCTCTGGACAACAATTGCTTCATGATCTTATCAAAATCTCCCCACACGTCGGACGTGCTTGGTCTAGACCTCTTAGCTCTAGTGCTTGCTGATTCAGAGGCACTGGTAGAACCTGACAATGGTACAACCGTGGTCTACTTGGGGGCAGCTTGAGGTGGAGGCGGACTCGTACCGAACGATGCAAGATCTTCCAGATCAATTTTGTACTCATTGGCAGCAAATTCGTCAAAAAGTTCTATGACAAAATTTCAAAATGCACAAAACTGAAAAATACAAATACAAAATTAAATTATTACCTAATTTGTGTTACAAGAAATTATACAAGAAGAATAAAAATAATATAAGAACATAACAATTAGTATTATATCCTCTTTACTTGACCACCGCCCTTATTTTGAATTTTTGGAATTTTGGCAAAATTATTCTGAATTTTGCCAAATTGCCACAAAGAGCTTCGAAATTTTCACAAGCGAGGAGAGGAGAATGTTGATTTGAGTGTGGGTTGATGAGGGTGGGTATGGTGCTTATTTATAGGAACAATTTTAGAATTTTTCAAAATTATTTCATATTTTTTAAGGCTCAAATGACCAAAAAATGGCTACTTTTTTTTTATAAAAAAACGACCGTTGGCCATGCTATCTGCACTAAACGAGTTGGATGGGCTGTGCCTATGCCCATCATGCCTAACAATCGGCTATCGTGCCAGATGGGCCGTGCCCCCACAGGCTTCGTGTGCCTAACGGGCCGTGCCGTGCCAGCATGGTGGGCTGAGGCACCAACCTAGGCACGGCCTATGGCCTCGTGCCATACCGGCTTGGCCCACCGGCTTTTGTGCCGAGTCGTGCCAACAGTACCGTGTCTTGGACTGGCCCGTTTGGCATGACCTATTTGGCCATCTCTGCTCTTTTGGAAGGTAGGCATTTTTAGAAAACAGTGTAACTCGCATAGGAATTAAAAAAATTCCTATGTTCCAAATGAGGCGGTACCCTTCAACTTCCTATTTGTACCATTTGTGTTTGGAACCACTTCATCGGTAGTCGATGCTGTCGAACTAAACGAACGAGGAATGGGAGAGTTCACAATATGTGAGATGGACGGTTGAAGCGTCTTATCCACTTCTCTCGATCTGAGCTGTTAATTTAGGGTTGTTAATCAGATCAATATAAACATATAAGAAGATTCTAAATATTGTTATGATAAATCTTTGTCAATTTAAAAGAGTTGGAAATTTAGATTTGTATTCTGTTAGAAAAATTGGGCTCAAGCATTCATACACGCGCGACTTAAGTATTGCTTCCTGTGTTGTTTGATGCAGGATAAGAGTTAACCATTCAGCCATGTATGTTATTTATTTGAGCTGACATAGTGAGTTGTATGCATCCATGTGCTATTGACAAAAGAAATTAATTAATAGAGGTTACATGCATGTATGTTATTTATTTGAGCTGACATAGTGAGTTGTATGTATGCATGGGCTCTCCAGAAAAGAAATTAATTAATGCAGGTTACATGCGATGGATGGACGTGAACTCTACGTAAGGCATGTGTGTCCGTCAGCTTGTTTCGACTCGTGTTCAGTAATTAAATGCTGCCAATAGATGTTGCCGAGTGCTGCGGTTTGCAATTCTGCGGTTGAACCGGCATTGTGTTCTGGCCTGACCGTACGATGGCAGCGGTCTGACCGCTGGATGAGGTCGATGGACCAGAACAACGAGGTTCGACTAGATTTTAGATTTGTGGGTTTGAGCCTTGAAATGGGTTTTAGTAACTAAGGTGTATGTTATTGTTAATATGGGTCAAGTTATAAAAAATATGTGTTTAGAAACGATTTATCTATCTTTGGATGTGCAGAGTCATTTGGAGTCAACGTAGTCAGCGACGAGAATCGGGACAACGCTCATAGAAGAGCCAGGGCCCAAAACGATCGAGGATGCCGGGTGAAACAGTGAGCTCAAGTATGGTACGAGAAAGGCGGGAAATATTGAAGACGAGTTCAAATGACGGGTTTGCAATATATGGTTTGGTCAATCCAAGTAAAGTATGGTCTGGTAGAACTGAAATGGAAGAGACTTACCGATATATGGCAAGCCAGTGATACACCTACACATGCAAATATGATGATTGCTTATAATAGAAGGAGATTACTAGGTGGCAATATTTGACATTGTGAAGTTGTTTTTTCATGATGATGATGATAGGTCAATCAATCGAGGCAGGTATGACAAAATATTCAACTTTGCAAAATTTGTTCATACCTACATCCGAGATCCATTCTCAACATTGGTGTTGGTATTGGTATTTTTATGGTATTACTGTAAGAATTTGTACTACCATTTACCAGTGCTAGCCCACTATTTTAAACACTGATTTTTTCGTTTTCTCATTCATGTGATTCCATTGCTACCGCTCAGATGTGCCGAAATGATGAAGCCTTGGGGTGAGATGCTGCATGATGTTGTGTTGTTTGGGATCTTGTGGTGTAGCTCTCACATTTGTAGGTCCTATGCGTTCTTTTTAGCTATATTTTTAGTTCTGATTGATGATTTAAGGCTTTGATCAACTTGGCCGACCGGCTTATTTTCACTATTCATAAGTTTCGTCTTTTCTGAACTTTTGGCTTTTGTTGAGCTTTTTGCGGTTCTTTTTTCCGTATCTGTTTGTATTATACGTAATGGGCTAACATATTTTTTTATTTTTAATTTTTTAAAATTTAATTATGCTAAATAAGCCTTTGTCACTCTGATGCTTTTTCACCATCTACATGTTTTCAGCCATAAGCCATGAGGCTTTCAGCCGAACCGATCACCACCTTATAGTTATAGTAATGATTTTTGATTCTAACGTAAGTGTTTGTGTAAATGAATCAAACGTTGATAAACTAATACATTGTTTTAAAAAAAATACTATCTTAATAAATTATTTCGGAAGGACAACGAAGTAGTAGGAGTTGCTTTGAATTTTTTTTGGCCTTTCACGCGTTTCTTCCGCGTGGGCGCTTCTCCCGAGGCACCGCCGTTTCAGCATTGCTTTCAGGACGCAAGATCCGCGTATGACATCATAGCCAACGTGTACGATGAAGCCTTTGGGGTGAGATGCTGCATGATGTTGTGTTGTTTGGGATCTTTTGGTGCAGCTATCATACTAGCAGGCCCTACGTGTTTTTTAATTATATTTTTTTAGTTACGACTGATAATTTATAGTTATAATTAATGTTTTTTGTTTTTAACGTAAGTGTTTTTTAAATGAATTGGACGCGGAGAAGCTAACATATTATTTTTAAAATAAGTTGTTTTGATGAATTATTGTGAAAGGACGACGAAGTAGGAACTGTTTTGAAAAGTATTTTCTTTTTGGCCTTTCACGCGTTTCTTCGCGTGGGCGCTTCTCCCGAGGCACCACCGTTTCAGCATTGCTTTCAGGACGGAATATCTGCGTATGACATCATAGCTGACGTGTACGATTGATCTATGCTTATGTGTCATCTGATTCACATTATTGTTGGATGATTGCATCCAAGCTTGTATCTACGATGAATTATATCCGTATGTTGTTTTTTTGGTTGTGTAGGGTTAATACAATTAAGGATGAACTTAATAATTTCATAGGATAGGTCAATTTCGGTAGAAACCAGGAATTCCTGCATTCTGGGACCTAAGAAAAGCATCTATCATGCTATTATTTGTTTTCAGGGAGTTTTCTTTTTTCCAATATGCTGCATATCATTCCTCATGGATATCACTGTAAGTGATTGTTTTCAATCAGGCAAGATAATACCATTATTCAATTATGTATCATTTGTGCTGGGCATATCTATGGTGAATCATCATTGATTCCATGATCTACTAAGTTTCTGTTTGGAATGTGATAATCTTTCCAAGTCGTACGGAAATTTAACTCTTTTTTTTTTGTAAAATTCGTGCTTTCCAAAAAGAGCCCATATTGTTCACCAAACAATCGGTTCAAAACTATACACGAATACATCGGTCTAGAAAAGATGGAGTCGAGTAAATGTCTGGCAAATTGACTCAAGTTTAGCCTATTAATACAAGGGTTGCAGCATTATATTGCCAGCACCAACAAGAATGTGAAAAATAATATATCTACAGTTACCTTACTAACATGGAATCGAGTGCGTCCACAATATATATGTGGCTGCGCTGTTCAAACGCACGAAGACTTCAAGTGGACTTGGACCAAGACCAGCTCGATCACGTACGTCCTAGCGTTGGGACACATGAATCCTGGCCTGGCCTTCGCCATGATAATTCACGACATTGACAGGCTCTGTGCTTAGCCGTGTCGCCGACGCCTTGGCAAACCAAAGCAAACTGATCACTGTATTTCTCAGGAGTCTGCAAGACTTGAGGCCTTGCTCGTTTCGGTTTCGACTTCTGGATTCGGCTTATTTTTCACTATTTTAAAATTTTATCTTTTTCTGATTTTTTTTATTTTTTGAGCTTTTTTACCGGTTCTTTTTTCCCCTTATTCGTGTGCATTACACATGCTGGGTTAGCCCGTTTTTTTAATTTTTAAATGTTTTTAAATTTAATTATGCCAAATAAGCCATCATCAGCTACACTATAATTTCAGCCAGCTACAGTGAAATTTAGCTATAAGCCACAATAATTCAGCCTAACTGAGCACCACCAGACTGAATGGATTCTTGGGGCTTTTTTTTCAAAGGTAGGCATTTTCAAAAAAACAGTTTAACTCGTGCAGAAATCGGAAAAATTCCTACGTCCAGAGAGTCAATGCTGCCGAACTAAACGAAAGAGGAACGGGAGAGTTCACAAGATGAGATATGGATGGTTAGAAGCGTCTCGATCATCCCCTTTCCCCTCGATCTGAGCCGTTAATTTAGGGGTCCCTAACCCGATCGAACGGCTCATATGGGAGCACTTGCATCACAGTACTGGTCGACGAGAGTGCATCGACTTTTCCTGAACTGCCGTAATCCATTGGTAGGACCGGTGTTCATAGCTCCTTCGACAAGTACCATGGAAATTGCCTGCTAATGAACAGATGATGTGTGCCCTTGCTTTGATTTCTCACTGTTTGACGTGAACTTTTCAGGATTCTGGAGTCGTCGCCTACGGAGTGATGGGCCATTCAGGCGCCAATAGCTGATGAACGAAGACCATGACCACACATCCACATCTGGTCAGACATAGGAGTGTAGTTAGTTCAACTTTATTAGTGACTAAAGTATCTGGTCAGACATAGGGGTGTAGTTAGTTCAGCTTTATTAGTGACTAAAGTACGTCGATTGATAATGTTAAGTACGGTCCGATTCTATTGATTCTTAGATCTTGTGCATTATTGGTCTGTACAGCCTAGGTAGTTGGGCGAATATTGTGAAACAGACGTGGTTATAAGAATATTGGGAAGTATTGATTTTTTATAGAGTACAACAAAGACACATTCACACACTCATGTGAGTAGGGGTGTTTGGGACTGCTCCACTCCACGTTTTCACTCCGCTCCACGTTTTTTAGCCAAACAGGTTCAGCTCCACGCACTCTGTTCGAGTAAAAAAAGGTGGAGTTGTGAGAGCACCTAAAGAGGTGCTCCACAAACTCTAGGTTTTTTGTGGAGCTGCTCCACGGTAGAGTTCGTGGAGCAGAGTTTGTGGAGCAGTCCCAAACACCCCCATAATGTACATATTTTTAGATCAAACGGATATCTGAAGTCTTACAGATTGCAAGCACATGCTTTGACTACCGAACACACTCACATACGCGTATACTCTAAGGGACATTATTCATATAAATAGTACCTAAAAAATAAGACACCTTAGGTTTGAACCAGGGTGGGTGGTCTGCATGCCAGCCGCCTCACCATTTGAGCAAAGCTCGGCTCTCAAGTGTTGAATCTTAGTAACAAAAGCAATTTTGTTATTTCACCCTCTTGGTAGTTTGTCGAAATAAAGTGCAGTGAGATATGTGGCTCGCATCTGAATAAAATCACAGCAAAGAAGTCACCAAAAAAACCAGGTTCAGATGTGGTCTCAGTTTACCCATGTGTATCCTCGCAAGAAAAAAATGTATTAGGATAAGATAATTGCACTTTTTGTCATATCAAATTCCATTCATGAAAGATCACTAGGAGAATCTGGCCACGTTAAGTGAGAGTGCTCACTTGCTAAGCAACTTCATGGTCAAAGGACTAATAGCCTTAATTAATTATTATTTTATTTAGTAGCCCTAGAATTTGCATTAGAGAAGGACAAGGATTTGTCCCACGCGCTTGATCATGGTGCGGTCGCAGGAGGGAACGGGGAGTTTATATTGATTTTTGCTTCTAATTTTTGTTTAGCCTCGAAAGGGTTTCTTCACCTATTTTATTTTGAAGATAAGATAAGAGATCATCGGTACATCACATACCCTACTTCTTTTGCTCCTATTTTACGTACGCATTTCTTCCTCATTTTTACACCGCTTGCCTCTTTATTCTAAAAATCATTTCTTTCAGTTACTACTATTTATTTTTAGTCAAAAACTATCAACTACAGCTAAAAGCCACTAGCTATAGCAAATTCAAACACCTAAAAAAAAAGAAGAAACAAGAAACAGATAAGAAAATGGGAATAGAAAAAGGGAAATTAATAGTCGGTAGGTGCACAGATTAAATGGGATTCAATGCAGTAGCTGTCAGCTGTATGTCTTCATCCCGCTAGTCCGCTGATACATCAATCACAGTGTAATCTAGAAGGTAGAGTTATTTCAAACGATAAGGAAATTGATTTTAAAACAAGAAGCAATGAAGAAACTACACTTTGGTGGTTGGTAACAGTGCTGAAGATCCAATTGTTCCCTGAAACTGCTGAGGGACCGGGGTCCTTAATTCCATAATGAAATGGGTTTTCCCCTATATATGTTACCTGAAGATGCTATGGGCTTGTTTGAAGCATAAGATTCTTTTAGAGAAAACAACAATGTCTTAATGAAATTCCTGCATATTCCAAAAGGGGCCAATTTGTATTGTTGTTTTTTTTCCAGAAACCCTAGGTGTATTGTTTATAATCCAACATATAAGAAACCTATGAAGTCCAAAAATTACAAAGAGAAAATAATCAAAGAAAAAACCAGTGAGAAACAATCAGTCGGTTTTCCACATACAGACCACCAAGCAGTTCAAGGAGGGGATATATACCACCATGACTCGAAGCCCTCGTTGGTAAGTTGGTACGATATAGTTCACCGTTTACCATCAGTTGAAGAAAAAAAATCACCAATCACCAATGCTTTAAGGAGATAGTTTTTCATCAGTTGAAGAAATTTTGACTGAGCAAAACCAAGTCTGGACATATATCTAGAGATGGAGTTGGGCCATGCTTTTCCAAGTTAGCTCAAGACCCGGTCGGCCCAAGCACGGCCCGGCCCAATGCGTAGGGGGCCGGGCTAGCATGGCACGGACGATAAGCCGGGCCATGCCTGGAAAGTTGACTCATCGAGCGGCATGGCATGGCCCAGCATACCGTGTCGTGCTGAGGCTGGCTTGGCACGGTGAGCACAGGGGGCACATCGGCGTCGGTGGTGGCCTCTCGCCTCCTCGTCACCTCGTTGCCTCAGGCTTGCCACCTCCTCGCCTCTTGCAGCACGTCCTCGGCTCTCGCTGCCCTCTCACCTCCCACCGCCTCCCGCCTCTCCGCGCCACCCCATCTCCTCGCCTCCCGTTGTGCCTTCTTGCCGCTCTGTTGCCCGCCTTGGCCCCACCTCCCACCGCCCCTCCTCGGCTCCTACCGCCCTCTCGCCTCCACCGCCTCCTTGCCTCCTGCCTCAACCTTGCCTTCCGCTACCTCCTTCGCCTCGGCCTCACCTCTCGCCCCTTCCTTGCCTCCCGCCGCGCCGCTCCGCCTCCCACCTTAGAATCGCCTCGGCCTTGCTGCTTTGCCTCCCGCCTTGGGCTTGCTGCTCGGCCTCCCGAGAGAGATGGGAGAGTCTGAGGGAGATGAGTGTCAGAGAGAGAGAGAGAGAGTCAGAGAGATGAGAGTTGACATAGTTGAGTCTGAGAAAGAGAGGAGAGAGCTCAGTCTCTGAGAGAATCTAAGAGAGATGAGAGAGCTCACTCTCTAAAAAGTGCAGACAACGGTCGGGAGCAACGACCTTCTTCCTGATGGTTATAAAATCAACTCATCTCCTCATTTCTTCGCCATCCATCCACTTTCCTTGTTTCTTCACCATCCATCTACTCTCCTCATTTCTTCAACATCTATCTAGTCTCCAATTAATTCACCATCCATTATGCTACCAAGGAGTCGGAGCACCAAGGACAGTATGCTATTGAGGAGTCATAGCACAAAAGGGTAGCAAGACGACTTAGTGTAATCTCCCGCCGCCACTCCCCTAGTCCTCCTCTGGCTCCGACTCCTGTTAATGCTCGTTAGCTCTCACCAAGCATGGGATACTACATCATGGATGACCGTCATATAGATGGTACGGAGGGCTACGAGGAGTACCCAGGCTGTCTGGAGCCAATGGGGACACCAGAATTCTCTCCCCTGTCCACAGATGACAACATTGGTCGGTTTGGATGAATGGCGAATTGCTGGAAGCACATGACCTGAAGCTAGGAAATCCAAGACGGCCAAACAATAGAGATCACAATTTGTAATTATTGCAAAGCTAAATTAATTGCTCATACAGCTGTAGGGACATGGCACTACAAAGTATGATTGCACAAGATGGGGGCGCAGAGACGAGGGGAGGAGTACAAACATAGCTAAACTTTGAGGTCGATGGATCTGTAAGTACTTAGGTATACAACCCGCTTTTCTGCTCGTGAGAAAATTGCTAGATATATTGTTTCGAAAGATCAACCGATTAGGATGGGTGAAAGCCATGCGTTTGAAAGAATGATCCAACACGGATTTTGCCTGCAGTACTAATATGTTAATAGGAGAATTACTACATCTAATATTTTATGGATGTATTATAAGGAATTAATAGAGCTAAAAGAACTATTCCTACAAGTTCAATTCTCTTTTACTACAACTTCAGACATTTGGATATCATCACACTAGAGAAGTACCTATCTTAGTGTTGTAGTTCATTATTTAGATGACAATTATAGGCTAAACAAAAAAGTTATAGGGTTTAAGTTAATTAACGAATCACACACAGAAGAGCCCATCACCAAGCGTATACTACACATACTTGATGATTTTAAGATACATAATAAGATTGTTTCTATAACTCTTGATAACGCATCAACGAATACGACGGCTATAAACATTCTTACTCTAAGGTTGCAGACATATATTGGTGGTTATGTTTTCCACCAGAGATGTGTATGTCATATCTTGAACCTTGTTGTTCAAGATGGCATGCAAGTGGTTAGCGGATATTTGAATAGTATATGTGATGCCATTCATTACCTCATAAATTTCCCATAAGTAGTAGTCAGGTTCGCGAAGTACTGCGTAGCCAATGGGAAGAAGGCAAAAAATTCAGTCTTGATATGAAGGTGAGATGGAACTTGACATACACCATGTTACGGAAGTTACAAGGGTATGAACACGTCATATCCATTTTTGTCAATGCTAACTCTCAAAACAATGAATTGGTAGTTACTAATTTAGATTGGCAGATTGCTAGTCATTTTCGAGAGTTTTTAAGACATTTTTATAAAGCATCATAGGTTTTATCTGGTGTTTATGATCCTATCTCTTGCTTAGTTATAGAATTTATTTTGTTAATTACAGACAAAATTGCTAAATCTAGGAAGGATCCCCTTTCGGCTATGCTGTCGTAGCAATGGACGAAAATTTCATTAAATATTTTGGTTCTATTTCATACCTATATTACTTTGCTATCTTTTTCGATCCTACGAAAAAGTTGGCAGGCTTGCAGATCAGTATAGAGGGAATAGGTGAATGCCTTGGTCCTGATTACCGAAAGCTTTCGCACGTATTAAAGACGAGATTTTTTTATGTTTTCGCATGTACCATGTAAGTCTCTCAGCCTTAGGCGGCCCTCAAGTGGAATTTTGTCTTAGAGCTCAATCACTATCTGGAACATGATTTTACAAACATTGATCCTGATCTTGCTGGTGGAGGTAAGATAGACTTACTCGAGTGGTGGAAGAATAACAGATGGATATTTTATGTGATGTCACATTTTACATGGGATGTTCTCCTGGTGCCAGTGTCCACTGTCTCTTCAGAAGTGACGTTCAGTACGGTAGGGAGAATAATTGAAGAAAGTCGTTCATCCCTCACGCATAGGATGGTGGAGGCAATCACATACTCCAAGGATTGGGAATTAACTAAAGAGCGCCAACATCATCAACTGGAGGATTCTGAAATCGTGCAGGTGTATGCTGACTTCGAATGCATGAATGATCTGGACCTTGATGAGTAGTTAGTATGTACACATATTATTATAGTTAGTATGTACGCTTGTTGTTATTGTAGTCTTTTCCTTACTCGAGGAACACCACTCTAGGACGTAAGGTTTTTAACAAGGTAGTAACATCGTATCTGTGAAATATCAAGAAAATACCATTTTCCCCCAAAATATTTATGTGTCTATATTTTTAGGAAACTAATTCAAATTTAACTAGTTTTTAACGAGCAAGGAGGAATGGTGATCGCCACCACCATCATTGCTGCTGCCTCCGCTGTCTATAGTTACTTAGGGCTGAACTTGGACCAGCACGGCACAATGCCACCACTACATATTTCTTATTCAATGTTATTATTTTTGTTCATATACATATATGATTGGATAGTAGTTAAAAAATAAATGCTTCAGGTGACAATCCTAAAAAAAATAAAAAATATATGCAGTGTCGTGTCGTTGTCGAGCATGTGTTACACGTCGCGTAACGCCTATGTGAGCCCAGACCGGGTGTCATATTCTAGTGACCAACCAGAATGCAGATCTCACCAGAATGCAGATCTTGTCGTTGATCAAAACAAATGCTTGATACAGGGGCAGCATCTGGTGATTTGACCACACATTAAACAAGAAATAAATACTTAATTTTGATCCCATTCATGAAATATGCTTTTGCAACTTGGGAGTCTTTCACAAAAGTATCTAAAAGTTGGGACCTTCACATCTAGAGGTTTGGGACCCCTCACCTTTTTAGTGTCCATGTACATGGTGTTCACAAAGCTTAATAAAAAAAAGTTTAAATTACTCAAAATAGGAATTGTAAAGGTTGCTTTTGATCATTTTGATTAGCAATGTTGGTGAGAGTAAGATGTGATGGCGACTAAGATTTCCACTATATATAAGTTGAAGACAGTTTGAGCGCACACACATGCATAATGGGAAAAGTTCAAGGTAATGTACATGGGCAATTGACCAATAAGCACTATAAAGATCTAGCTTTCTTTATCAGCAATAAAGTGCATATTGCCAATAAAAAATGAAGTGCATACAGCTCACAGCTAAGTTTGTGCCTAGGTGGCCTATATGCCAAATTTGTTGTGTTATTTCATTTGTTTAGAATAAGACACTATTCTTTTTTAGCTTTTGTTTCTGTTTTTAGTTTTTCCATAGTAACTAGATTTTAAACGGAGTATTTTTTCAATATAGGATTTACTAGTTAATTATAGTATATAATGTACTGACTTCATTTATATTAGCAAAAACTATACGTGAGTTTCTGTTACTCTGTAATCTCTCGTACGAACAGCCCAAAAATCACAAGCCGCAGCTAAAAGCCATAAGTCTCAGCAAAAAAAAGGCCCTAAGTCATTTTTGCTCTCAATAGGATCAGCTGCTACGCCCTATTCTTATACATTATAATCAAAATATTGTAATGTGCACTATGCATATGGATTAGCGGTTCCATAAGGGAATCGATGCTTTGCTGTTTTTGAAAAGAGCAGAATATCGAGGCGAGATCCTCCTCGGTGCTTGCAATGTAAGTTGCAATTTCTGAGAAGTTGACCCTTTCTGGAAGGTCAACGTACAAATCTAAAATATCATGTACATCGTTAGCTCTCGATCGGACGGTAAAACATAGCCAAGCTTTAGGGCCTATTCTTTGTGACTGAGACTTATGGCTTTTGGCTACAGTTTATAGTTTTTAGGCTGTTCGTGCGAGAGATTACAGAGTAGCAGAAACTCACGTGTGATTTTGTCGGTATAAATGAAATCGGTACAATATTTACTACAATTAACTAGTAGACTCTATCTTAAAAGGATATTTTATTTAAAAGTTATTTAATGTGGAAAAGTATAGATAGCCTTAAGCAAGTTTAATAGTATAGATAGCTGCTACCTCCAATACATTTCCATGTCATCAAAAGGTAAGATGCAGCCAACTCATACAATAAGCTGGCTATAAGAGCAAGTACAATAGAAGAGGTGGCTGCCACCTCTAGGACTAGCCACATAAGCAAAAAAAGTACATGTAGCTCATGTAGAGGTAGCTAATACAATGAGTTGAGTAGAGGTTACCTCTACTAAAGCACTCAAGCATTTAATATTTCGCTAGAGGCGACCATTGTACTTGCTCTAAGAACTAGCATCACCTCCAAGTCCTCGTATGATGTGCTAGAGGTCACCTCTTGCATGAGGGGCAGCTTGCCTCTCTCTCCTCTTGTCTCTCTCTTCCACATAGGATTGTGCTGATGTGGATTTCACTAGAGGCAACCTAGTCAGCACCATTGTACTTGCTCTAAGTTGTCTCTACAAGAGCTCTCAATCATTTAATACATACATGGGTATTGGTCATTTAATACATACATGGGTATAACAGTTAGTTCTATTGGTACATGCATGGATAACACCTCTTTTCCTGTGCTATAGCCTGACTCTTGCATGGGAGCCGGCTTGACTCTCTCTCCTTTTCTCTCCCCTCCACATAGGACTATGCTGATATGGATTCCCTTAGGGCATCTCCAATGGTTATAGCTAGCAACTAACTATAAGACTTCCACATCATCTATATAGTACACACTAAAGCTAGCATTCTAAAGAACTATCTATAAGGATAGATATTTGATACTTACATGCACACACAGAATTTATTGAGGCTACCTCGTTTAGCGTTATAGACTAGTGCTTAAGGAAGAGCTGGCTCGATTTTTTTTGCATACTCTCTTTCCTCCACATAGGATATATGCTGATGTGTACATGCATATAGATAGCTGACTCAGACCATTGGAGTCAGCCTTATTAAACTTGCTCTAAAGAGGATCTTTGAGAGGACTACAAAGTAAGCAACTAAATTCTACGAGTCCGTGATCAGCCCGTATTATTTAAAGTGGGATCGCAAGATCAAAGATCAAAGTACTACATCTTGCCCACCCCAAAGAGAAGACCGGCCACCAAATTAAACTTGACCACTTCCTCTCTCTCTTTCTCTCTCTTAACCCCCAAGCCCTTCAACTCTTCTCTCTAGCCGCCGTTTCTGGGAAGCTCGTCAGCCATGGAAGATGCCAGGGGAGAAGAAGAAAATTCCATGTAAGTTCCTCGCCCCCATGTTTTTCCATTACTTTTCTCACCTCTCATCGCATATAAATATATACTAAAATACTTCTGCATGAACCATGCAAAAAGTTCGTTACTTTAGCATCTTTTCGCGCCCAATTTGAGGCACCGAAGAGAGAGAGAGAGAGAGAGAGAGAGAGAGATGGTAAAATAAAGAAGCTCAAATGCGTTCTCCTCTTTCAAGGTTCGAGACCAGCCATGTCCTCGGCGCCCTGCTCGCCTCCTCGCCGCTGCTGGCGCGTGCCTGGGACCGTTGCGTGGCCGCCACCGCCTCGGCCGGCACGGCGGGGTTCGTGCACGGTGGCGGCGGCACGGTGTACGTGGCCTTCTCCGGGGTGCAGGCCGCGCTGTCGGTGGCGGGTGCGGTGGTGGCCCGCGGCGCCGACGCCTTCGCGCCGGTCGGCCTTGGCGAGGATGCGGCGGGCGGCTCTTCGCGCCGCTGGTCGGCGCCGAGCCGGAGGCCGCGGCCGGGGAGCCGGTCGCCGTGCAGGCGCTGGCGCTGCAGTGGTTCTTGAAATTGTACGGCTCCCCTGAGTTCCAGGTAATTAATTAGTGAAATGATTTGATTTGGACTTAATTTGCTTACAACTTAATTTGGACTTGTGATTCGGGGTGTGATGATTTGATTTTCCTTTCTAGTTGGTTTGGGCAAAAGTTATGGTGACGTTGGTTGCCATGTCCTTATGTTCAGACTTCAACAGATGAGAGAGATGCACTTGATTTTATTATCAGTTTATCAGTTATCACAGTGTCAGTGATTTCGCATTTCAGTGGGCAATAATTTAGCAGCTTAATTGGGCCAAGAAATGCACGAACATTGTTGGATCAAAACAAGAAAAAAATTTTCTTTAGGAAAAAACAAATTAAAGGTCGCTATGAGTATTTTCTTCTACCCTTTCCTTTTCTCCATCTTTTCCTCTTTTCATTTTATTCATGTACTTAGCAAATTACACTTTTTCTTTCTTGTATTCCCATCTAACGTTGAAATCTATGTTGTCGTGGGACACTTTAGCGTCTATCTTTTTAATTTTTCTGTGATTTGTTTGGTCGTTGAAATCTGTGTTGTCTTGGCACAATTTAGTGTCTATCTTCTTAGTTTTTCTGTGATTTGTTTGATCAACTTGGCGGCCAACTTGCGATGCGATGCACCTGTCCTATCCGTGTCAATGCAAACAAAAAGTACGGCACAAATGGCAAATTGCACAGCACACCAAATAAATTCGTTGCTATTGCTCTTTTATCGTGGGAATCTTTGGGAATCGGTGATGTTTCATAATCTCTAGATTCTGAGAATAAAAGAACTAATTAGTGATGGAATGGAATCTGAAAATGATGACGAACAAAAGGAAACAGTTTGCTGTCATTCAGAGAATCAGAGTTCAGTTCAGACTTCAGACTGCTTTTTACGGGATATGCTCCTATGCTCTTCAAAAATAACCAACTTGGTTAGATGAGAGGCTTAAGATTAACCAGAGCAGAACAACTTCAGATGATCCTTCAAACCTGTGATCATTTTGCTAGGTAGTTACACATATGAATTATATTACTTCATCTCTTCAAATAACTGAATAGAGACTTCAGCATTCTTGATCGTTTCATTCGATAACAATATGCATTACTTTCATGTTCTTGTAGTATCTTTATTGCCTTTCTAGATCGAATATGCGACCTGGTTCTTGCTCTAGATGTTCATATTCTCCTTGATCTTTTTTGTTGATGTGTGAGTAGTAGAGGTTGCTCGCTTGATGCTGTGACGTTTTGCCACTACGAAAAATTTATACTTACTCATTGCATTGCATTGGGTTAACAATGCAGATGCTACTGAATCAGATCAGGGGCAAGGCGGTGGTGTTCACCGGACACTCCCTCGGCGGTACCATAGCCGCCCTTGCGGCGCTGCACTACCTCTGCATCTCGTCGTCAAGCTCGACATGCGCCGCGGCTCCTCCGGTATTATGCGTCACCTTCGGGAGCCCGCTGCTCGGCAACGAGGCCCTTTCCAGGGCCATCCTCCGCGAGCGGTGGGGCGGCAATTTCTACCACGTCGTCTCGCAGCACGACGTCGTCCCGAGGCTCCTCTTCTGCCCCCTCGACGCCGTCCCCACGCACGTCATCGTCGGAATGCAGCTGCACCAATGGCCGGCGCACGCTCGCCACGCGGGCGCGGTGACCGCGCGCATGGCTGACACTGACCAGGAGGCGCTGCGGCAGCTGATAAAGACGCACGCCGGCGCCGTGGTGATGGAGCAGAAGCTCGCCGCCGCGGATACACAGGGCGGGAGCCCGTACCGTCCGTTCGGTACGTACGTGCTGTGCTCCCCGGATGGCGCTGCGTGCGTCGACAACCCGACCGCCGCGGTCCAGATGCTCTACGCCACGTTCGCGGCCCGGTGCGCGCCGGGCGGCGCGGTGTCCCCGGAGGCCGCGCACTCCTGCTACGGAGACCTCGCGCTGAAAATGCCGCAGCACTTGCTCCGCAAGCGGCGCCTACGCTCCGCCAACGACGACGCCCCGGCCGCGTCCAACTACGATGCCGGCATCTCCCTCGCGCTGGGGGCTTCCGGTATCAACGGCGAGGCGACGGAGGCGGCGACAGCGCGGCACTGGCTGAAGGCGTCGAAGCGGGCGGGCCGGAGACCGAGCCTGAACTGCGCGAGCCTCGCGACGCGTCTGGGTCGGATCACGCCGTGCCGGGCGCAGATCGAGTGGTACAAGGCGTCGTTCGACGGCGACACGGGGTACTACGACGCGTTCAAGCAGCGGCGTTCGCCCAAGAAGTTCAGCAAGGCCAACATATACCGCATCAAGCTGGGCCAGTTCTGGGACGGCGTGCTCGCCATGTTCGACACCAGCCAGCTCCCCCACGACTTCCACCGACGTTCCAAGTGGGTCAACGCCGCCCGCTTCTACCAGCTCCTCGTCGAGCCGCTCGACATCGCCGACTACCACCGCAACAACCTCCACAAGACAAGAGGCAGCTACATCGCCCACGGCCGCGAGAGAAGGTAGTAGCAGCATACGTAGTTCCATTGTTCATGCTAGATCATTGGCATTGCGTCTAAACTCTACAGGTATGAGCTGTTCGACAAGTGGTGGAAGGAGAAGCGCTTCATCGGCGCCGGCGCCGGTGACACCTCGGCCGCGAGAAGGAGGAGGAGCAAGTTCGCCGGGCTGACGCAGGACCCGTGCTTCTGGGCGAGGGTGGAGGAGGCGAGGGAGCAGACGGAGGGCGCCAAGGCCGAGCGTGACGCCGCGGCGCTGGTGATGAAGCTGAAGAGCCTGCGAGATTTCGAGCGCTACTCTGGCGAGCTTGTGGAGAGCAAGGACGTGTCCGTGGACGTCCTTGCGCCGCAGTCGAGTTACACACTGTGGGTGGAGGAGTGGAAGGAGCTCAAGCTCAGAGATGAAGTCAGGACAATTTTGTTTCAATTTTGAAGTTGGAACAGCTAGGTGAAGAATTTTAATTAGGTGATATTTTTGCAAGTAGTTTAGGTACAGATCATGGATCGATGTTAGTAATTAGTATAGGTGATTGTAAATACACATAGGCTTCTAGGGAAGCGTATCCTCTGACGTTGGCAAGGGAAAGGCAGAGTGACGCTGGGTGAATCTAAGTCGTCTGATGGAAAAACAACGGTCTAGATCGATCACTATAGTGCTACAGTACTTTTGTACAGTAAGCTACAGTAATTACTGTAGCGCTACAGTGACCAATCTAAACCGTTGTTTTTCCATCAGACAGCTCAGATTCACCCAACGTCACTCTGCCTTTCCCTTGCCAACGTCAGAGATCCAAAATCGGCTTCTAGAGGCACTGCGTTATGATGTACTCTTTGTCCTTCATGCCGTACCTTGATGCTGATTCAGTTAATTTTCTTCTTCTTTTCAAGAACTCGATTTCACCTGTGTGATTGTGCGTAGTTTAGTATCAGGGAGATTGTGCACTGTATATATTGTGAATTGTATATACCTTCCCTGTATGATCAGAGACTTGTATCTTGTAGGTTTTCTGATCAAGCAAATTGTGTGTACGATCTAATTCTTGTTTTTTATGTTGAGGCATTGAGGAGGTGAAGTTGATGAAGTTAATCATGAGTCTTGCTTGTGTCAGTTAGTTTTTTCTCTGTGTTCTCTCTGAAACCGAGTGGAAGCACTGAAGTCTGCTCTGTCTGAAATTTCAGCAAGCAGACTGGAGGTTCAGAAACCCAATCAGAGTTTCAGTTTTAGCAAATTTGTTTGCCGATTGATGTTGTGGCCCACGATCCGAGTCTGGCAAGTGTTACTTGCTGAAGAGTCGGTCTAGTTTGTTGCAGTCGCATGCGTGTAGTCAGTACTCTGTTGTGGTGTTTTCAGTTTTTACTGTAGCTCGTCCAGAAGAGAGAATAACAGAGCAGAGAAACAGAAAAGGGTGCGAAGTCAAGGAAGGTGCTGTAGTGGAGAGGTTATTCAGCTCAGTCCCAGACGAATTCCTCCCCATCATCAGCACCATTGAACAGTGGGGAGATTTGTCTTCTATGACAGCAACAGAGGCCATTGTGCGCTTGAGAGCAAGTTTAATAGTACAGATAGCTGCTATCTCCAATACATTCCCATGTCATCAAAAGATAATGATGCAGTCAACTCATACAATAAGCTGGCTATAAATTGTCTCCACAAGAGCTCTCAATCATTTAATACATACATGGGTATTGATAATTTAATACATGCATGAGTATAGCAATTAGTTCTATTGGTACATGCATGGATAATGCCTCTTTTCCTGTGCTATAGCCTGACTCTTGCATGGGAGTCGGCTTTGCTCTCTCTCTCTCCTTTTCTCTTCCCTCCACATAGGACTATGCTGACGTGGATTCCCTTATAGCTAGCACAGTCAGCCTTATTAAACTTGCTCTGAGGGCTTATGAAGAAAGTCTGAAGGGAAAGCGTCACGGCAAGCCAGATGGAGAACAGCTGCTGTTTACACGTGCTCAGTGGGAAGCCATTGTCAGAGATCACCGGAGTGACGACGTCGCCCACGTCGCCGGTGCACTCAGGATTATGCACACACACAAACTCACGCGAAACACAATTGACAGAGACTCGGTCTTGTTTGTGCTGCACTAAAGTAGCCGCGGTTTTCTTCAGACTTTATTTGCTTATATAACAAAACGATTACAACTAGAATGGGCCATGATCTCCGACATGCAAGCCACATCGTGCACAGCCAAAAACAACCAACTAACTACTAACCGTGAAATCAGCTAACAACTAAAGGGTGCACAAGAATTATTCAACAAATCTCCTCCTAAGGCTTGTGCACTTTACTACTTACATAGTTGAAGGCCAATCTTGGCGCAAAGCTCCTGGAACTTGCCCTTGCAAAGTGGTTTTGTGAGAACACCAAGCTGCTCATCTGTCCTAATGAACTTCACCTCAATCTGCCCATTGTGTACATATTCCCGGATAAGATGAAACCTTGTGTCTATATGTTTACTCCGGTCATGATGTACAGGATTCTTGATCAATGAAATGGTGGACTTGTTGTCCACCCTTAGTACCGGCTTGCTTACACTGAGTCCAAGATTTCAGCTAGCAACCGAGCCACCAAACAACTGACAAAGTGCGAGAGCAGCAACAATATACTCAGCTTCACAACTTGATAATGCTACAACTTTCGCTTTGAGGATCGCCAACTGATCGGACTATCTCCAAGAAAGAATACTACTCCGAAGTGCTCTTCCTGCTGTCCAAATCCTCACCAGATCACTATCACTGAAGCCCGCACTCGCCTTCACACCTTTCTTTCTTGGATAGAAGAGACCCCAATCACTTGTCCCAGTTATGTATCTCAAAATGTGTTTCACAGCTGCAAGATGCTCCTCATGAGGTTCTTCCATGAATCTACTTACATACCCAACTGAGAAGGCCACATCAGGTCGGGTATTCACCAAATATCTCAAGCTCCCAACCAAGCTCCTGTACTCAGTAGCATCCACACATGGACTGCTGCTCTCCTTGCTCAGCTTCAATTTTGCTTGCATAGGCACCTGACAGGAATTGCAGTCCAACATGCCAGCTTTCTCTAGGATTTTCCTTGCATAGCTCCCTTGAGACAAAGTAGTACCCTCTGTATTTTGCTTCACCTCAATACCCAGATAATAAGTAAGTAACCCAAGGTCACTCATCTTGAATATCTCTGCCATTTGGACCTTGAACTTCTTGATGCTGCTCCTGGTAGTTCCTGTGATTACCAAATCATCTACATAGACACCCACCACAAGCCTCTCAGTTCCAGTACCTCGGCAGTAGATTGCATGTTCAGATGGACCTCTCTTGAATCCCAGAACACCCAGTTTTTCATCTAATTTTTGATTCCAGGCGCGAGGAGCTTGATGCAAACCATACAGAGCTTTATGAAGCTTAAATACCTTATGTTCATGGCCGGGTTGAGCAAACCCCGATGCCTGCTCCACAAATACCTCCTCCTGAAGGTCGACGTTCAAGAACGCTGTCTTGACATCCATGTGGTAGACTTCCCACCCTTCATGCGCAGCCAGTGCCAGTAGTAGCCTCACCGCCTCCATGCGCGCAACTGGAGCAAACACCTCGTCGTAATCGACGCCTTGGCGCTGCGCGTACCCCTTGACGACGAGACATGCCTTGTGTCTCACCACTGCGCCGTGCTCGTCCTTCTTGACTTTGTACACCCATTTGAGTCCAATGGCACACCGGCCAGGTGGGAGCTCAGTGAGTGTCCATGTGCGGTTCTCCTCAATCGCCTGCAGCTCCTCCTCCATCGCCCGACGCCAGTGTGGGTCTCGCTCCGCCTGAGCGAACGATGTCGGCTCTTCTGCGCTCACCGCAAAAAGCTGGCTGTCACCCAGATCACGCACTGCGTACCCCGGCGGAGTTGCAGGGCCGATGACATTGACCAAAGTCCGAAAACGCAGCGGCGCCTCGTCGTCGTGGTCGGCGTCCAGCTGGTCCCCCGACTCCGTCAGTGGTGAGGCAAACTGGATCCCCGGTGTCGCAACACCCGCCGTCGAGGGTGTTGTCGGGGGATCGCTGGTGAAGCAAGGGAGGCTATGGGCATATCTAATGACTCACCGTGCTCCTCCACGACCCTGTACTTGACGGTGAAGATGTTGTCGTCATTTCTTGCATCAACGCCGTGCTCCTTGCTATTTGACCAGTCCCACTAGCCTGCCTCATTGAAGATCACATCCCGCGTTATGTGGACACGTTTCGCGATTGGATCATACGCCCGATACACCTTGGAGCCTCGCTCATAGCCGACGAAGATCATTTTTCGCCCACGGTCGTCCAGCTTCTTCAGATGAGGGGCAGTATTCTTGACATAGATGAGGCAGCCGAACGTCCACAGATGATGAACATCTGGCGTTTTCCCGTACCACGCCTCAAACGGTGTCACACCATCCACGCTCTTCGTCGGTGTCTGGTTCAGCAGGTACACGGCGGTGCTCACCGCCTCGCCCCAGAACCAGCCCGGTAGCCCTTCGCCTTGAGCAAGCTGCGGGCGGATCCGACCACCATGCCGTTCTGGCGTTCGACGACTCCGTTTTGCTGCGGGGAGTAAGGTGCCGTCAGCTGTCGCCGGACACCCTCAGATGCGCAGTACTCCATGAACTCCTTAGCGGTGAACTCCCCGCCTCGATCCATGCGGAGCGCCCTCAGCTTGCATCCTGACTAAGGTGCCGTTAGCTGTCGCCGGACACCCTCAGATGCGCAGTACTCCATGAACTCCTTAACGGTGAACTCCCCACCTCGATCCGTGCGGAGCGCCCTCAGCTTGCATCCTGACTCGGCCTCCGCGCGTGCCTGGAAGTCTTTGATGGCCGCTGCTGCACGATCGTTGGACAACAGCAGGTTCACCCACATGTAGCAGCTTCGGTCGTCGACTAGTAGAAGGAAGTAGACATTCCCGCTCGGTGTCGCCGGCGCCACCGGTCCATAGAGATCCCCATGGACCAGCTCAAGCGTGTGCTCCGCACGCCACTGTGACTGGTTCGGGAAGGGTGTTCTCTTCTGCTTGCCGGCGAGGCACGCCTCGCAGAGCTGGTCCACCGGCTCGATCGCAGGCAGGCCACGGACCATCTCCTCCCGCGCCATCTTGCGGAGTGCTGACATGTTGATGTGGCCGAGCCTGGCGTGCCACCGCCCGTCGCTTTCTTCGCCACGCGTAGCCAGGCACACCGGCTGCGCAAGAGTGACCTCGAGCACATACAGCCGATTTGCCGTGCGTGCGATCTTGGCCAGCAGTCGCCCTCCTGGCTCACGGATCCGCATCCCCCCGGAGTTGATGTTGATGTCGTACCCGTCCTCGTCGAGCTGCCCAACGCTCACTATGTTGGGCATGAGCTGAGGGATGAAATAGACGCCAGTGAAGGAGCGATGTACGCCGTTCTTGCACTCGAACAGTACTGTCCCGCAGCCCTCGATCCGCGCCACTCCTCCGTCGCCGAACCGCACCGTCCCGCACACCGCCGTGTCCAGATCTGCGAACGCCTCTCGGGACCCCGACATGTGATTCGTGGCCCCGGTGTCGAGGATCCACAACTTGGCACTCCTCGCCTCCTCCGCATCGAGGTGGACGAAGACCTTCTCCTCTCGCAGCTGCAGTGGAGCGCCAGATCTCGCCCCATTCTCCGTCCTGCTAACGATGGGCGCCCGAGCCTGCACCCGCGGCGACGCCTTAGGACGCGCGCTCGGGGACGCCGCGTGAGGTGGTGGTGTGCGCGAGCGCGCAGGGGATGACGCTCGTGAGGTAGTCGGTGGCGGCGGCGCGGTGGATCTCAGCCGCGGCGGAGGCGAGATGGGGCGTCTCTGGGATGGCGGCGGTGGCGGTGTGGTGGATCTTGGCTGCGGCGGAGACGAGGGGAGGCATCTCGGGGATGGTGGCGGTGGCGGCGTGGAGGATCTCGGCTGCTGTGGAGGCGAGGTGAGGCGTATGAGGGGCGTTGACCTAACCAGCATCAACGTCTCCTCCTCATCTTGGACGACGTGGGCCTGCTCCTTTTTGGGCTTGGAGCGGCAGTCGCGGGCCCAGTGGCCCATTTTGCCACACTTCCGGCACTAGTCCTTGTTGTGCTTGCCGGAGTTGCTCGCCGGTCCAGAAATCCCGACGATCCGCCATCACTCCCACGCCCTTGGCCACGCCGGCGCCTGTTCCCGCGACGCGCAGAACTCCCGCTCGCGTCGCCGCTACTCTGGTTCTCCGCCTCCCACCTCTTCCGCCGCGCATCCCACTCTTCCTCAGTCAGGTACAACTTGCTGTCGTGCTGTATCATCGGCGGCGGCTCAAATGATTCCTCGGCTGCCTTCAGTAGCCCCATCAGGTCGGCGACGGTGAGCGTGGACGTGTTGAGGAGTGTCCGTATCGCCAGCACGATCTGCTTGAAACGTGACGGCACGCTGCGGAGCATCTTCTCCACCACCTTGGACTCCTCCACAACCTCACCAAGCGTTGCTAGAGTGGCCACCATGCCACTCAGACGAAGCGCATAGTCTTCCACGGTCTCGCCATCCTTGAATGTCGCCAGGTCGAACTCCCGCCACAGCTGCTGGGCGGTGTTCTTCTTCACGCGGTTGTCGCCGACGCGCATGGTGGCGATGGCGTCCCACGCTTCCTTCGACGTCTCCTTATCGGCGATCGTAGACGCCATCTCTGGAGGGACGGCACTGCATAGGGCGTCGAGCGCCATCATGTCTTCCTGGGGATCGACGTCGCCCTTGTTGATAGCTCTCCAGAACGCCCAAGCCTTGAGCTTCACCTTCATGAGACGCGCCTAGTCTGTGTAGTTGGTCTTGGTGAGGACGGGGTAGCTAGTCCCGCCGGCCACCTCACGAACTACTCGCTGGATCACGGCGCCGTCCTTGGTGCCGCTTGTCCCATCTCCTTTCTCTCCGGCCTTCGGTGGCGGCGACACCGGCCCCGACATCAGTGCAGATTCGATTGCGCGTTCTCAATTCCAACGGCGGTCCTTTCGCCGCGATCGAGCCCCGGCCCGCAACGAGGCTCTGATACCACTTGTCAGAGATCACCGGAGTGACAATGTCGCCCACGTCGCCGGTGCGCTCAGGATTATGCACACACACAAACTCACGCGAAACACAATTGACAGAGACTCGGTCTTGTTTGTGCTGCACTAAAGTAGCCGCGGTTTTTTTCAGACTTTATTTGCTTATATAACAAAGCGATTACAACTAGAATGGGCCATGATCTCCGACATGCAAGCCACATCGTGCACAGCCAAAAACAACCAACTAACTACTAACCGTGAAATCAGCTAACAACTAAAGGGTGCACAAGAATTATTCAACAGCCATGGCCACAAAAGAGAAGAAAGGACATGGTGAAGCTCGAGCACTGGACCAAGAAGAGGTGGTGGACGCACCGGTGGCCATGGCTGCGTTCGAGGTCCAGGAGTTGGGCGTGGAGAAGATGCCGAGAAGAAGTTCAACCGTAAGTTCGACAAAACTAAAATCAAATGCTTTACTTGCAATGCGTATGGCCATTTTGCCTCTGAATGCTCCAAACCAAATAGGGAGAAGGCTCACTATGCTGAAAGATGCAGAGATGATGAGCATACACTCCTGATGATTGAGAGCTGTGATCTGTCAAAACCGTGTGAACTAAATGGAGACATGGTAATGCTTAATGAAGAAAGTGTGATGCCCAGGCTGGGAGGCAATGAAAGGAAATGCAGGGATGTGTGGTTTCTAGACACGGGAGCTAGCAATCACATGACTGACTGTGAAGAAGTCTTCACAAATATTGACAGATCAGTGAGAGGGTCGGTGAAATTTGGTGATGGGTCCACGGTGGAGATTCACAGACGTGGGGCTATTCTCCTCCAAGCATTGACAGGTGAACATAAGGTACTCAGTAGCGTGTATTACATACCCCGTCTTCGCAACAATATTGTCAGTCTAGGCCAACTAGATAAAGCCAGGTGCAAGACAGTGCTAGAAGATGGTTGTTCGAGCATCTACGATAGTGAAAAGAATAATTATATCATTCTCACCTAGCTACATGTGTTGTATACTGCAGGGGGTGTATTCCTTTTAAATATCTATGTAAGGATCGTATATCGTTTTGTTATACCGATTGAGCCTTTACTTTCTCAGAGGTGAATCTTGACATTTGACACTAGCTAACTAGTGGCATCCATCGATCTTAACTAATTACCATCTGCAGCGCCTATGTCTTTCAGTCTTAACTTTGTCAAAGGTTATTAGGGTGTGTTTGGTTGCTTTTGGGTAGTGGGATTGTATATCCTGGATGAGGGGAAGCTGGATGAGGAGGGCCGTATTTTGAAAAAGAAGAGTGTTTGGTTCGATGTATCTGTGGATACAGGCTGAATGAGTATGTGATTAGTAGGTTGTATATGAGGCTGTATGAAGGTCTTGCTCGACTCCCTCGGTCCTGGACGGGCAGATTCGGTCGAAATGGCCTTCACTCCCGGTCCCGGATGAGATCGTATGCGGGGACGAGCGGATCCAGGCTTCCACAATAAATTCGTCCAACCAAACACCCGAATTTTTCGCAATATACGATGGAGCTGGGATCCGACCGTCCATATTCAGCAAACCAAACACACCCTTAGTGTACTGACGGCGGTGATAAACCCGTGTTTATCATCTCGTGGGCTATCACTTTGTCAGGAATTTTGTTGTCGGATTATTTATCCTTACCGTCCAGAAAATTTTAAATTACACTGGAAGTGCCATAGGCTGTATGAGAAAAAATAGTAAAGGCTCCACTAACCATTAGCCATTCACAAATAACCGTCCACAAGAATGTTAATAATTGATCATCATCATGAAGTCTTAGGCTCTATTTCTATTGGCTTTTAGCTAGAAAAGTCAAAAGTCAATACAAACACCTAGCTTCTCGAAGTGGTTTCTTCACTCTTTACTACGTCTCATTCTGGGAGATAAAATACTCATCTTGCTCTTGTCATGTGAATGCATCACTCCTTTACTTTCACCGTCGCTCGCGTCTTTCTTCTTAAAGCCACTTCTTTTAGCAACTATTATTTATTTGGTTTTTGTTAAACATCATTAGCCAAAAGTTATAAGTCATAGTTAAAAGCTATTAGCAAAAATCAATACGAACATCCCATTGGAAGCAGATCTCGACGTCATTAAGTGCCACAGCGAATTCACATGAGCCAATCGCTTTAATTTACACTTTCAATTAACGATCTTGATGTCCTGTACGTAGAATCGTAGATACCGCCTTTGCTTGCTAAAAGGCTACACATATAAGAGCTAATTTGCTGCAACAAAAACTCTCTCATCTCTTTGCGCAAAAGAAAGATCGAGTTGGCCCAGTTTGATCGCTAGCTAGGGATCAAATCAAATCAAAGTGGCTCTCACTTTTGCCTCTTCGGCCTATCTTCCAATTGAATCTCTGCACGTAAATGCATGCGTGCCAGGTTATGAGGGCAATCCCAATGGTGTATTGATGATGGTTTCTATCCTCATTAAATGACTTGCCACGTAGGCAAAATGCTGACATGGTAACGTAATTAATGATGAAAGAGAGCACAAATCCTAGAAACGGTTTCCTCATGAAGAAATCAGGTCTTCACTCCATCCAATGCACCAAGAAACTATGAAATCGCCATTGGGAAGAAAACACCAGTTTCTAGGGGGCTCGTGGCACACTCTCATTGGAGGAAGAAGATAGAGTTGGGAGAGAGAAAGAGAAAATAATTATTACTCGAAGATACCTCCACTGTGGAAGATAGTTTCTATAGATGATTTCTTGTGCTATGGAAATCGTGTCAGTTTCTTCCATTGGGACTGCCCTGGAAAGAGCTAGAAATGCAATTCCAGGATCTGCGCGCCCTACGTTGAACGGTAGAAAGAAACAGATGCATCGCGCCGCCGCGCCAGCTCTCCACGACCGCGCAGCCGTCGTGACTGTGCCGCCGCGCCTCGCCTGTTCTAGATCCGGCCACCGCTCGTCTGTGCTTGCATCGTTTGCGCCGTGCTTCCTTCTATGTCTCTCTCCCATCGACGAGGATCTTGCCGAAGACAGGACGGCGGCAGCGGACGGGGAAGGCGAGAGCGCGAAGCCATGGAGGCGGCGGTCAACTGTAGTGCATCCAAATCTGGAACCTCACACTGGTGCAGTGGATTGAGCCAGTGATGGATTGCTTTGGTTGTATTGCTGGCCATCTGAATCTGATGGATTGATTAGATTGAATTACAGTTCCCTCGATCGATCCATCCATCAATTCGACTAGGATTAGTTGTTCTTTTCTTGAGGAATGGACTGGTTGGATCTCGTTTACTATATTGCAATTATTTGATTAGTCGGTCTTCTTCCCATGGATTGGGTCGATAGCGGCGAGCCGGCGAGGAACAGGTGGTGTCCGAGATGAACTAGAAGCTCATCCTTCCCACGACGGACGGCGCAGGGAAGAGCGCGGTGCGGGGAGGTGAAGGGAATTGAGTTGATTTGAGATTGGTGTTTGAGACGTGGCTAAATCTGGCGTAGGGCCTTTGGAGTCGTGGTTTTAGGTCCTTCCTTGGAGAATTGTTTACCCTTTTTATACCACAAATGGAAAAGAAAAGGAACTCCTAGAACTAGAGTAGCTAGAGCCCAAGCCCTTGGGCTTTGAAATGAATCTTGTGTAGTTCTCACTAAAGGGGCTTTAGAGTAACTCAGTAGGGCTCCTAAACCAAAATTTAAGGGCTGAGGACAAAAACACAGTCCAAAGAGGTCCATACTGGGCCCTCAAATTCACCCCTCAAGCCCTCATTCCTGGAGACCCTGGAGGAGGCCCCTACTTTTGAGGGCCTGAGTAGGGACCCTGCTGGACCTGTGTTTTTGTCCTCAGCTCTCAAATTTTGGTTTAGGATGATGAGTGTGTCCCACATGGCAGTGTCTATTAAGATGAATTTGAGGGTCCTGATTTGAAAGCTGCTGCTGGAGTAGATATAAAAAAAATCAAGCTCTCAAAAATAGGAGGAGCCCTCAAATCAAAAGTAGGGACTCTGATTTGAGGGCTCATGCTGGAGTTGCTCTTAGGCCCCTTTAGACATCTGGAGCCAATTAATGGGAGTGTAAGTGCACCCTAAAATTTTCCAACATTTGTGTATAAGTCTTTGTCTATTTTAAATAGAGAAAATAATTTTAGTAACATTTTTAAGAGGTACATCTGCGGTTTTAGGAGGAAAAGGGCTACTTCAATATAAATAATAGTTTTTCCCCTCTAAAATCCAGGTTAAAGAACAGTAAAAAAACTCCTATCTAGAATACAGTAGCTTCTCTGCATCGATCCCCTGTGCTTAATTTTCTGGATTCGCCGCTGTTGTGCAACTTCTCTATCATGAAAATTTCAGTAGAAACCAAACCTAAAAGCAAGGAATTTTTCCTCAAGTGAACGTCCTTCTCACCATAAACTTGTGCGTGCACGCACCCCGTACGTGCAAGCGACCATGCATGGGAATGTTTCACCCCATTTGTCCCCCCCCCCCCTCTCGGGCGAATGCAGCTCACTATCTTCTTAAATTATGCTCCCACTGTGTAAGGTCCTGTTTGAATCAGTTTCAGATTCTTAAAAATCAGCTATTACTTCTAGTTTTTAAAAGTTAGTTTCTAAGCAAAAACTGATGGGGTATTTGGATCCCCTAGTTTTTAAAAGCTGGTTTCATTTATGATTGGTGCTAATAGACTATTATACTCTTACATTTATTGCTCTTGAACAGCACATTAAACAGCCATGCGCAAGTCACCTCCATGCACCAGAACACCCACCGCCATGCATGCAACGTGGTCTTTAATGAGGGTAAATGGGTATTTGTGCAAAAAAACTGGCAAAAGCTGGGTATCAACAGCTTCTTAGTTTTTAAGAATCTGGGTAGGTAGATTTTAAAAACTACCTCAAAAACTGGTCTGTTTGGATCCCACTCAGTTTCCAAAAGCCAGATTCTTAAAATCTGGGTGGATCCAAACAGGCCCTAAAAATGTAGGGTGCATTTTATTTTGCACGTAGACTAAGAAGACATTAAAAATAAGTAGATTATCCATAATTATTATCTCTGTAATCTACCCAATATATGTATTTAGGGAATACAAAGTAAAACTAAATATTCATTAGGGGTATAGAGAGAATAATATACTTATTTAGTATTGGAATATAAAATACACTTTATATCTATGGACAACACTATTAAAAAGTATGCTCTGTATTTTTTATAGAGGGAATATTTTTTTGGAATGAGATAACCCATGCAATTATATATGTGCACTTCACTCTAGAAAGCATATCGGCATGGTGACTTGTCAAAATATAGCATATATGCTAGCTTCATCACAGTACACATGAAAAGTTTAGATCGAAGGTATAGCATGTATGTGTGTGTGTTAGTTTTTTTAGATCATCATCTACCCTTTAGTTTCTTTAGTTGAGATCGATTCGCCGCATTGCTTAGAACCGACCATCTAAGTACCTAATTTTGATTGACTAAAAGTGTTCAAATAGTTACATTGGTACTATATGCTCTGATTCCGAATTAGAAAAGTAGATATCCCAAAAGAAAAATGATCGATTATCCGGTTGCAGCTTTTTGTTTCTGTGACTCCCCTATGCTTTAAGATCCGTACTACTCTGTCGGTGCAAAAATGAAAGTTGTTTTCGACCATTTCGTGGTCTCCAATGCAAGACAAAAAGTTGATTATAGTTGTTATCATAATATACTATTAAAAATAATAAAAATATATAGTATGAAAGTATTTTACAGAATAAATTTAATGATACTATTTTTATATAGTCAATCTATATACTTAAATATATTTAAATGGTCAATTTTAAAAACTTGACCGCACGGATCCTACTGCGACTTATGTTTGTGGGTAGAGAGAGTATAGTAATTTTCATATCTGCCATTAATTGTGAATTACATAAATCACGCAGATGCATATATCATGGTGTCAAGCAGATCTTGTGTTATTTAAATCATTGAAATGGTTAATTTTGTTACTACAGAGGGTACCCCAAAAAATCCTCTATGGATGACAACCTATATCATATAGCGCTACACTGATTATCTCTTTTTTTTTAAAAAAAATGTCAACTATGATTTTGTTTCGGTGTGGTATATACTATGGCTAACTTTAACAAAAAGCAAAATTATATTTTGCTACTAATTAACAGGTGTACAATCCGAGAAACTTGAGGAGGAAGATCGTCAAAACGAACATATCCACCAGACCACCAACCAGCACATCGTCGAAACGAACATATACACCTACCAGCACATCATCTCACCAATAATAATGGGTTCTTTTCACTCTTATCAATTTTATTCTGGTACTGGCTGAAATGGCCAATACTGGCCCTGATCAATTAGGTTTCGGCTTCTGGGTTCTGGTTTATTTTTCACTATTCCTAAATTTCGTCTTTTTCTAATTTTTTTTTAGATTTTTTGAGTTTTTTACCGGTTCTTTTTTTCCCGTATTCATTTGCATTATACGTGATGGGCTAACCCATTTTTTCTATTTTTAAAATTTTTTAAATTTAATTATACCAAATAAGCCACCTTTAGCTACAGTGTAATTTTAGCCAGCTACAGTGAAATAAGCCATAAGCCACAGCCCAACCGATCACCACCCTAGTATTGGCCAAAATGGTCAAAATGTGTTGTACCGCCACCCAAAATGATATAGAAGAGGTTGCATCCTGTATTGGCCTTGATTTCGGCCAATTCCAGCCATTTCAGGCAAAATCATATGTTCCGTTGATTCTAGTACTGAGAGATGCAGTCGAGAATGGAAAGGGGGAAGAAGATAGATGGGACGACAATGGAGTCTTTTAGGCAGGGGAGAAAGATTATGGTGGCCAGTGGCGTACCTCTAAGCCATAGATGGTTACACACAGCGGCGGTTCGCCGGAGACGGTGAAAAAGATGCTGCCACTCATGGATCTTGATGGAAGTGGCACAAAGGGGATAACTGAATGTGGTAGTGCGGTGGCCATCGAATTTGAGCGGAGATGGTGGTCAGCAACGGTCAAGCTGGAGCGGAGATGGTGACCCCCTATGTCCAGTGGTGCAAGCTCAGGCTGATTAATGACGGCGCTAGAATGCTATCAATCTAGGGTTGTTGCTTTGGCTCGGTAATTTCACAGTTTAGTTTAGACATTTATTGATATTTATGTGTATGACCTTCCATTTAAGGAATTCTTCCATTTTGATCCTTTGTTTTTCTGTTTCAGTGATCCCACATGCATATATAAAATTAAATAATAATAATAAGGCCGGAATGGTTTAGTACCAAAACATTCCATTCCAAACGCTAAATCGAAATGGCCATCGGAACGGAATTAATAAGTATGGTTAGTTGGTCATTTTGTAATCTCGTTGCTAAGCTAGCAGTAAGATCCGTCTTCCCATTCCCCTGCGCATACATGCCTGCACGCATGCATGCATAAGACACAAAGCTGTATAAAGTGAGGCACGCAGCGTGCAAACGCGGGCTCTATCCAGCATCGCACGTTGCGCGCGCACAGACGCCGGCAAAGTTGGACCTGCACCGCGAAGAGAACGATGTTGCTGGATCGCCGGTCGATCGACAGAGACGCACGCACGCACCCGCATATTCGCCCCTGCGTTCATTCTTCTCCTTCCCTGCCGGCCGTTGCCTTCAGGGGCGAGCTAGCTAGCTAGCCGATCAAATTGCTGTGGAAAAGAGAACCCAGTCAACTTATGTGTCGAGAGCTCCATGAAACCGAAAGGAACCAAGGAAGGAAAAAGTTGAAGGCACAGAGCTGTACTGTTTGACAGATACTGATAAAGTGGTGCATGATAGCAAGAGCAGATGCCTAACTCTTGGCCGATCAATCAGCATCTAACCGGCCTATCACTTCACTATATATATATATATATATATATAAAAGCCTCTTTTCTACTCTGGGTGTAATTATACCCTATGTTGTATCTCACAACATAGGTAGTATCTCGCGTAACAGAGAGTATGTACGTGTAATATACGAGTATTTAAGACTATATAGGTGGTATGAACAATTTTTTAGTGGTGGTATGCATATTTTTTTGACATACTCCTTTTTATGTACGTATATAAAGGTATTTATAAAATACGCTAAAAACTGTGGACTTCCTTGCAATTTTTTCGTGTGATTCACATTGGAGTATCTTATAATTAGTATATGAGTATACCTAAAGTGATAAAGGAGTATTTCAAGTTTGTTTAGGTGGTATATTAGAGGTGGGTGTAATTACACCCTGGAGTAAAAAGTATTTTTCCTATATATATGTGTGTGTGTGCGCGCGTGCGCGCGCGCGCTTTTTAGTTTATGATTTATGGTTTTTCATAACAGACGAGACGGCTTTTTCGTCACCATTTCAAAGTGATTTATTAGGATAATATTTTCAAAACAACTTATCGATATCTGATTCGTTCATGCAAACACTCACTCTAGAATTAAAAAACCATCAACCATATATATAAGCTATCCCCTACAGCCGAATAGAACGTCCTTATAAACAAACACAAAAACAAAACAAAACAAGAGCTTATCACAGGCGACCTGCCACTTGCCGCCACAGGCACAGGGCATCACACGCGTCGAATCTCAGCGGGTGGGACCCACGCAGAACAGGAGATGACGTGGACACCTTTACTGTGAGTCCACGTGTCAGCCTCTCCCCGCGCACAGCACGCGCGTGCAGACTCGGAGAGGACTAGCGTGAGTGGGCAGAGCACTGATATATCATCGTTTACTTGGAATGATAAGCTAGTCAAAACTAGGTCAATGCTTCCCATTGACTAGACAAGCACGCCCGCATAGCCCAGATTAGGCATGAGCACAAAGTAATTAAACAGTGAAACACATACATTAACCTAATGCTAACAACACCTAGCAAGAACAAGCATGTACAGCATCACTTGCTGCCGGCCGGTCACCACATAAGCTAGAGGATTAATAATCGGCAATAAAAAGGATCAAGGGTGGTTCTGACCTAGGCACGTAGCTAGCTAGCGAGATTAATCCTGGTTTCATGATTAGGGCGGCCCTTAAACTAATCTGCCATGTCTTCTGCACGGTCTCTGGAAGCTTAGACGAAATGGATGCTGCATATCAAGAGGGTCATACGTATAAAAGGCAGTAACGATGAAGCAAAACCCAAGTGAGTTTGAGGACTAGTTTCCAAACATATTTGGGCTTAAAACAATAACCCTTCTTCAATCCATTTCTTGATCCATCAACTTGCCCATGAACTGTGTTGCCCATCAGCTGTTTGACTAGCTACTTTACTTGTATATTTCATTGACCGACGACGACTTCTCTTGAACTCGACTTGCGTCTAGTGGCGTGCGCACGTTAGTTAAGAATCAGGTCAACTCTGCATCCTTCTTTCTGTGGATCGACCACGCAAAGTGAGCCAGCTGCTGGCTAGCTAACTTAGTTCTGCGCAATGAGAGATGTACTATATGATTTACCTCCTTTTGTTCTTCTTGAGCTACTCGTTGGTCGTTACTAAGGCCCTGTTTGGCACAGCTTCACCAACAGCTTCATAAACTGTTGTGAGCTGTTTTTTGCCAAACACCCTTTTTTGCAAATAGCTTCACCCATGAAGCTCCTTTCTTTGTGTTCTCACAAAGGAATAGGGAGAGGTGAAGCTGAAAAAAGTAGCTTTTCACAGCTCTCTCCCTCAAGCCCATATTCCAAGGAAGCAAATGGCCCTCTAGTTCACAAAAAATTACACGTATTTGCCACTCTCTCCCTCAGGCGTACGCACCGCTCAGTTCACAAAAATCTCGTTCACTTTTTTCTTTCGCGTACGCACCGCTCTCTCCCGTTCACGTATTTTAATTTTTAATTTTTTAATTTTTTTAATTTTTAAATTCATACTCATTCAAATATATTATTTTTTAATTCATATGACCATATACAAATATACAACTCCAAATGTTAGAACAAGTCAGGTAGACAGGGGCATCTTGGACAATTGACTTCTCTCACCATGTATGAAGTTGGTGAAGCTGTTTTGCCAAACAGCTTTAAAAAACTTTAGCTTCACCGGTGAAGCTGCTTATGAAGCTGAATCTAAAAAAAACAGCTTCATTAGTGAAGCTGAGCTGTGCCAAACGGGGCCTAACAAATAACAATCACAAACATTAATTTGTGCCACTAATTACCACAATCTGCAAAGCTTTGAAACCTGCGGTCATGCATCAATCATCACCGTACTTGTATCATTCCCCGCAACCTTTAATTTCTTGTTACTGCTTGGACAGTCGTGGAGTAGGACTCCGTTTTGGATATGTTTGAAGCTAAAAACAATCGTGTATTCTAGAACCAAGCCTAATGTACACGTAAAGGTAACAAAAAGCTACTTGGCTATAAGCACACTCATCATTCAAAAAAAGAACAACAAAATAGCTTAAAAGTCAACTTATTAGAGATATTGTCCATAGTGCTTTCTTCAAATGATAAAAGGGTTTATACACGACACTACTTTGTATGCTCTAAGGACAACACGCACAGAAGTTACTTGAGTACACGTGCGGCACGTCATTGACAAACCATGCACGAAAAGGGAGACAGAGCTGCCTAAAATACACCCACCCAGCACCAAGCCCTGCATGTGCCGGATCATGCATCAGAGTCCGCAGGCTGAAGCATATGGAACTTAAAAGTTTAAGTGAAGAAAATGACATCTCTGTTCTCATAAGAGTGAGCACTAAATGCAATCTGAGGTAAGAAAAGCTTCTCCCTTTCTTCTCCCACCCTGCTATGTCTTGCGCTCTTTTGTCCTTTTTCTTGGCCTTTATCTTTTCTCTCACACGTTTATATGCAAGCATGAGAAAAACAAGCCTCACATTTATATTATTTTCCCCTCAGAAATGCCAAATTGGCAATCGATTGTCATCACTGCATGCTACTCCATTCTTCCTGTAATATAAGTCTAACACTTATACCTAAAAAATATATTAGTTAAATAAAATTTAATAAAATAAAATTATATTTATCTCTAATAGAAATAGTACTTAAAGGAATAAGTCCATATAACACCCAAACTTTGTTTGAAAATCCGTCTAATGCTCGAACTATAAAACCAGATATTGAGCCCGTGAAATTTGCAATCCGGTTCAAATAACACCATAATCTAGTTTCGCATAGTGGTATTGCCCTTATGGCACGATGAATGAATAGTTTTACCACGTAGGATAACATGCTAGCCAAGTTGGGTAAGTAACATATGGAGCCACAAGGGCTTCTCCCACATCGAGCTCCCAATCGTACTTCCATGGCCACCACCCTCTGTAGTTCCCCCTCTTTGTTTCCATTGGGAGCAGAAGGCTATGTGGGCCCCATCTGTCATTCATCTAAACTTGGCCAGCTTTTTATCCTACGTGATAAAATCGTCAACTTATCGCACCACGTGGGCAGTACCACTATCTAAAACCGGGTCAGAGTGTTATCTGAACTAAATTGTAAAGTTCGGGGGTTCAAATATCCGGTTTTATAGTTCGGGGAGCCACGGACTTCTAAGCAAAGTTTAATATGTTACATGGCATTTTCCTTACTTAAATAATATATTCTTTAGGTATATATATTGGATTTATATTGCAGAATAGAGGGAGCAATGTTTGCTATGCATGGATGCTGATCCTAGGGAAAAAAAGAGGTATGCAATGTGGAGCAGATGCCGAGGAAGGTAGGATGGGTGAGGACGCACAGGCGCGCTGCCATTTGCCGCCACTTGCAGGGGCAGAGTGGAAGTTAAAAAGCAGAGGAGGTGAACCGTCCCTTCTGGCGCCACCACACACGCTTCGAAGCCAGCCCTGCACGTCTCTCTCTCTCTCGTCTCATCGTCTTCTATATATACCTTGTCTCCTCTCCTACCATTTCACTCGTACAAACTCTCGAGAACACCACTGATCGTACTACTCCAAGCCCCACTACTCGTCTTCTACTCTAGTGTTGGTGGTCAGTGCGAGCTTCTTGGAGCTAGCGAGAGAGAGATGGCGAAGGCGAGCTACCCGCACGGTGCTGCGGCAGCGATGGCGCCGTTGGAGGTGTCGGTGGAGGCGGGGAACTGTGGGGAGGCCGAGTGGCTGGACGACGACGGGCGGCCGCGACGGACGGGCACGGTGTGGACGGCGAGTGCGCATATCATCACCGCCGTCATCGGCTCCGGGGTACTCTCGCTGGCGTGGGCCATCGCGCAGCTGGGGTGGGCGGCCGGCCCCGCCGTCATGATCCTCTTCGCCTTCGTCATCTACTACACCTCCACGCTCCTTGCCGAGTGCTACCGCTCCGGCGACCCCGCCTCGGGGAAGCGCAACTACACCTACATGGACGCCGTCCGCACCAACCTCGGCGGCGCCAAGGTCAGGCTCTGCGGCATCATCCAGTACGCCAACCTCTTCGGCGTTGCCATCGGATACACCATCGCTGCCTCCATTAGCATGCTGTAAGCTCCACCACAATGTCCACTCTCCGCCGCAATTCTTCTCTGCTTAAATCGTTAATAATCTGACGCGAATTTCGATTGCGTTCTACGGGCATGCAGGGCGATCAAGAGGGCGGATTGCTTCCACAAGAAGGGGCACAAGAACGCGTGCCACAGCTCGAGCAACCCCTACATGATCCTCTTCGGCGTCGTCGAGATCGTCTTCTCGCAGATACCGGACTTCGACCAGATATGGTGGCTCTCCATCGTCGCCGCCGTCATGTCCTTCACCTACTCCACTATCGGACTCACCCTCGGCATCGCGCAGACCGTCGCCAACGGAGGGTTCCAGGGCAGCCTCACCGGCATCAGCATCGGCGCCGGCATAACCTCGATGCAGAAGGTGTGGCGCAGCCTCCAGGCCTTCGGTGACATTGCATTTGCCTACTCCTACTCCATCATCCTCATCGAGATCCAGGCAAGCAAGCAGCTACTACTGCATACTCTGTTCCTAATCATTTACTCTGTTTCTTGCTCTCCTCTATTTCGGTGTATTGACGACCCATCCTCTGTTTTTCAATCTTGGATCAGGACACGATCAAGGCGCCACCACCGTCGGAGGCGAAGGTGATGAAGAAGGCGACGAAGGTGAGCGTGGCGACGACGACAGTGTTCTACATGCTGTGCGGGTGCATGGGATACGCGGCGTTCGGCGACAAGGCCCCCGACAACCTCCTCACGGGGTTTGGCTTCTACGAGCCCTTCTGGCTACTGGACATCGCCAACGCCGCCATCGTCGTCCACCTCGTCGGCGCGTACCAGGTGTTCTGCCAGCCGCTCTTCGCCTTCGTCGAGAAGTGGGCGGCGGCGACGTGGCCTGACAGCCGCTTTATCTCTCGGGAGGTCAGGGTGGGGCCCTTCACACTCAGCGTGTTCCGGCTCACGTGGCGCACGGCGTTCGTCTGCCTCACCACCGTCATCTCCATGCTGCTTCCCTTCTTCGGCGACGTCGTGGGGCTCCTCGGCGCGATCTCATTCTGGCCGCTCACCGTCTACTTTCCCGTCGAGATGTACATCGTGCAGCGTGGCGTGCGCCGGGGCAGCACGCGGTGGCTCTGCCTCCAGATCCTCAGCGCCGCCTGCCTCGTCGTGTCCGTCGCCGCGGCGGCCGGGTCCATCGCCGACGTCATCGACGCGCTCAAGGTGTACCGGCCGTTCAGCAGCTAGGCAGCCAGCGTCCCAGCGAACGATGCATGCAGTAGCGTGCATGCACATATGTAATGTACGTACAAGCAGCAGTGCAAACACACACTGCCACTGGGCCCTGGGACACCGGGTACTGTAACTCTGTAAGGAAAAGAAGAAATATTTTTTTACTGAGCTTTTGTGTGACTTTTTTTGTTATTTAGAACCTTGTACATTCTTGTATTGTTCACCAAAAGCTAATTAACTAATGGAGTACCCCTTCCTTACATTTATATACATAAAAACAACATGTATTATTCAAGGCATCTCTTTTATTTCGAGAACAAGAAAATCTCACAATAATCTAAAAAGACAAAATCCTAAAAATTCTCATATTAATCAAAATAAAAGAGAATGATATATACCACTTATTTTGATGGGTCAGATTATAACGGTGCATTTTAATCATATATATACATATACTAGTTACGTACCCGTGCGTTGCAACGGAACTCATTGAATGTATAGAGAATCGTGCTATAGAAGAGAGTTGCTCTGATAGGTTGAAAAGCGGAGGATGGTAAGAAATTAAAAAAAATAGAGCGGTTGAAGGAGAATGGACGTACAACTACCACTCATTCTTTTATAATAATTGAAATAAAAGAGTGATATATACCACTTATTTTGATGGGTCAGATTATAACGGTGCATTTTAATCATATACACACACACACACACATATACTAGTTACGTACCCGTGCGTTGTAACGGAACTCATTGAATGTATAGAGAATCGTGTTATAGAAGAGAGTTGCTCTGATAGGTTGAAAAGCGGAGGATGGTAAGAAATTAAACAAAATAGAGCGGTTGAAGGAGAATGGACGTACAACTACCAACTCATTTTTTATAATAATAATGATTAGAGTTATATAATAAATATAATTATATTTCAATTATAGAAAGTAGAGTTGTATATCAAGGAGAACTATATCATAATATCTATCTATGCAACTGCATGGGTAAATTTGCTAGTTTTTTTTAAAAATATTTAGTTGCATCCTTAATACGATTTTTTGAAAATATTTCCTACGCTATTCTCCGGAAGATACCATTTGAATCAAGAGGCTGTCTATTTAAGAGGCGACTTATGTTTTCTTAAGTATAATTCGTATTTCTGAACCATCCCATGAAAAATCAGAATAAGGCACACACGCATCTCGAAGGTAATACAAAGATCAAGGAAAAAAAATCGAAGCTTACAAATAGCAAAACCACTCAACTGACTATGCAAGTATGACCAATGGCCGCGGTAGCCGGCCGAATTTTTTTTGGCAAAGGAGCGGTATGACTTATCCTAGACTACTGGTTGCTAGTTGCTACTGGAATTTGCTTAGTGCTACTTTAACGAAGCTTATGAGAAACAACCGCAATACCAAACCACTGAATAGCAGTGGCAGTACTATTTCCACAGGAAACATGAAAACGAAACCTTATGCATTGTGTGATGTGCTCTGTTTGTGATCCTCTGACATGTGAGGCCATTGATGAAGCTTAGATTTCCATGATCATTTGGGCTTTTTTTTAATGGCCTATGGTTGAAAAGCATTGTAATAGTCTGAAAAAACACTGTAGCTGACAGAGACTTATTTAGCATAATTAAATTTAAAAAAATTTAAAAATATAAAAAATATGTTAGCCCATTATGTATAATATAAACGAATACGGGAAAAAAAGAATCGGCAAAAAAGCTCAACAAAAAGCCAAAAGTTCAGAAAAAAATGAAATTTATAAATAGTAAAAAATAAACCAAAAACCAGAAGCTGAAGCCTAATTAATCACAACCGTATCTCCCATGGTGCAAGTGGCAACCAGTATCTCCCTGGAAACAGGAAACAGAACCCGTCGACACGTCTCCACATTCCATGTTTGTGATCTCGTGACACGTCAGGGAGCTAAGCTCCTCTCTGATTCCCCAAAACCTTACACATTCCAGACAAGTCTGGAGATCCAAAGCATCACATCATCACACTATGGACCCTCCCTTAATTTTGTGATCATCCATCAGGGAAGTGGTGAATCCACTGTTGGTGGATTATGATAACTGATAATCCCCATTCATTCATTCATTCACTCAGCAAATCAAATCTCCTTTTGTTTCTTCCAAAAGGAGAGGACAGGCACAAGATAGGATGAGATTGCATTTGCATGCATCCCAGGGATTGAAGGAGAACCCAGGGGTGTACAGGAGTAGTATTCATCTAGACCACTGGTGTTGCTTTCTTTGATTTGCCAGGCGCTAGGAGTATTTGGCCAGAGATTTTGGCAGGGACAAAAAGAATGGCTCACAGACCGGAATCTTGGCACTCCTGCTGGATGGATTCTCTGCAATCTTGCTGTAATACCTCAATAGGAAGCAAAACGGGCTGGCTTGGCCCGGCAAGAAAAATGGGCTAGTTGGCCCGGCCCACCTTGTGCCAATTTGGTGACACAAATGGAGCCCATTAAGGGCAGTGCACTAGGGTTTTCTTCTTTCCGCTACCCAATCGCGGCGGGAAGATTGGATCATATACCCTCCCTTTAGTTAGGAAATTGAGGATTTACCCTACGCATCTCAATGACATGTGGGGTCATCATAAGTCACTGACACGTGGGCCAGGAGGGTAAATCCTCAATTTCCATCTAAATGGAGGGTATATGATCAATTTTTTCCAATCGCGGCTGTTGCTGATGCCTGTTGCTGAAGCTGAGAGAAGGGAAGGAAGGGAATGAGGAGAGAAGAAAATGGTTGCAATCTTCGTCTCTATAATGTTCCAAACATATCCCCTCATGGTTTTAACATTTGAGTTGAGTTTTTGATGATTTTAATCTGGATTTTTGGGCCTGATCCACTCGTAGTTCACCCTGGCTTGACATTAGGTGTTGTTGGGGTATTTCTTGATCTGCACAGTCTAGATCTATTGATTTTTCTGGAGGGTTCTAGATGCTGAATCTAGGAAGAGTGTTTACTAGGGAGTTTTAGATCTTTTCCTAAGGTTTCCAACAAGCTAAAGAACGCACAAATCCATTTGGTTTGTTGCTTGTTATGGCCTTTGGAAGGCTGCTGTCCTACAAATCATCTCAGTTAGGTGATGCCACGGAGTTTGGTAGATTAGACATGTAAATGGCTGAACTAAGTCTGTGAAATAACTAGGGAAGTGTGGATAATTTTCTAAGGTCTCCATAGAGTTCTTAATCACTCGATTTGATTAATAGGAATGGTAATGGTAGATGATATAATTAGTAGATGTTGGCATGTTGATGGGGATGATAATGGTAGGAGATACAATTAGATGATGTTGCTACATTGAGGGGTAATGTTAATGGTAGATGACATGGTTATTTGATATTGACATGATGATAGGTAACGATGATGATATATGGTATGGGAGTTTGATGTTGAGATATTGATGAATAATTGTTAACAACACATGATAAATGCCTACATGAAAATATCGCATTGTATACAAGAGCATGACAAAATAGTAGGCAGTAGTTTGCTTTTACTACTTGGTGCTTATGATATATATGTCTTGTTGTTTTGTGCTTAAGTTGATGACTATATGGTGATGATGATGATAGAACATGTTAAATTATAATAGAAACCCATGCATTTGCACTATGTGCATGTTCATGTCATGAAAGGAGTGCATCTGAGTCAGGTCGGTGAAAAAATCATAACTAGTCCGGAGCACATAAGTTAGGTAAGTGAGGAAGTTATATGACTAGTTTGGAGCGCCCTAGAGAAAGGCCTATCTTGGTAGGTATTCAACAGGAGTGAGTTTGAGGTCCCCACATGAAAGAGGGCGGGCTTAAATAAACATCGACAGGTGCTCACTTTGATATACCGATATAAGTTAAAAAGAAGTTGAGAAATATGTTGAGAAATATTCATGAGCATTGCATTGCATCAGTAAAGAGAAGCGATGTTCAGAAATGCTTATTGTTACTGAGATGCGAATAATGTGAATGATATGTGAAGATTACTATTTTATTATGCGCTTGCCATGTGTATGTGCACTTGCAGTACTTCATTGAAAAGGAGCTAATAAAATGTTGTTCAAGATGATGACATGTGGAAGTTGATATTTACTGTTTTGTTATGTATTTGCTAAGTCTTATACTCTTACTTTGTTGATGTTTTTAGATGGACGATGACGACGACATGCATGGAATGGGAGTAGCATGTATGCACCACGTCCACTAACAAAAAGTTTAGATAACAACTCTAGAACTCTGATTCACACTTTGATAATTTAGCTTTTGCTAAACCGTAGTAAAAGTTATTGCTTATGTAGGCCTTATATTGCTTTTGACTCAGTTGCTTCCGGGCTCATTGTCCTGAGCATTCTCGAGCACGAAGTCCCAAGCGTTCTTGGATGCGAGGTCCCAAGTTTATATGTAAATGTTTATGCGTGTTTGTGATAACATGTTATTTCTAATGTTGAATGAGTTGTTGTGGTACAACTATTAGGGATGGTGTTGCTAAACTACTAGAATAATGATTTAAATTTAGAGTGATGAATGATAGTTGTGGCATTTCGGGCTTAGTGTTGGGCCGGGGTGTTACACTTGCTATCATGGATGTGTGATGGGCCGGTTTGCTTTGCTCAGATGCATGATTGGTAGTTGACGTTTTGGGTTTATATTTTTTTTTTGTAAGTGCTATTTTGCCTTTCCATCAGGTTCTAAGTGCAATGGTGTTTGGGGGAGTCATGTTGGCTAGGTGTTGTTTGGTTGTAGTCTGAAAGTCAGCACATTCTGTATGCATGAGTGGATGGATATAAGTCAGACTAACTAAGGTTGGTTACCTAATTAAAGCGAATATGCACATTATGCATGAATGGGCATACATTATAACCCAAAACTGCACGAATTTGCAAGAATTTAAAAGAAAATTTAATAGAAACAATTTAATTTCTATAGGAAGTAGGGAAATTTCCTTGTTCCAAGCAGGGAACGGAGATGCGGAACCAATAGCACATTTCATTTGTTTTGGTTAAGTTATGCAATATGGTTCTTGCATAGCTTAGTTCGGTTTTTACCCCCAAACCAACCCATATTTCAGTTGTGACAAGACCAAATGTACAATTGCTTTTCACTTTTCACCGTGAAGTACGTCAATGTCGTTCTCACTGACCAGCTGGTGGCTAAGTGCAATCGGTATGACAAACATGTATTTGGCAAACGGCCACAGTTGAGTTCAAAATCCTAGAAACCTCTAGCTTATTGAGCCTTAAGGACTATGAGAACAAAATGCACCCATCGAAAAAAAGATGAATATCCTTATCATTGACAAAATTCGCTTAACACTTGGAGATGATAGATACATATTCTGTACTTCGTTCTCTTAAAATTGCATTTGTCTCTTTCCTAAAAAAATACCGGTATAGGAATATATACGAGGTGATCTACATCGTTGATAAGTTATTCTTCACGCAAAGCATATATATCACCGGATCAGCAGTGGTCTATTGCATGGCTCAGGCTTGCACGCATATGTGTCTATGGTACTGTTTAATCAAGAGAGGTGTTTTTGCTATTGAAGCGACATCTGAAAGTTGCTGCGCTATTGCTACATGGATATATTCCATTATACTGTTCAAGTATATTATGTAGTTATCCATTAATTGCTAGATCATATCGTTCCTAAATAATAAAGTGTCAAATAATTTTTTGTTTATTGAAATTGAAGATATAATGCCGGCTAAACCAAAGGGTGGTGAACTGAGCCTAGCTTAGGTGCAGAGCACCATATCAAGTGTCGAACCAATTAGAAAACCAACGTATGCACCTGTGGCTCAGCCAGAGCTCTACCATGTTGGCAGGCCGAGCCACATCAGCAGGTGATGTGTACAACAAGTAGGCCACATCAGCAGATTGTCTTTCGCTGACTAAGAAAGTCGTCAAACTGACTATAAAATGGAGAGGATGGAGGGCAGAGTTCATCAATGCTAAATGAGAGTTCTGATAATTAAACATCAATCACATCTTGTATCTTGTTTCTGTACATAGCCTGTGGACCTTCCTGCCAAAATGCCGATTCTCTTCAGCTCAACTTGGAACTCATAGAAATTTCACAAGAATTACATAGGGCAGAACAAGAAGCACAGACTAGGATGAACCCACGTATTTTCGCGTGTTCCAAATAGGGCCTTACAGTGTAGTCGCGTGATTACGCCAAGATCGTCCAGATTCTTGCCATCATCCTGTTTACATCGATGTGTAGATTGAGTTGATCAAATCTAATTTCCTCCTCACGTCGTCTGCATCTTCGATCACCCTACCACTGCAAAGCAAACACGAAAGACAACCATGCAATATATATCTGATCCCATGCATCTATGTTGAAGATTTTTAGCGACAGATTTCATTAACATCACGATGATTACATGTTCTCCTGTAATTGAAAGAGTTTACATGTCAGGTATCTTACAATCAGTTCAGGAGCCAGGCGCCGGCGAGTCGGCGCGCGAGCACATGCTGCTGGCCGCCGGCGCGACGGCGGCCTGGCGCTCTGCGGCCCGCGACGCGGCGCACCGGTACGCGCACGTGGAGACCCAGAACGCCCACGGGAGCGAGACGAGCGCCAGGCCGACGGCGGGGAGCCAGCCCGGGGCCTCGCTCGGCGGCAGCACGACGTAGCCCACGAGGCACCCGCCGCCGGAGAGCACGGAGAGGAGCAGCAGCGCCGTGACCAGCCACACGCATGCGCTGCCCGCCGGCCGCCCGCACTCCTCCTGCTTGGGCGGCGCCATTATTGCAACTCGGGATCAAACGGCAACTCACAAAACTAAACGCAGGTTAAGAGCAAGAACAAGGCGACCTTCATGGCAATGACATCAATCAATTGCCTTCTGACCTTGTTCTTGGATGAAAAATGTGCCAAAAAGCTTTGATCTGTTATGTTGTTTACCTTTTGTGGATCTTGGAAGCGGAGAAGCAGAGGAAATGTTCAGAACAGGGTGGCCAAAATGGATGGAGTGGTGCAGAGAGAATGGTGGAGAGTAGTTAGCTGTGCACTCTCTATAATAAGCTAATAGCATTAGCATGCAAAAAATGGCAAAAACATTTCCTTTGCATCTCCAGGACTTGCTGCATCAGGTGGTGTGTATCTGAATAATTCCACTGCAAAACAGATCAGATCAGATAATAACTCCACTACAATCACACATTGGCCCATTCTTGATCTGAAGATACATCAACATTTTCTTTTGCATTTACACAAACTCCACTCCACAATCCAGACAAACAAAAACATAAAGAAAAAAATTCAAACCAAGGAGAAAAAGAATCAAAGAAAGCACAGGCTCCATCTAAATTACACACAAGCAGATCAACCACAACCTGAGCACAAACAAGCCACTGATCAGCCTAACACACTATAAAGATCCCCATTGTAGAAGCCGTCACCCTTGTCCCTGGTGCTCTTCCTCGTGGAGAAGAGTATGTCGCCAATGAGGGGAACGATGGGCTTCACCTTCTGCGCCTTCCTCCTGCCGCCGATCAGCTCGTCGTCGATCTCGCCGAGGCTCAGCGAGTGGCTGAATGACGGCAGATACTCACTGTACGTGCCGGACTTCTCGCCCCACCGCTCACTCCGCACCGTGGCCGTCACGTCGGTGTCTCCCCCGATGCTGCGCCGCGGCGCCGCCGTCGCCTTGTCAGTCTCCATCTCTGCCAGCTTCGAGAGGCCTCGGTGGAGCTGAGCGTTGAGGCTGGTTTCTTTGCTTAGTAGCACACTGACCACCAGCTATCCCCAGCAACCAGTTTCCCAATAGCAACAAGCAACAAACATGACTTGCCACCTAAAAGAAGTAAAACATAACTCCCAAACCTCAAGTTAAAAATCTGCAGGAGTGGAGCTGAAGCAGGGATGCTTTTTTGGCATTCTTTGCTCATTGGCTGGCTTCAAGGATTTGACGGTAACAACTGCTGTCACAGCAACATGTAACAGAACAGAACAGAACAGAAAATTCTGGTGTCATGAGAGTGGTCTCGAGAAATCATAGTTTTTTTGTTCAGTTGGGGCAGTTCTTGGACTTGTAGTAGATATGAACATTGTAACAAATTGCCCTGTTATGGCAATCAGGAACATGATTCTTAGATGGCAGATATTACACATCAGTAGGTGAGAAACAGAAGAATGGAACCAAGCAAATCAGATAAAGGAGTGCCTACATCTTCCTAATGTCTTTTTCTTACTGTTAGACTCAACAGATCAACTATATAACATATGCAGTTATGCTAAAAGTTTTTAAATAGCCTTTTCAGTGAGAGGAATGACTTTTGGTACACTTATGATGACAGCATGGTTAAAATGATAACAAGTGGTTGCCTATAGTGCAGGTACGGAAATGACAGCCTTTGTTAATTTTTAATAGTATATTTATGATTTGAAAATTCATGCATAAATCATAAGTAAATCCACCTTAGACCAGTGACAATTCTACCAGCCGGTAACCGTTGGTAAAATCGGTGGGTCCTGGTAAAAATTAAAACCGGTCAAAAAGTTTAACTTTGATTTTCAAATGTTATATAGAAGTATAAAAGAAACTATAACCATAGTAAAATCACCACAGTGAAAAGCCTTTAGGCCTCCATTGGCGAGGTCCTTGGCTCGAATGCTAGCTTTGCATCAAATTTTTTATCTCTTCCGCTATTACAAAGATTGGAAAAGGCTGGCAAAAATCAGTGCGGTTCGGATTCGATCCCATGACTTTACACCAGAACAATTGCATATTTCTGTTTATATTACGCTTGAGGTTTCTTTCATCCATTAAATAAAAATCTGAATTCAATCTTGTTCGAACTTTTTGGGCGGTAACCGGACTTATTAGCCTTACTGGCCACTTCCAGTATTTATTGCAACATGGTAAAGTTCCCCCCAGCATTAGAACCGAAAAAAAAAATTAAAAGTGGGTGATGCGAACTCCACAGGAATAAGGTTTTGATAAACATGCAAATGTTTTCTTTCAAACAATCATCCAAATTTCTAACATTTGGATGTGCACGAAGATTCGTGCGTCACCACCTCCACCTTCTTTTCCAGCGACCTCTTCTTCCTCCTCTCCGGTGACCCTTTCTTCCTCCTTGCCGGCGAGCCTGAGGGGGGAATCTCGTCCCCTGCACCTAGGATTCACCATTTCCCCCGGGCATAGAGGGAGACCGGGGGGTGGTGGGGGCGACGGGCGGGGTAGGAAGGTGGTGGGCAGTGGCGGCGGAAGGTACTAGCTATTAGGTTGGATGGAGGCGGCACAGCGAGGAAGGGTAGGGGTGGGGCAGCGAGGCGGCGGGGGCACCACCGCCGTGGGTGGTGGAGGAGGGGGCGGGGTGGCTGTGGGAGGTGGGTGGAGCTGCTTCGGCGGTATGGAGGGGGCGACGACGAGGAGGGGGCGGTGTGGAGGGAGGCGGTGATGAGGAGGAGCCGGTGCGAAGGGGGTGGCACGGAGGGAGGCGGCATGGAGGAGGCGCGACGAGGAGGGTGGCGTGGAGGGAGTGGCAGTGGTAGGGTCGGGTGGGAGGCGGCGGGTCGGGGTGTGGAGGAAGCAGTGGCGGCATGGTCAAGGTCGGGGATAGGGTTAGGGGATATGAGAGGGGATTATATAGTAAGGGGGAAGGATGAGGGCCATTGGATTTTAATTTAAGGGTCACAAAATTTAGATGATTGTTTGAAAGAAAGCATTCGAATGATAAATAGACACACCCACAAATATATGCATAACCCAGCAACAACAGTAGCTCATACCCCAAGGACGTCACGGTTAACAAGCTTGAATTTAGGATGAAGAGATGCCACACCAAGGTCCCAACGCCTGATGATGAGTCAATTTGAATAGAAAGAACACATCTTGAGTTCATAATCCTTTCAAGAAGGAATAACAACACAAAGATGTTTGATACTATGCAAGCCAAAGAGTTTTAGGCTATTACATATGACCAGTTGAAAGGTAATCAAGCAACTGAAAGGTTACCGAGGAACAACTTGTAAAAACTTATGTACCACCATGATGGCTTGTACAACTTCCATCAAAACAGTCATAATTTTTGATACACATCTCCAAATGATGCATCGCTTGAAGTGTCTGAAACTAGACTTGATAGGCTTCCCAATGATATATCATAAGCATGCTAGAGTGCAGTGGCGTAGCCAGGATTTGTAGCTATGGTTGTTCATTGTCTAAAATTTATTTAACCACTATAAATTTAACATGTCGGTACACAAGTATATGAATTACAAAATGCAATTAAGATAAAAAGGACATACGAACTTCATAAAATAGACGAATATAACTTTCTTAACATAGAATTGAAATATTACATACCCATAGTAGTTGAAGAACAGTACGTCACTACTTCTTCTTCTTGTCAGGATATAAAGAGAACATCACATTAATTTTATATTAGAACATTAAATACATTCTATATTTATAGACAAAGCTATTTAAAAAATACATTTTATAAAGGAGTAGATCAGAAGAGTTTGCTTGCATGGGTAACTTCCTGAAAGCCGCATTTGGAGCAAACGCAAGCTAAGACAACAAATACCTACCTCGGCAAATTTACGAGACCGTTTACACCGACTTCTATTCACAGAAGAAAGAAGGTAATATAAATATTTAACTTTCTAAAATAATTTCTCTATTTCTCTCATCCTGAAAATAAGTTATGGGACACAGACATATCACTACCTCACTCTTCTCGCTCCTGTCTCGCACACGCATCTCTTTTTTATTTTTTTTATTTAGTTGTGATTCAACAAGTTTTTGCATTATGATCAAATACATGAAGACCTCATTATCCGAGCGCAGGGTGGTCCGCGGCCCACAGGGACCACCCTGTAGCTCCGCCAGTGCTAGAGTGTAAGCATCTAGACCCCCAGTTTGTTCGTAATCATGTTTTGGTGATTAATGACTCCTAAATCATCGGGACTAACATTGTGTCAAGTGTTGAAAATTGGTTAGATCTCAATGACATGGGGGATTGATTCTTCAGTTATAAACATGAAGTGTTCAAATGATGACAAAGCAAGGTTTTCACGAAGATTAAGGACCTTGTGGCTACAAGTGGTCAAAGAAGTTGGGTATGGAACATTGTAGTGTTAGGTCTTTGTTTTTGCTTTGATTGTACTATTTAGAGGGGGTCTAAGGCTAGTAGCTTGAGCTCAGTTAGGTTAGGTAACTAATTGTGATGCACACTAGGTCTTTCTAGCTCAGTTCTAGTCAGTGGAAGCCAAGGATCATGGTTTGATTGCATGGATCTCGAAGAAATCTTCAAATCAAGCTAAGTCTAGAAAGATGTCTATTGAGTCAGATTATCTAGGTCAGTCGGACTATCAGTCAGATCAATTTCACAGAGAGGTTGTTTTCTAGAAATTCAATGGGAGTCAGATGATCTAGGTAACCTAGAGCATGGGTCAGATCAAGTTTTTAGAGAGTTGTGTTTTTGGAGTTGCATGGGAATCAGGCAGATAATGCAACTCAGCCGGATGATTTGGGTCAACATAACAGCTATATTTTTTACCATTGGAAGTGTATAAGTTGGATGATTCATGTCAAGTTGGGTTATCCAAATCCAAAGCTAATTTTGAATTTTATGTGTCTAACAACTAGTTTCTTAGATCGAGGCTATATATATGAGTTGGCCTTCAAGTTTATACCCTTGGCACCTAGGAAGATTGGCTACATCAAGGTGGAGTTCAAGAGCACTCGTAAGCTTCAAGTTGAGATTTTAAGAGTATGAGGAAGAGTAGTTTAGGCCTTAGTGTGCACCACTTTTAGTTACTTTGACATTACTAAGTTTAAGTGATATTCTTGGGCTTATTACATGGAAATCAGTGTTTCCTAGATAGTTTGGAGGCGTGCTCTTAGTGACCTTCCAAGGAGGAGCTTGTGGAAGACACCAGGAGGGTTGTGAAGATTTGGAGTCCACATATCCGGAGTTGAGAAGGACTACCACTACTAGAGGAGATCAGGTCAAGTAGTAGGTAGACTCTTGCCAGAGTGCTCCAACGAGGAATAGGGGAGATCATCGAATCTTCGAGACCTCGGTAAAAAATGGGTTGTCTCTTGTTCCTTTTATGTTTTCACAAATTTATTTTTTGTTCTTACATTTTCTGGTTTACTAGACTTGTGTAGGGTTGGAACTTAGGTTGCAAAACTTCTCTAGCATGTTTAGTAGTTCATTGAGCACATTAGCAAACCTTAGGCACTTCTTTTGTCTAATTTGGCCTAGTTAAAAAAGGTACCCAATTCACCCCTCCGTATCCAATCCGTTTCATGGAGACATTAGATTAATGCAGACTAAGCTGGGAAGTTGGCGAACATATCAGTGGGGTGACTGGATTGTGAGTTGGCGCCACTTCCTCCCTCATCTCATCAATTTTTTGTTGTGTCATCTTTGTGAGGGCTTCTTTGAACTTGTTTGCACGAGACCTTGTTATGGGTCCAATTGGAAGGTTCAGTGGATCCATCTGAGTCATGCTGTAGCACCCCACATAACCATATAGGATATTACTATGGAACGTCATCGCCAAAGTGAAGAATAAATAAGAACAACAAAAGAAATTACAAAGAGTTTAAAACTTTATAAACACTTAATAGAGAACCAACGGAAGCTGGAATAAATGTTTAAAACATGGGACCGGTCCACTTCTAACCAAATAAAGAACGAATAAAACAACAAAACAGTGGCAAACCATGGTGCTGAAAACTCGAGTGCTCCCACCCATACATGATGCTATCATTTCACTGGCCTTTTTCCTGAGACCGAAAAGATCAAGCATGAGATTTGGAAATCTCAGCAAGTACCCAACAATGGTCGCAACACAGTGAGCAAAAGACAGGTAATGCAAGCAAGACATGTAAAGGACAAGCAAAGCAAGCAAGCAATTGATACACGTTAAGTGCAATGAAGCTAGGTTATCGAAAACACTGATACAAAATGGAGATAGAGATCACAGGAACAGTGGCATCAAAGCTAAATGTTATTTAACGGGTTATGACAGTGGCACTGGTGATCACTTCCCACATACCTAGTTATATGAGAATAGTCGCACGCCATCGCCCTCGATCGTATAATCGCCGATGAGGTGTAATATCTCGAGTAACGAAATGTACGGCCCTCGTATGTTATCGTGGGTGGTAATCTCCCTATATGTGGATGACCTCGGGCCCGAAACGTCATTTGATCAACCAGATAATTGTTATTTAACAAGTTATGGCTAAGGCATCGCGACACTTCCCACATACCGTTATACGAGAATAGCCGGGCATGCCATCGCCCTCGATCAGATAACCACCGACGGGTGTAATATCCTGTGTAACGAAGTGTACGGCCCCGTGACGTTACAGTGTGGTGCAAATCTACCGATATGTGGATAATCCTAGGCGAGTAATCGTTATATTATAAACATGTTATACAAGTGTGAATTTAAGGACTAAGAGAAAGATAAGATAAAATTAGGTAAAGTGAGGGGATTTGCTAAGGTTGAAAATGAAGGCACATAATTCCCGATATAAGGATGATCGAGGATGATACTATGGTAATAAGGTAATCGATACATCATAGGCAGGTTATGTAATATGAATTTAAGGTAACTAAGAGATGGCAAGGACAACGATACTGATTCGAGAAGTGAAAAGATGTGTGGGTTGAAATTGGAGAGACAGCTCGATATGGGGCGGTGTGGAATAATGATAAGGTGATAGTGATATAGGAATTATCCCAAAGAGGTATTATAATATAACTCACACAAGGTTATTAGCCAATCAAGTTTTATTATGTGATAAGTGATTATTAGCCGATTAATGTGTTTAATACATACTTCCTTCATGGCTCAAATACGACATCATGCTTTAGAAGTTTACATGTGGACAACCCGTGGACTTACGTGCGCAGCCCATTTGGACCTATGGCCTGGGAGTAAACCTAGTTGGATCCAGCGAGAGTCTGAATTTAACAATGGTATCAAAGCCCAGACGCCTAACATCTCCCTGGTTGCAGGTGTGCACAACCAATATGTGAGGGGGGAATGCTAGGAATAGTCATACGTTGAATGTGGAAAAGGAAAAGCGTAACTTATAAGTGTGAGAGAGACTCCACCCATATGACTAGTCTTTTGGGGAGAAAGCCCAATACCACTTATAAGGTTATTTCTTTAGGGGCTTGCATGCATGCAGCTTGTGGACTTAGGTGCGCGGCGTGCGCAATACATTTAGACTTGTGGCCCAGGGAGTACACCTGGTTGAACCGAGCGATTGAACCTAGGGAGGGTCTGGATCTAACAGATACTTCACTATTAAACCAATAGGTCCTAAATTCTCGCAAATCTTCCTAATGTATCAGCACGGTACCTCTACCAAATAGAAACTCAAGAATATCCATCATGGTAAACGAACATCGTTGCATAGAACAAGGTCTTCAAAATAACAAATTTCAAACAATAGCTCATTTCTTTTCTCTCAATTCAAATGTAGCATGGACATCAAACCAAACTATCACCAACATTTACAAAATCGGCAATCGATGAACATTTTTTAGGCCAAAGAAAAACCAAATGCCATCAATAACTTGAAACCTATTTAACTCAGAGACAAAAGAAGGAAGAAAACTAAACAAGACAATGAGCCCTATGGTGGTGAAGGGAGGCATGTCCACCTCGATCTGGCCCAAATTCGGAGATCTCGACTAAAAATGGTGGTGGTGGTGGGAGCAAGACAATGAGCTCGCCAATCCACTACACTTTAGGAAGGTGGTAGTTGTGGCACTAAGAGACGTGAAGGGAGCAAGATGAGGAGCAATGAGCCCAAGAGGGTGGCAATGGCAAATTGGCAAGCATAGGGTCGTAGATGGGAGGAAGGAGAAGGTGCTCTCATGGGGAACGGGAGGACGATGCCACCGGAGGTGGCCGAGAAGCTACCACAGCATACCATGTCGATCTCGGCCAGATCCATCGTCGCTTGACCAGCTGCACTCGAGGAAAGGAATGGTCGCGGTGGCCAGTGGCGGACCCAGGATTTTTGGGATGTGGGTACGAAGTTAAGAATCTACGGAGTATATATATAAGATAGAGAATTTTGATACACATAATATGTATATCTCATATAGTTAACCAAATAAACAATCACATTGATTGACTTAATTTCTAGTGAACACCGAAGCAGTACATGAAACAACATCAATGCAAAATCGACTGGATGGCAATGGAATAGGGGAGAGCCGCCGCTGAAGCCGGCCATTGGGTGTGCGGTGTGGCGCCGCCGCCGCGCCGCCGCCGCCGCCGGCACACGAGAGACGAGGAGGCGCGAGCGCGCGGCGCGCTGTGAGCTGCGCGCGGCGGCTGTGCAAGAGAGATGGAGAGGAGGCGGCGTGAGAGCAAGACAGGAGCGGGCGCCGCGCCGCCGCCGGTAGCCGTTCGCCGCGTCGCCGGAGACGAGGAGGGGCGCCGGGCGCGGCGGCGCGCTGTGAGCTGTGGCGCGGCGGCTGTGCAAGAGAAATGGAGAGGAGGCGGCGTGAGAGCAAGGCAGGAGGCGGCGTGACTCGTGAGAAGCAGCCAGGCAGCAGGAGTTAGGTTAGGAAATCAGGAAATGCCAATTGGGCCATTGGCTAGTGGGCTGAATTTGCTACATTACCTTCATTTCTAGTTTTTTTCCTATATATATGAAATATATATTATATATAGTTGATTTTTTACAAAAATTTTTGGGGTACAACTGTACCCCCATGTCCCATTATGGGTCCGCTCAGTGTGGCGGTGTCAGGCTATGCGAAGGAGGGGCAAGGAAGCGTGAGCAGGCAGCGGTGGTGGTGAGAGGGAGGAAGAGAGAGCTCACAGGGAGAAGCGGTAGATCTCATGTGTATAGGAGAAAATGCCGCTGAGAGATCATGTAACTTTACAACAGTAGCCATAATATATGCAAAGACTAGCAGGATAACTTCCAGCACCCCATTAGTATCTCCGATGAAGGAACGGCTTGGCAGTTTCTGTGCCAAGCAGGTTAAAACAGCTCACGGATTAACAGCTATAAGATGCTCAAATGTTGATATGTGAGAAGTAGTATCATGTGCAGTCAAGTGGACAATTGTGTCACGAGAAAGTGCTAGGCATCTTCTCTTATACGGGAGCACAAACGAGTTTAAAACACAACATACTTCAAAAGAAAAAGGAAGAAAATTGATTCTTCAGCTTAGAATGTGGTACTTGTTTTCATTAGAACTCGAGGCTTTTCAGCTTCTTAGTCATATTAGCTCTTGCAATTGAAATATTCGATCAAATGACAATGTAGTGGAGATTATCTTCAGGAAGGTTAAGTGGTAAATTCTACTCCAAGTCACAACAATCCAGCATTTGCAATTCTGGAAACAATAATCGTACAGTGAAGGCATATGTCATCAGCACGAGGAGCATCATCTGAAACCAACCTAGTAGCTTATCCTTACAAAATGACAGGATTCAGATACTCGTTGATATTACAAACCTTGGTGATAACTTTGCTCGGGACTTTTAGTCTACTCTACCTCACCAGTCTCTACTAATGGCATATTTCCAAGTCTTCAGTTTTGATAGCCTAGGCCCTGAATCATAAATGATGTTATAATTTATATGTGCAAATCAATGTGTAATACAATATAATTAACTATAGAATCTTTATCGTAGCGTATGACACATTGACCGTGAAAGTTGAAAGAAAACTATTCTTTATGTCGGAGAGGTGCAATATAATTAAACAAGTCATCTAGCTTCGGACTGTGGTACATTTTAGAACCTAACTTTTGGAGTTGGGCTTCATCGGATTTTATTAAATTTAGTGAGTTTTTGTGTCAACTACACTAACGGCCTCTTTTCGATCGGAGGCGAAATTGATGGGCCAAAATGATCCAACCGAATGCTATTAGAATCGCCCGAGTTTAAGAACCAAAATGCTCCCCATCTGACCAAATAAAAACTTATTTATTACCACTGAATTAATGAGTTTTATTATGAGCTATATGATTTTGCAACTATAAACTTAGTACCAAATTGAAAGACCGAAGATGGCAACAGAGGGGAGGGTGAATGGTGACTTGAAATTTTTCCTCAAATAATCATAAATCCTTCACTTCAGTAGCTACAGAGCTATGAAGATTAGAACGGAAGACCACCACAAAAACCAGCGACTATAAATACCGAAAACCAAAGAAAATAAATGAAAACGGAACCACCACGCTTAAATTTGCAGTACTACCGCTTGCTACAAGAACTACGGTACTTCCACCGATACAAGAAAATCGGAAGAATTGTGTTGCCAAGATGGTTTTAAAATCTAAAATTGAGATAACTTTTGATTCGTAGATCCGAATGACATGAAAATTTGCAGGATCTGCTTTAGGATGTTATGAACCTATGCTAATAAATAATCATAAAAGTCATGGTCAAAGTTGTTGGAAGGTTGCACCAAAATCGAGCCAAAAACCCAAACGGTGAATCAACTTGCTCTGAGTAAATGATGTCCAAGATGACTCTAGATGTATTTCTATATGTCATAGCAAACTAGAACACCGAAGAATCCCAGCCAAAAACTATCGGATGAGGCACAAGTGATGGGTTGGATGGTTAATCTTACATGTCTCCATCCCAACTCCTTTTATTGGTGAGCAACCAGTCACCTACATCCCTTAATAGATCCTATCTACTATTATAATGGGAAAACTCGTTAACCTCACATACACGGGTTTTACTCTTACAAATTCACTTATGCACGTTTTTCAAAGTGCATAAGTGTGCATCCACTAGACCCTTATCCTTGATCCAATCAGCTCCACCTTGATCTAAACCGCCTCCAACACATCGCCCATATGCCACGGTTTTGATCCAAGATGGTTTCGGTATTTTGTCAAACTACCAAAATAACCTTCCTTGACCCGATCATCATCAACCACTGTAAGAAATCAACATGCTTGCCACGTGTAGGTGCACCACTAGCCTCGCCACCCGTCCCCAAGTCTCTCCCGTCTCGGTTCCACCAAATCACGGCTCACTTGGCCTGTGCAACCTACATAGTGCCATCCCGCTGTTCAAACTCGCTTTCAATATTCCTGCCTTTCTCGTACCATGCTTGAGCTCACCATCTCACTCGGCATCCTTGACCGTTCTCGGCCTCAACTCCTTCATGAACCTAGCCCTGATCCCCGCCGTTGACCACAGTTGATTCTAAGTGACCCTGCACATCCAAGACAAAGAAATCATTTCTAGGCACAAGTTATTTACAACTTGACATACATTAGCCAATACATGCATCATGCACCCTTAATCTAATGACTCAGGTCAAACCAACTTAATCCATGACTTAATTCCCCAAACCCCTATTTTTCTGGGAAGATCGGAAGTATCGCGCCTAACACACCGGTATTTCCGTACCGCGGTATTATCACCTTCCAACATGGTACTTCCGCACACCAAAAACCTCACCTGAAGCTCCTTGGAAAAAAATATACCGCAATTCAACCTGGTACTTCCATCGAGCGATACTACCGCACTTATACGTGTGGTACTTCCGCAAAGCGGAACTATCGCACTAATACCCACGGTACTTCCGATTTTCTTGACACTTCCAGAAAACAATCCAAATCAAATGCAATCTTTACAAAAACCAATTAACTACTCCACAAATATTACAATGATTCATCACAACAGTATCATGGACCTTCTCACTTGGTCCTCCACAAATTTTATTACGAGCTATACGATTTTGCAACTAGAAAATTAGTACCAAATCAGAAGGCATACTTTATACAGAATTCATACGTGACACTAGTTTGCTTGGCCCCTTTGCACTTGGCTTAGTTTTTTTTTTCTTTTTTTGGAATAAAAAATACATAGTACTCCCTCCGTTTCTAATAGATGTCCTTCTAGTAGTTTGCAAAACAATCAAGGCATGCATATAGAAATATCATATTATCCTCATTCATTCCATCAATTATTTCTCTTGTATAATATATGTTATTCTAGTCCAAAATTGTAAATGACTTTAGAAATAGGTATGGATGTGCAAAGGAACAAAGGTAACAAGTTATCTATGAATCATAGAGTGATATGTATTTAAAAACAAAATTTAGAAGCGAGAATGATATGATATTTAAGAATGAAGGAGTAGAAACGAATGGATGCTATGAGTTTGTTGGGGTACCTTCAAAACGTGAGATCTTTCCTCAATGCCCTCCAGTCGTTGCTGCAGGCATTAGGGAGCGACTTGATACCAGGACAGTTCTTAACGATAAGGGATTGAAGGGACATGTATGCTTGTGACGCATGTGGAATGGCCGCCAGGCAACCGCAATTTTGTAGTTCCAAGTATTCCAACTGTTAGAATTTGTAATCTTGTTTTTCAGTTTAGAAGTTATGGTCGATAGTCGTAGTCATGGTCGATATGACTTTGTGGTCGTAGTCGTGTATGAGTTAGTAGTCGAGTCGAGTCGAAGTCATGTACGACTTGGTGGTCGGGTCATGTTCGAGTAGGACTCGTCGTAGTCGAGTTCGGTCATAGTCGAGTCGGAGATGTAGTCTTAGTCGCACTGAGTCAAGTCGAGAGCAGGGTATAAAGGGTAGAGTCATGTAACCGAGAGGGCAAGAGTTGAGGCCAAGGCGATCGGTGTGATCGAGAGGCAAGAGAGAGTGATCGGTGTGATCGAGAGAAAGAAATAAAGAAGAGAAGAGCGGTTTGGCTCGAAGTCTATCAAGTTCATTGTGTTCACAGACATGGTTGTAACCAAAGTTATGACCACGGCAATGAGCGAAGGTGTTTGCAGAATCGAAGACATGGTCGAAGTCGTTACGACCACAGCATTCGACAGAATCATTGCGTGGTCGAAAAGAGTTACGACTATGGTGATCGACCGTGATCGAAGGAAGTGCAGCGCAAGCGGTGAACGTGGTCATAACTTCAGCCGAGATTTACGACTACATGGTCGGAGCAGCGAGGAGTGATCGAGGGTCACAACGTGGTCGTAACGATCGTTAGCGTGGTTAGAGAACCAGCAGAGTGGTCGAACGACTCGGGAGGTGGTCGTAGCCTCTTCAACGTGGTGGTACGATCGCAGGAGGTGGTCGTAGTGACTTGAACGTTGTTGTAAAGATCCGGAGCATCGTAAAGGTCAGAACACCAACGATGGGAGCTCCCGAGCAAGATTCCAGTGATCTCAACCATGGGATCTCCATAATTATTAGGACATGTACAATAGTTTATCTCTTAAGATTGTCTCTAAAACTTTTACCTAATCTAAAGATAACACTAGAGACAACCTGCTCACACCCTCTCACTATTTGCGTTTTTACGGGTTTAAGTCATCTATTGCATAAAAGACAGATATTATTTCTCCTTATCTTCTCTCTCCACATAGGATTTTACTCATTTAATATATTTAAGAGATAGCTAAGATGACAGTATTAAAAATAGCCTTAGTTGTTGTAGGGCATCCAGCTGGCCTGATAGGATATCAATGTTACGGCACCCTGAAATCCACAGGGTTTTCAACGATTCCAGGATCACAACGTATAACAGCCCCAAATCGTTAGTTCTTGTAGTGCATCCAGCTGGCTTGATAGGATCTCAATGTTATCACACCATCTAATATCGATGCTCGTGAGGGTCGAGGGAAGATTGAGAAGCTCTGAAATGCCATCACACTTTTCCAGTGTCAGAGATTCCAGGCATGGAAGGAAAAGCTCCGTGGCTACAACTGTGGAGGGCATGATGTCAGTGCTACGTTGAATTAATGCTGACTCTTTCGATTGGATTCTATCTTCCCTATGCTTTATAAGGGTTACCACAAAAGTGTTGCATAGAGATAGGGCCTGTTTGACAACGGCTGCGGCTTATGGCTTTTGGCTGAAATTTTTGAATTTTGACTGTTTACGGTACAGATTACGGAGAGATAGATATTCACTTGCGATTTTGGATGGTACAGATGTTGGGCTTTAACGTACATCGCTTAACTTGTAGACCCGTCTTGAGAAAATACTCCGCTTGAAAGTTAGATCAGAGAAAAGCCAAAAGCCGCTAGCTTCAAGGAAAAGAACAGGCCCATAATCATAACTCAGTATACCGTTCCAGAGAAACTTTATAACAGGATAACTTACAGCACCCCCATTAGTATCTCAGATAGGAAGGAACGGCTTGGCAGTTTCGGTGCCAAGCAGGTTAAAACAGCTATAAGATGTTCAAATGTTGATCTGTGAGAAGTAGTATCATGTGCAGTCTAGTGGACAATTGTGTCACGAGAAAGTGCTAGGCATCTTCTCTTATACGGGAGCACAAACGAGTTTAAAACATAACATACTTCAAAAGAAAAAGGAAGAAAATTGATTCTTCAGCTTAGAACTCGAGGCTTTTCAGCTTCTTAGTCGTATTAGCTCTTGCAATCGAAATATTCGATCAAATGTCGATGTTGTGGAGATTATCTTCAGGAAGGGTAAGTAGTAAATTCTACTCCAAGTCACAACAATCCAGCATTTGCATGTCTGGAAACAATAATCCTACAATGAAGGCACATGTCGTCAGCACGAGGAACATCATCTGAAACCAATCTACTAGCTTATCCTTACAAAACCTTGGTGATAACTTTGCTCGGGACTTCAGTCTGCTCCACCTCACCAGTCTCTACTAATGGCGTATTTCCAAGTCTTCGGTTTTGATAGCCTAGGCCCTGAATCATAAATGATGTTAGAATTTATATGTGCAAATCAATGTGTAATACAACAAAATTAGCTATAAAATCTTTATCGTAGCGCATGCCACAATGACCATGAAAGTTGAAAGAAAACTATTCTTTATGTAAGAAATTAAGGGGCAAGACAATTAAACAAGTCATCTAGCTTTGGACTGTGGTACATTTTAGAACCTAAATTTTGGAGTTGGGCTTCAGTCCGTTCGATCGAATTTTATTAAAACTTGTAAGTATTTGTGTCAACTACACTAAGGGCTTCTTTTCGACCGGGGCGAAATTGATGGGCCAAAATGATCCACCCGAATAGTTTAGGTACTAGAATCGTCAAAGCCCCAAGTTTAAGAACCAAAATGCTCCTATCTCTGACCAAATCAAAACTTTGTTTCTCACCACTGAATTGACGAGTTTTATTACCAGGTATATGGTTTTGCAACTTGACAATTAGTACCAACTTGTATTACGAGCTATATGGTTTTGCAAGTAGAAAATTAGCACCAAATCAGAAGCCATACTTTATGCAAAATTCATACGTGACACCAAATTGCTTCGTTCCATTGCACTTGGCTTAGTTCTTACTCTTTTTGGAATAAAAAATATATAATACTCCCTCATTCCTAAATAGATGTCATTATAGTAGTTTTTACAACAACAAAGGCATGTATATAAAATATCATATCACCGTCCTTCATTTAGTCACTTATTGCTCTTGTATGGTATGTGTTACTCTAGTCTAAAATAGTAAATGACTTTGAAAATAGGTATGGTGTGCAAAGGAAAAATGGTGACAAGTTATCTCGGAATCGAAGAATAATATGTATTTAAAAATAAAATTTGGAACTGAGAATGAGATGTATTTAGGAACGGATGGAGTAGAAACGAATATGCATGAGTTTGTTGGAAGGTACCTTCAAAACGAGAGTCTATATCTTTCCACTTAAGGCTCTCCAGTCGTTGCTTCAGGCATCTAGGGAGTGACTTTATACCAGGGCAGTTCTCAATGGCAAGGGATTGAACGGACGTGTATGCTTGTGGCCCATTTGGTATGGCCGCCAGGCAACGGCATTTACGAAGGTTCAGGAATTTCAGCGATGGGAGCTTCCCCGAGCAAGATTCCAGTGATCTCAACCTATCACAGCCGTTAATTGTTAGTTTTTGTAGGGCATCCAGCTGGCCTGATAGGATCCCAATGTGACGGCACCGATAAATCTCAATGTGCATGAGGGTCGAGGGAAGATTGAGAAGCTCTGAAATTCTATGACACATGCGTAGTTCCAGAGATTCTAGGCATGGAAGGAAAAGCTCCGTGGCTGATGGTGACATATTTGGTACAACCGTGGAGGGCATGATGTTAGTGCGATGTTGACTTACTGCTGACTCTTCTTGCTCTTCAACTTGATCTATAATTACTGCTGACTCTTCCTTCTTCCGAAATTTCAACTCAAGCCACGGGCAACCGCTAATATACATTCTTTTGAGAGATGCGGCCACGTCGAAGACCTCCATCAAACTTTTACACTCCTCTATCACTAGAGACTGGAGACATGGCAGGAGTTGACTCCTTTGTGATGCTGATTGGTCTGGAAGTTGTGCGTATCCAATTAGTTTCGTGCACCAATATATATGTAATGTCCTCAAGGATACCAAGCTTTGGAACTCTTTCTCTGGCCAGTGGACGAGCCCATCGCATTGCCAAATTTTCAAATCTTGAAGCTGTACAAAACATTTCCATAGCGCTAGCGCACTTGAGCGGAAGAAGAAGTTGCACCCATCTAACTTCATGATCGACAGAGGGGATTTGTAGTTCCGTATCTCCTTGCCGTCCACCAGTTCTATTTCCGAGCCACTATATGACAATTCCAAACTGGACAATGAAGTCATATATCTAGCTGCCCGTAGATAAATCTGTTGGTTTCTACTCTCTGTTATGTCTAATGCACTAAGCTTCGGTGCTTCAGGAAAACTTGTTAACTCTGGGTTGTTCACAATACGAGCATTCTCAAGGTTAGGAAGGTGGGTTGTTCACCATCTGTTCCTTCCGTCACCCCCAGCTCTTTAAACTATTTAAATCATATAGCTCGATTACCTTCAATTCTGGAAATGCCGAACTGAAACTTGTATGGTCTCCATGCAGCAGTGGTGCTTTCGGTAATGCCTTCAGCTTAATGCAAAAGTCGATAGACAGCTTCTCAAGTTGTGGAAACATTATCTGTTCTCCTTCCTCCCGTCTATTTCACACCATCTCTTGAAATTCGACAGATTTTCTAGGCGAAGCTCCTTCAGTTTTGGAAATGTATCACCGCTGCACAAGAATTTTATTTTTTCAAGTGACGCAAAATAAGAAATTGTAGCTCTGGTAGTTGCCACAGTTGAGGAAGCTTCTGGAGCTTCGCAACCAGACAAACAAAGCTCAACCACTTTTTGCAACATACCCATCCTGGCCACCCATGCTGGAAAACTGGTGCTTTGGTAGCCATCTAGCGTTAGAGCCTGGAGCCCATCATGAGGTTTGAGACCCTGCAGCACTGTATGATAGCGCCCTTCCTCCTCCAGAGGCCTGCGAACCTGCCGCACCGTATGATGGCGCCCTTCCTCATCCAGACGCCTGCGAACCTGCCGCACCGTATGATGGCGTCCTTCCTCCTCCAGAGGCTCACTCTCCTCTGGAAGCTTACTCCATGATAATGTCAGTTCTGTGAGTCCCTCCTTGTTTCTGAGGTTTGCCGCTTTTGCATCTGCTTCTGTCACATTTTCTAACTGTCTTAGCTCTAGTCGACCACAAAGCTTTAAATCCTGCAGCTCTCCAAGATTACTGCAATCAGAGCCAGTACCCACTACAAAACGTGTAAGTGTCTGTAGGGCAGTGAGTCGGCTGAGGTCTGGCGGCATGCACTTCAACGCCTTGCATCCATCGATGTTGAGGTGACGGAGGGCATTCATGTACTTCATTTGCCATGGAAGTTGACGAAGACGATCGCAGCCAGAAAGGTTCAACGTTTGCAGGTTATATAGAATGCTTATATCTTCAGGAAGTGCTTCGATTCCACAATCCGAGAGATCAAGATACCTCAGGTGATGCAAGTGCTTTGGTTTCAGTAGGAGTATACTCATACCTATATTGACGTAGTCGTAGTGCTCGCACTGAGCTATACTTTGATGGATACTGCAACTGACCCCATACAATCTCTTCACATAACAATGTTTGGATAGTTGCAGACGTTTTCATCAGATAATCATTCGAAACAAATGAATATCCACGTGGCAAAAACAAATGGCGAGCAGTACTTGGAAACAACTCCGTTTGACTAGGTTTCCCAGCTATGGTGACACATTCCTTTTGCATAACGGACTGTGCAACATCATGCATAAGATCATGGATTTTACATGTAATTCTAGAACAATACCCATGTATGCTTCTATACCCATGTATGCTTTTATATTTGTCAACTGGGACTTCCTTCACATCCTGAAAGAATGACCTGGAGGCCAGCTCATTGAATATCCATTTCCCGATGGTTTCAGGAGGAACTTCGTTCTGCGGTGGGATAAAGTCATTTGCCATCCATATTTGGACCATCTTGTCGACATCAATCTCATAATCCTTGGGAAACACAGCACAGAAAGCAAAACACTGCTTCATGTGTGACGGCAAGTCATCGTAGCTGAGCTTGAGTATCGGTAAAATTCCAGTCTCCTCATCGCAGATGGTGCTTCTTGTTAACACAGCCTTCCATTCTTCCACGCTGGTCTTGGTACGCAGTATAGACCCCAGTGCTGTTGCGGCTAAAGGAGAGCCAACACATCTCTCCACAATCTCACCAACCATCTCATATCTTTTCTCCAATGCTGAATGCTCACGCTTACGCTTATTATTTTGCACACTGAATGCTCTCGTCTTGATAATTTCCTCTATGTAGCTATTCTCTAAAGCTGTGAGGTTATAGGCTTCAACTGTACGCATTGCTTGAGCCACTTCTTTATCACGAGTTGTCGTCAGCACTGCACTACCAATGCCACCATGTTGAAGGCAGGCCTTTAGCTTCTCCCACTTATCGTAGAAGGTGATCCCAGTTTTCCAGACGTCATCCAATACAAGGAGGAATCTCTGTGCGTTGACTACGTTTTGGAGGCGATCCAGAGGTGATTTGCTAGCATCTTTCTCGTTGGTAGCTGCTGCTTCAACTATACTTTTAGCCATGGAATCCACATCAAAATTGTCGACACACACACCCAGAGCCGCAGCTGGAAATGCTTCTGAACTTGAGGGTCATTGTAAACAAGCTGCGCTAAGGTAGTCTTGCCCAGCCCCCCCATTCCAACGATGGGAACAACCGTGAGATCTGCGTTGCCATCTTGACCAAGCAATATATCAACAACCTTCTGATTATCTTTGGCTCTTGATCTTTTGGCAATCTTCATAGGGTCGAAGATGTTAGGATCCTTCTGCCTCCAGTGCATGGACACCTGTGGTTGAGGGCGGTCTCTGAACCCAAAATCATTCATCTCCGTGGCAAGGACCCCAATATGCTGCACAATCTTGCGAAGCTTGTTGCCCATCCTGTAACGGAATGCAATAGGGTTGTGAGAAATAGATAGTTTTACTGCATCCACGACGCTGAGCTTGACGTAGTGCCCATCCTTCCTGGCTTCGCGGCGGAGTGCCTCGTACTTGAACTCGTCCAAGGCGTCATTCGCCTCGTATGCCACCTTCTTGAGCGCCTCAAGCCAGGCTTTGGCCCCTGCTTTGTGGGCTGCTTGCTCCTCGGCGTCAGTGATGATGTCCAGGATGGCCGGCAGCTTGCGCATGAGGATCTCAAGCTGCTCCTCCATGCCCTCCAACACCTCGTACTGCTCCTGGAGGTAGCTGGACGCCTTCTCCTTCACCAGGGAGACAAGCGGCCCGATAATCGGCCCGATCATCAGCTCAGCCATTGGAACACTCAGAGCTCACAAGAACAAAACCGTAGTAACACAGGGACACACAACCGCAGTGGAGAAGAGAATGGCCGTCTGAGCTAGTGCCTTGGAGGAAAAAATGGAAATCATACCAGAAGGCAACTGGGCATGGGCATCTTGGAAGGAGCTACCCCACGTCAGTGCGTACATCTCACCCTTTTGTGATATGTCGGGACTCTACTCTTTTTTCACTCTAAAATATTAGTTAAGTTTAACTTTTTACTCTTTTCGCTGGATTTCCTTTTTTTCTCCTGGTACATAGTAGAAACTATGAAACAATCCGTTTCGATTCTCAATGAGAAAATGGGACCTGTGTGTAGTCTGATAGTCAGTTTAGAGATACTCCAAATTAACTTGTTAAAAATGACTGTACGCACCGAATTCCTACCAGAAAGCTGATTTGGATCCTCATTTACATTAAAAAAAAGAACTCATTATACAATGACCTCATTTGCCGTTAACAGGCTGGCCACTTCTGGCCTTTGTCGTTACATTTAAAGGAATTAGGAAAGGTATGCGTGCTCTGTCTAATGAGCTACCCCGCGCTAATAACGTGCTCTGTCTTTTTTTCCTCTAAAAGATTCCTTTACTTTTCTTTTCGCTGGATTTGTTTTTTCCCCTCCTGGTACATATATAGGCCCGGTTCTTTTTCAGCTTTAGCTTTTAACTTTTCTACAGTAACTAGTTTTTAAACAGAGTGTCTTTGTAAAATGGGATCTACTAGTTAATTATAGTACATACTGTACCGACTTCATTTATATCGACAAAAACTACACATAAGTTTCTGTTACTATGTAATCTCTCGCACGAACAGCCCAAAAGCCACAAGCCGCAGTTAAAAGCCATAAGTCTCGGCCAAAAAGAACAGACCCATAGGAACTTTGAAACAATCAGTTTCGATTTTCAATGACAATAATAGTTGTGTGCAGTCGCTCGTCAGTCTACAGATACTCCAAATTAACTCGTTAAAAATGTCTGTACACGCGGAATTCCTGCTAGGAAACTGATTTGCTCGAAAGAAAAGCTGACAAGGAGCTGCTTTGGAACCTCATTTACAGTAAAAAAAAGATAATTCATGATATATCACCCTAAAGAACCTAGAATACCACTCTCAAAAATGACTTCTATCATACACCACTCTAAATAAGTTTAGATTCAGTATATATCATTATCTTCCTTTTTTGCAAATTAAAGTCTTTTCACCTTTTTTTATAGGAAATGATTGTTTTGTCCGTATATGTCATATTTTTATGATTCCAAAGAATACCACTCAGGCCATTTCGATCGTGTTGCGACCGATTCCGAGACTATGTCACTTCCATCAGTCTATAGTTTGCATGCAACCGCATTGATCTGGACAATGCTAACCGGCCTCACTTCAGGTCTATAGAGACCATACTGAGGGATCGAACTAAAGGCATGGTAGAGTTTTGCATTTTTGACACGAAAAGAGATCCGTGGCTCTCACCAAACCAAAGTTTTACCTTTTCGAAGCAGAAAATATGCCATTCTCAATGAATGAATTAGAAGCTCTCTTGGTTTTTGTAAAAAAATATATAAAATATATGGTTCTTCGTTGCAAAATATAATTACATGTAAAGATTTAGCACGAGTTAGGTATAGAGGGATTCGATTGCACCGCAACAGAAAAGCTAGTTTAGTTGCATGACTTGTGTGGTATTTCCTAGAATTATCAAAACATAGCATACATAGGTAAAATAGTCTTTTCCCATTGTCAAAAATGGTGAAAATGCTTTAATTTATAATAAAATAGAGGAAATAGTATACTGAATATAAACTTCTCTGGAGTGGTATATGGTAAAATCTATTCTTCAAAGTGATATTCTGAGCTATGCCATTCTTTCGAGTGGTATACCATAAATTATCCTTGAAAAAAAAGAAGAATTCACTACACAATAACCTCATTTGCCATTAACGAGCTGGCCACTTCTTGTCGTTGTCATTACAATATTGTATATGACTATGGTCTTCCAAAAGAAATACTCTCTATGGTCACAAAAAAGTGATGTATTGACTTTTCAAAGTCAACAAGATACTCTTTTAACCACTAATTCTTTTATTATATATTCATAAAAGTTTTAAAAAGGCAATATTATAAAAGTACTTATACAACAACTTTGATGCCAAAGTTATGTTAACTTAAACATATCAATCAAAAATACATCTAAATGGAAAATAAGAGAGATGCACAATTAATTAACACGGACACAGCACGCAGAAGAATAAAGGAAAAGGAAGACCTTTACTTCATATACTAATATACAGGAGACAGAGTTTGGTGCATGTCGCTCTCAATCGACCTGCTTTTCTTCCCACTTAAGTAGAATAACTTTGATGATTGTCTTTATTACTTTGTCTTGTTTGTGGGATTGCTTTACGCATCACTTTAGAGCAAGGCTAATGGTTTAGCCTGCTGCTGGCTGTATGCCATGGCCATGTCATTTACAGCCTTTAGTATAGCCATTTTATATAATGAGTTGGCTATTAGGCTCTCTAAGAGAGTGAAATAGTAAGGTCCTGTTTGGCACAGCTTCACCAACAGCTTCATGAGCTGTTGTGAGCTGTTTTTTTGCCAAACATCCTTTTTACAAACAGCTTCATGGGTGAAGCTCCTTTTTTCTGCTCTCACAAAGGAATGGGGAGAGGTGAAGCTGAAAAAAGTAGCTTTTCACAGCTCTCTCCTCGCACTGCAGATCCTAGGAATCCACCGCCTCCGGTTCACCAAAATTACACGCATTTGCCACTAGGCCATCCTGCTCACCTCTCCGCTCACGAAACATAAACAAGGCACTAATATTGCTTCCTAATAATTTTAATTTTTTATTATTTTTATTTTAATGTTTTAATTCATACTCATTCAAATATATTATTTTTTAATTCATATGACCATATACAAACATACAACTCCAAATGTTAGAACAAGTCAGGTAGACAGGGGCATCTTGGACAATTGCCCTCTCTCAGCCATGCATGAAGCTATTGGTGAAGCTGTTTTGCCAAACAGTTTTCCAAAACAAATTTAGCTTCATCGGTGAAGCTGCTCGTGAAGCTGAAACAAAAAAAAAACAGCTTCACTAGTGAAGCTGAGTTGTGCCAAACGGGGCCTAAGTACTTAATGCCTGCATGATCTAAACCATCTGGTGTGGTTTAGATCTTTGTGGCCATTTAGCAAACAACATGATATGAAAAAAACACATATGCTCATCCAGTAACCATATCAAACATGATATGAAAACAACACAAATGCTCATCCAGTAACCACAAGGATATACCAGACATCAACTTTAAGAAACCTAGTTCATTTTCATTACTAGATAGCAGTTATGTGAAAGCAACATTGCACACATAACCTGATGGCATATATCACCATGACACCGATAATAAGCATTACAGAAGTCTTATGAACTTAAATTAACCAACAGTACTATCAAATAAGTTTTCAAGCACGTAAGTCTCTAATTGTTGATCTATGATCTAAACGACGACAATAAAGGCACATGCCATAGTTGAATCTTCGGCAAAGGAGCAACCATGCCAACCCGCTTTGCATCGCAGCTCACTAGCAACACCGCAAGTCAAAAGTGGTAAAATCAGATGAATATGGGTTCAAATGTAAAAAAGAAAAATAATGTGTTGGCTTCAGACTAGTACACAGTGTTCAACAAAAGTAAGTAATTTACCATGATTAGGAAAGAAATAACATGTTAATTGAAAAAAGGAACAGAAACATGCAGAGTATTGTACCATGATTAATTCGATGGCTATTTCAAACCTATCCCAAATGTGCTCAACCAAATCATTTTTAAGTTGGGTATGTTGTGGACGAGCACGGATAGCGGCTTTTCTACGCAGCACATCAGCGAAACAGAGATTACCACCAACGTTCACTTCAGGAGGTAGAAGGCTAGTATACCAACGAATGGACTATTGTGAAGTATGTGATTTTTGTAAAGAGTGGAGAGAAAGACATGCATGAAGGCAGAAGGCTAGTGTTGTGGTTATAGACCAAACAGAGAGTGATGTGGTAGTGGAGAGTTGGGAGAAGTGATGTCCTCTCCCATAGCCCTTCCCTGATATATATATATTCATATGGGGTATGCTTTTACAAATATGCCCTTTCATCAAGACATCCCCGCTGTGGGTATTTACGGCATTACACATGTCTTACTCTGGGCCCTATAACCTACTAGCAGGCCACCTGGGCTTAGGTGGGGGCCACCCCTACAACAGCTAGTATAGCAAACAGTGGTGTTGCAAGGAGATTTTAATTGCATAATTGATGTGAAGCAACATAAGATTGACTAACTAACTTGTATAACATGTGAAGGCTAGCTGCACGTGAGGAGAGTATACAAGTTAAGAAGCAGTGAAGGAAGATGCAGCATGAATAGTTGGTAAATTTGATTTTAATCATTTCATGTGATTGTGTGCAACAGTTATGAGATCTAGAAAACATACAAGCTACGAGAAAACTCGAATCTTTTTTTTTCCTTTGATTACTAGATAGGTAAATAGATAAGAGTTCATAAAGCATCGAATCGAATCCGAAATTCAACTATGAGTACTAGCTAATTCACTGTCTTTCCAAAGAATTCTACTAACCACACTTAGGCAATGATTTGTTACACAACACACAATATTAGTAGCTAACAAAAAAATAGAGAAGGTGCGGTGTTCTATACCATGCTTGTACATCCGGGTCCTCGCAACTGGGCACCAATGCGCAGTGCCCACCAAGGGCCTTGAGCCGACGATGAGCCCGCCATGCCCGGTTGTTGCAGTCCAGCTGAGCCGCTTGAGTGCGGACGACGGCGCGTGGGCTGCGGTAGAGGACATGGCGACACCAAGCCTCGGGTCCAAACATGGAAGGGATGGCGGGAGCGATGGCCGAGCCCCAAGGGGAGGAACGGCCTGAGGCGCCGGCGCCGAGGTCCTCTTGGACTGCCGGCCAGTCATCTCGCAGAGGCGCCCGGCGGCAGCGTGCCACCTAGGGTTTGGGGGATGGTGGTGGGGGGACGATTTGGAAGGGATTTGGGGCTCTATGCTTCGATGTGGCACTCGTGGAACTGATTTGGCACGCCTGCAATCGTTTTGGCGGGAGGGGTAGGGGGGATTCGCGCGGGAAGTAGAGCCGGAGCACTGGATCGGGGAGGATGATGAAGCGCCGGTTGAGTAGTCGGCAGCGGGTTGGATGCGGGTGATAGTTTCTCGTGGGGAGCGCTTCAGCCGGGCGATAGATCTTGCACCCGCTCTATTCTCTCTCTTCCTCCTTTGATCCTCCACGAGGATGCATCCGACGTGGATTTCCTTTGCGCCACCGACTAGGACCCAAGATACTTGCTCTTACGTGGAGAAGCATATGTTCATAATAAAGGTAGTTGACACCGCTCACATGATATAATTAATTAGTTCATGCTTGCAAGACGATGTGTCAATTGGAAGAAGAAGGCAAATTAAAGCACTTGTCCGTCCCACAATAATTACCACCACCATAGGTTCCGCTCCAGTTTGGTATTGTAGTTATATGTCGTTGCATTTATTTGAGTACAGTGTACCGCACTGATCTTTTCCGTTCTCAAATAGACGTAGTTTTAAACATGTGCGGTCAACTTTTTTTTGATTTATTTGTGCTAATGGTTTGAGTGACATTCATAATTCGTTGGATAATGTCGGTATTATGATGTTCAATTAAGAGAGCCTCTGGTTCTTTTAAGGCTTCTTTGTTACAAATTCAAATGTTTGGTTAGTGCTCGACGCTTCTTGCCATGGTGGACTGATAGCATGATGATTGTTTAGTCTACAGCTACAAATCCTGAACCGCATACAGCACATGTGAGAGACCATGTGGAGGTGACCCCATTTTTGTGATGAGTAAATGACCCTTGTTTTAGGAAGATTGAGTTTGGTTTTGAAGATTGTGCTATTTTTGCAAAGTCGCACGCCTAGCGAGTGGTTGAAGACCGCTTACGACCACATTGTGTGTCGTCGTGGTGGTTGGAAGTTTACGACCATGTTGTGCCTCTTACGACCACCGCAGATAATTTGATCGTGGTCGAAAGGATTTATGACCACGTTATCCATGGTCGGAAGTCAGCAAACGAAGTTTACGACCATCGCTATACAATTTGAATGTGGTCGAAGGATTTACGACCACGTTATCCATGGTCGGAAGTCAGCAGACGAGTTTACGACCACCGCAGCACAATTTGAACGTGGTCGGAAGGGTTTATGACCACGTTATCCATTGTCGGAAGTCGCAGACGAGTTTACGACCACCGCAAAGACAATTTGAACGTAGTCGAAGGGTTTTCACCACGCTATCCATTGTCGGAAGTCGAAGCTTCGCTGTTCACAATCGGAAGTCGGGTCTTCGACCATGTTCGAAGTCGCAGACTTCACCACGCTGATGGGAAACACGGCGGAAGGCGTGGTCGGTAGTCGAAAGCGGTTTCGCCACGCTGATGGGAAATGCGGCGGAAGGCGTTGTCCGCGTTGAAAGCGGTTTCGCCATTTGACCACGTTGTTTGCGGTCGAAGCGGTTTCGACCACGTTGTCTTCGGCCGAAAGTGGGTTTCACCATGTTGTCGCTCAACCACGCTGTCCGCGGTCGAAGCGGTTTCACCACGCTGTCCGCCGTCGAAGCGGTTATGACCACGCTGTCGTTCGACCACGCTGACTACGGTCGAAAGCAGGTTTCAACCACGTTGGCGCTTCGACCACGCTGTACGACTTCAACCACGTTGTACATGGTCGGAAGACGGTTCGACCACGCTATACGGCTTCGATCACGTTGTACATGGTCGGAAGAGGGTTCGACCACGCTGTACGGCTTCGACCACGTTGTACACGGTCGGAAGAGGGTTCGACCACGCTGTACGGCTTCGACCACGTTGTACACGGTCGGAAGAGGGTTCGAGGACCACGTTGTACATGGTCAGAAGAGGGTTCGACCACGCTGTACGGCCTCGATCACGTTGTACGTGGTCGGAAGGTGCTTCGACCACAATGAAAAGTGTTGAACGTGGTCAAGCGGTTGCGATAAGCTCCGTGAAGTTGTAGCGATCGCCTTAACGGCCGGAAGTGGTTGCGATTAGCTCGTAGAGGTCGTAGCTTGAGCTAGCGATGGTCGTAGCCTTTGTTCTCGTGGTCGCATCGCCTTCGGGTGGTCGATCAACTTGCCTTGTGGTCATAGGCTATGAGCTTTTCTTGTTTTGTGCATTCAACCGGTCGTAGGTGGTTTACAACTAGCTGGGGTGATTTTCGAGCACATTATTCTGATGCAGATGTATGATCTCAAATTCTAGAGCGGTGCTATGTGATGTTTTCTTGTCTATGATGGTTGCAGGACATTGGAGCTAAGTAACGGCGAGGCATGGATGAGCCGGGACTAGGCACAGGAGGTGTTGAGGTCCAGAACGGTTCGGGAGGTGCCAAAGATGACTAGGCTTGCAAGGTTGCAAGGTGGCTGCACGGCTTGGACAGCAAGGAAACGGGAAGTTTCTAGGAAGGTGTAGGAGGGGCATTTTGGAGAAATGCTCAAAGCCTGCAAAAGGAAACTGCTCTCTGGTAAAGTCACTGTTAAAGCACTGGGTCTGTTGGTGTTAATGGGTAAAGCATGTGTAAAACCCGGTGTTAGTTGGGGTTAACGGTTACCCCGCCATCAAGGCTATAAATAGAGGATAGAACACCGGTGCTCGGTGAGGTTGTCCCCGAGAAGCTCTGGGTTTTCATTCTGCTCTGTGTGAGTTATTCTCGCTCCCGAATCTCCCGGATGGAGTGCTCAGAGAAACCTCCATGAATGAAATAATTCATCTCTCGTGCCTTTATTTGAGTTATTTTGTCGATTGGTTCTTGCATGTCTTGAGCATTCTTTCTCTGCTCATCTCTTCGCTCTTTTGGCTTCCCGGCTTAAGTCTTTGTTTTCAGTTGCTCTGCAATGATCTGACTAGCCTGGTGTTGGGAAATCATACTTGAAGCCATCTTGGCTACTCTATTCCCTCTTGCAAGGTCTGATTGTTCCCGAATCCTCCTAGTCTCTCTTTTGGGCGTTCTATGTGATTTCTTGTGTAGATCTCTCTCCAGCCGCAAGGTTTTCAATTAAAGTTCAGTACAGGCTCTTGAGATCTTAATCTCTCTGTGTTTCAAAGTTTCTTGATCTTTGGATCTTTGAGTCGAAAGTTATTTGAAATCTTGGCCTGGTGGTCATGCGCCTCATTGAATCCTCTGTTTCATTTACGACCACGCCATTCTTTTTGACCTCAGCAGAGAGGCTTTGACCGCTCTAGATTTTCTCGGCCAGAGGACGTGGTCTTGCTGTGTTTCAAGTCTCATGACCAATTGATCCGTGAATCAAAAGTTATTCGGAAATCAGATCTTGCGGTCGACACATTCCTCCTCCTCTGCTTTCGCTTACAACCACGCAGAATTATCGCTCGCTATCTGTTGGGTCGCTCGAACTCTCTCGATCAGCGTCTGCTTTTGGTCCTGTTCTCTCGCTTTCAGTGTGCTTTCAATCCTTAACTTCATAGCTCAGTAGCTATTAGAGAAGAAGGGTTGTGTGAATACTTGGGAGTTTTGAAGGCACCATTCATCCCCCTCTATTGTCTATTTGGTCCTACAACATGCCATAGCACTGATGGAGATGCAATTTAATTAACAACTGATATTTGTACTTGGGCGCCTGATTGGAGGTCTTTGGGGCCAAATTTTATTTTCAATGTAGAGAACCCATCAATCGTGTTCCTGGGCAGTGCTGCTAGGAAATTTTAATTGGACAATAGTCAGCGGCCGTACGTCCAGCCCAAAAGCACGCGACCGGTCGAGGAATCTTTTTTTTTCCTTGTTGTATGTAAATTGTTGTATTTTGTTATCCGAATATGATCTGTTTGATCACTTCTAGTTGGGTCCAATCATTGTTGGTCTTTCCGACCACTTAAAGAGTCAAATCAGGTTTCACTCAAGGAATACGAACTAGTTAGATGTTATAATTAAGATCATCTTCATGTCCACGATACACTCTGCACCAACTAGAGTCATATGTGGCTACTCGATGTGCTTCTGACTACAACTCTTCACCGTTATCTACTGAGACTTTCTGAGCGGAGTGTTGATCCTGTCTCCGAGAAGGCTACTATTCCAATTTTTAAGTAGATCTCTGTGTCATTGCCGATTAGAAATTTGTTCCTTTCTCCATTAGGGACTTTGATCTCTAACCTATATATGTACCCCTGTAGTTTCGTTAACACATGTCAAAGTTCCTGAACTTGTAATTCTCGTTATATAGTGAATTTTTCCATTTGTGCATCCGTGATTTTTTCAAAGGAGTTTTTTTACGTTAAATCCGTGTTATCCGTTCTCTTGATCGTCTATTGTGCATACCATTTCGAATTCCGATACAAGCTGAAACTAAAATGATGAAAACAATTAACTTTTTCTCATGAGGAATGTCAACACGGAAAGAAAAAGACAGGCCTTGTTAATAGGATCCCTTACTATTGACATGTGCCATACCGGTAATAAGGACCCTGAACCGTGCTTGACTCAAAAGTTCTATGCAGTATCATTTCATTTCATTTGTTGAAAGTTATATGCAGTATAATTTTCATTTTTGTATTCTCTTTTTGGAGGACGATTTTATTTGTATTCCCATCTGAGAGCATCGCTTAATATCATATGCATGTTTGTCTGACAGAGGACAGGTTTAGTTTACTAAGCTCAAACATTGCTGCCTAGAATATCTGAGCAGCACAACAAATGGACTTGGAACTCTGATTCGGCCAGTGGCGGACGCAGGAATTTTAGAATGGGTGTTCGAAGTTGTAAAAATATTTTACAGTACAAAACATAAAGATCTACAGTAGCAATAATTAACATACAATTGTTTGTACTAGGATAATATCTCAAATAATATAAAAATATTACAAAACAATTGCGCGTACCTGCAGAGATTCTTCCAAGGCGGTTTCTAGATCCCTGTCCGCTGATATGGTGTTTAAGAAGTTCATTATAGCAGGTGTCATCTCCTCGGGTCTAAACTCTGTTCTATTGTTGTTCCTGTCTTGATCTCCAGAAGGTTCAGATAAAATGCTCAATTCTCGTGCTAAATTCTGGGCAATAAGCCATGCTGGAGCCTGGAGGTGGAGGTTCAGGTCCCACAGTAAGGTGGCCTTCAAAAAGAAATCTAGTGTCTGGGGAAAGCACCAACATCTTATTAGCAAATTAGATATGTATAAGGTAAAGACTTTCAAGAATAGACAATTCATATAACAAAAATACACTCACAAAAATTTATACAACCAAAACTCTCCTACGTTTATCAATATTTACCGTGATACACCCAATAACTACCACCTAGTTGAACTGTGGATATTTCAAGCTTAAGTTCTTATTGCCATTACCACCAGACCATTCATTTCATATAGGAATTGCTAGCACAGAATGTGCTGTGAAGGGCGTTGCCTTCCAAGAATTCATCTATTATATCCATGCTAAGTATCGATAAGTTTATTAAATTTAACAGCATCTTTTTTAATTCTTAATGATGCTTCTCTGTTGCTTGGCATGGACTCTCATTTTCTTTTTCATCAAGATGCCCTGTGCCCTCAGAATGCAGGTCTTCAGGTGCTCCTTTTCAGAAGGATTAGTTACCAGCTTCTCTGTTCCTATGAAGAGGTTCAGACCAGCACGCCAGAATCCAGGTGCAGTATATCTAGTGTGAAGGACTGTTGCAACACGGCAAACCGTAGAATACATCTGCCAAAAAAGTAATCCGTATATGCTAAATGAACATAATCTATGCAGAAAAAGAGATGACACTTACAGAAGTGTAGGAAAAAAATGGTATTTGATGCTGTAATAGAAGTGTAGTATGAAAAGAATGGTATTCGATGCTGTAGCAGTCAAAACAATTGATTAAGTAAAACAATCTCAGACATATTCACATACAAGCATAAAAGCATTGCTCATTTTCATTTTTCAACACATAACAACAATCTCAGACATACTCACATACAAGCATAAAAGCATTGCTCAATTTCATTTTTCAACACATAACAACAATCTCAGACATACTCTGATACTCACATACAAGCATAAAAGAATTGCTCATTTTCATTTTTCAACATCATGCTCGTCTTTACACATACATTACAGATTTACAGCATTAACAGCAACAGCAATACAGCACAGTCGCACAGAAGACAGAAGTACTCACCGAGGCAGCTACTGGTTGCTGAACCGAGACGGCGGTGCCGGCGTCGGTGTGCCGCAGAGGCAGAGCGGAGGCGACGAGGCGTGGCCGCGCGCGCACGGTCCGGTAGGCCGGTCGTGCGCCGCGGACCGCCGTACTGGGTTCGGCAGGCTGCCGGCGGAGACGCGGAGTGGATGGCCGAACCACCGGCGCGCTCGTGGCCGTGTGGTCTGCTGTCACGGTCGCCGGCCGCCGGAGCCCGGAGGGCGAGGCGGCCAGATCTAGCCGAGCTCGAGGGCGGAGGCGGCGAGGCGCGGTCGCCGGCGGAGCGAGCGCGGAGGCGGCGAGGCGGTCACGGCGGAGCGAGGGCGAGGCGGCGAGGCGAGGGCGGCGCGGCGAGGTGGAGGGCGAGGCGGCGAGGCGGAGCGAGGCGGCAAGGCGGTCGCCAACTCACCGGGCGAGCGGAGCGAGGGCGGAGGCAGCGAGGCTAGGTTAGGTCCGCGCCCGCGCGATTTGCCAATAGGGATCGGGATTCGGGGAGGGGACGGGACCGCCGACCGGGATAGGCAGGCCATGCGGACAGAGATGGGCTTCACGCACGGTCGCGGCCTGAAGGCTGCTGTGTTTCTCTCAGCCTCTCGGGCCAAATTGTGGTTATAAATTGCTTTTAGATGGGTGACGGAGATTCCTATTTTGCCACGCGATGTGCAGAAGAAACGGGTCTCGCCAACCCGTTAATCGTTATTTCTTCGCCATCGAGCGCAGCAATCGGATGGTCGCGGATTGAGGAGTCCGGACACCTAATAGTACTCAATACTTTTACTTTCTCTCTCTATATATATATATATATATATATATATAATCTTATATATACTAGTTTTTTGTCAAAATTTAGGTGTTCAAATTAACACCCATGAACTACTATAGATCCGCCCCTGGATCCGTCCGGATATCGAGTTTTAGAAAAACCAATGAGATGCACAATTGGTATTGGTTTAGAGATCTCCATGTGCATGGAAACCATCTGTTTGTTAGCTATTGGGTCTGTTCTTTTGGCTGAAACTTATAGCTTTTGACTGCGGCTTATGGCTTTTGGGCTATTTATGCGAGAGATTATAGAGTAATAGAAACTTATGTGCGGTTTTTGCCGATATAAATGAAGCCGGTACAGTATGTATTACAATTAACTAGCTAGTTACTGTAGAAAAGCCGAAAAACAACTTTTAGAAACTGAAAAGAATAGGCCCATTATATGCCCCTGGTACCGATTTGAGTATAAGAACAAAATTCCACATACACATGGAAACATTGACTATCTGATGACTACCTGTAAAACTGCCACTACGGTCAAGAACCTGTATTTTAAAATTGTAATATAGAATTAGAATAACCTTTCAAAAGTATAGTTATTTTCAATCAGCATAATGTGTAGATCTTCCTTTGCAATGGGTTAATAATTGATACAGTACCTTCTCAATATTTTCCATCATAAATCATACTGTGTAGATCTTCCTATTTAAATGTCAGTGCAAGAACTTGATATGCTTATTTAAATGCTCCTAATTTGGTCCACTGCCTATGTGATTTTTCATGCATAAGTTATGTCAGAATCATTATATACATCGCATGTCATTCAATTTATTGCTCTCTACTGACTGCAGGTGCTAGCTTATGACAAGGGGCTGATTCTATGGTTTTCTTTTGTTCTTCTTCCTCCCTTCCTCTCTTGCTCCTAATGTTTGTGGTGACGAGTTGATGCAAACCGTGCTACTGTTCTTCAGGTGCCAACTGAAATTCAAAGCAAAATTCTCTCTGTGACTGCACATGTGCAGACTTCAGAAGTTGATGGCTTGATGCAATCTTGCTGACTACCTGTTTGCCATCATGCCACTGAAATTCAAAGTAATCTGGATGCGGGATCATGTTGTCTATTAGACTCTGGATATTATTCCTGTTCTTGTTTTGTTGTATGAAAACTGTATGCTTTTGCTACATGCATCTAGATGCTTTTGCTTTTGCTATACCAGTTCTAGAATACTGGATGATTCCAGGTATCTGCTCTGTAAATCCTGCAAATAACAGTTGATTCCCCCCCCCCCCCCCCATTTTTCAACTAATTTCAGCCGATTTTCTGTGATAATCGGCCTGTTTGTATTTAAATTTCAAATTTTGTTTGAATTTTTCGCCCAAATTTCTCCGAAAACTGTTAATAGGCCAAAGAGGCCTTACCGCCCCCTCCGGTAAAAATTAAAAACCGGTAATATGAACCCTGGTCGATGTCCTTAGAGCAGTGATTGGGATAAATAATATCATAGTCAATAGAAATGTGCAAAACTTGTGGTTTTGATTGGGGGTAAATAATATGAGCCCTTTTAATGTACACCTTCTAACAACCGTATAAGTAACCCTACTAACCTCAGTATAGGTAAGAGTTGTGACAAATTTGAGCCATTGATTACTAATGGATTGCTTTGGCCAGTAAAAAGGTGTTACACCCTAGTGTTGCATTGAGCCTAGAATACTGCTATTTCTACTACTCAATATCACTCTAATTCAAACATTTACCACCAATTTCAGCAATACTTTCCCAAGTTTCCTAGAGATAATCAAATCTTATTGGCTTTCTTAATTTCATCTTTTATCTTTTACCTTCTAGCTTCTTAGGCGCCACTGCTTGGATTTCAGTTTTTGGCTTCTACTTTCTAGTTTCTTAATTTTATCTTTTCGACTTTTTGGTTTTGTTTTAGGCTTTTTTTTCTTTTCTTTTTTTCTGTATTCCGTTGCATTGTCCATAATGGTTTAACCTATTTTTTCCATTTTAAATTTTTTTAAAATTTAATTACGCAAAAAAAACTACTAGCAGCTACAGTGCAAAATAAACCTCAAACAGTGAAAAAAGTCAAAATGAGCATCACCTTAATTTCATCCTTTTCTGTCTTTTTGGCTTATTTTTGGGTTTTTTTTCCTTGTTCTTTTATTCGTCTTTGCATTGTCCATGATGATATACTTTTTTCCTTTTTAAATTTTTCAAAAATTAATTATGCTGAAAAATATACCAACAAATACAAAGATAAAATAATCCTCAAACAAGTGTTAAACAGTGAAAAAAGCCAAAATAAGTATCACGTCAATTCTGTCTTTTTCTATCTTTTGGCTTATTTTTGGGCTTTTTTGCCTTGCTCCTTTTTGTAATCCTTTGCATTGTATGTGTTGGGGAGGGTCCCCACGCTACCTCGGGCCCACAACCATCCGGGAGCGGCGAGCTCGTTGGATGGTCTACCCGAGCCAAGTCCAGGCCAACCCCGGCGAGCATGGATCGGCCCTAGAGGCGCCCATGACCGATCCTAGGCGAGTGCGCAAAGTCAACCCTAAGAGGACCCTGCACCGACCCTGACGAAGTATGCAAGGTCAAAGCGAGATGTGCATGGTCGACCGAGGAGGATCCAAGAATACTTATGCCCAAGAATACTTAGAACCATACATCAAGAGCAACCACCTTGCCTTGGAAGGAATCGAAAGGTATGCGTGCTCGTTGTCATGGCGAACCAAATTAACGAGAAAGGGGGCACCCGGCAGCAGAAGATCGCTAGACCGAAAATGTATATATATAATATAATATAAGTATCCAAACAAACATAATTTTTGTTATGCCAACACATAAAGAGAAAAGACGATAAAAACTTATCGCTTTTTCATTTGAGCCTCACTTTATGCTGCCTTCATGGCATAGAAATCATCTATAATGTCATCCGCTGTGAATTGTAGTGCAAGTTCTTTCTCGATATAGATTACCAAACAATCTCTCAAAATGCATCTTCCATTTTATTTCAAGCCTTGTCTTGACAAGCTTCATTGCGAAAATGCTCGTTCGATGTTGCGCTTGAAACCTAAGAGTAAGGACAAGTCGAATTAACCTATAAATTAAAAAGGAAATGCAGCTTGTTATTTCTAAAACAACAAAACGATGAATAGTAGGAATAGGCAAATAGTATACCACAATCAAATAATAGTCCTCTGATTTGTTTGTTTTTACAAGCCGACGACAAAGATCGCCTACACTTGTTAAATTCTGAAACTTTAGATTGGTAGGCACATCAAGCTCATAATGTTGTAATTGACATCTCAATTTAATCATATCTTGCTCAAAAGTCACGGATAAAACTTTGAAGCTAAAGTACACACATCATCAATCTTGAATGAACTGAAAGAATCTTTAGGATCCAAACTAGTACACAAAATGAGAAGCTCTGCTGCTTGTTCATCGAACCTAGAATTTAGCTCTTGCATTTGCTGATCAATTGCAACTATGAAAACATCATATCTGTAGTGATGCTCAATCGTTGTCTCACTACTAGAACGAGATCGAATATAGGGCCTGCTTGGCGAGCTCCACCAACTCTAGATTCACCAAAAACAGCTCCACTCCACGAATTTTTACCCAAACGCTCCAGCTCCACGAAACTGGATCCACCAAAATACCGAATCTAGCTCCAGATTCATGAAATCCATGGAGCACCTCAGGGTGCTCCACGAAACCTTGTTTCGCACCTACTGTGGAGTTGGGTGGTAATTACCCACCTTTGCCACTGGTTACACACCCCATCCCATACCACCATAAAACCCATGGGCAAAACAGCCATTCCCACCAAAACTCGGGCCGTGGATCTGGAGTGTTGTGCAAGCCAAACAGCTTTGTCTAGCTCCATGGTGGGATCCTGATTCACTGGAGCTGGTTTTGGTGGATCTGCTGCCTGCATTCATTTTTCAGTGGTGGAGCTCGCCAAACAGCCCATAATCAGATAGAACCCATCCATATCCGGAACAAGAATACCTTGTTTACTACAAAAGTTGTCACTTCTTCGAGAAGTTTGCTCCAACCATGATCTCTTAGATTCAATCAATCTTTTGTGGTGGCAACATCATCCATAGCATTTACAATATCTTGATATTTCAATTGTAACTTTCTCGCAAAGAAGATCCGTGATTCCCATCAACTCTTTCATTAGATGTAAAATAAATACAAAGTCAATTGTCATCATCAATCTAACAAAGACAAAGCAGCCTTTCCTCGCATCAAGCTGTACTTCCTGACCTCTAGTATTAGCAATATCTTTAAGTACTAAATAAGTAGCTTTGTATGCTCTCAAAAGGCTACAAACAGAATCATAATGGGAGCTCCATCTAGTGTCACTGCACCTCCTTAATGTTCCAACTTGGTTTGCTCCACTTGCGCTTCTAAATCACCAAGTTCAATAAGACGCTCCATTTCACTACTTGATTAGCATGCAGATCATCATTTCTCTTACTAGAAGAAACAACAAGATAACAATAAAAGAAAGATGATCAAAAAGTTTTCAACCTCATATACTTCTTTAGATGCAGCAACAAGAGCTAATTGTAATTGATGAGCAAAGCAATGCACATAATATGCATTAGGCAATTTTCCTAAATTTGGCCTGCATCCATTCCACTCTCCGCAAGATGTTACTAGCACCATCATATCCTTGTCCACGAATATTCTGCACATCTAGATTATGATATGATAGGACAGAGCATAATTCTTGGTGAAGAGTGGCTGATGATGTATCATGAACATGAACAAGATCAAGAAACCTTTCCTGAATGAACCCCTCTTTGTCAACAAAACGAACAACAACTGCCATTTGTTCTCTTTTTGACTCATCCCTAGACTCATCAACAATCAAGCAAAATTTAGAACCCCCAATTTCACGATTTAATTGCCGATTGCACTTTTGAAGCCATAACATCCAAAATTTCTTTTGAATTTTAGGTGAAGTATATTTGGCATTCTGTGGAGCATTATCTAGCACAACTGCATTGACCTCTTCATTATATGAAGATAGAAGTTTCACCATTTCAAGAAAATTACCTTGGTTCTTTGAAGTAGCTGATTCATCATGTCCTCGAAAAGGGCAAGATTGAAATGCTAAATATCGACAAGCATCAATAGATGTCCCAAGACGCAACCTATTCTTCTTGATATCTTCCTTAGTTTGCTTCTCCACCATATGCTCAATATGGCCTGCTGCATTCTTCAAATTTTCATAACACTTCATATTATAATTATGAGCAGATTTACTATCAATTCCCATGTGGACCAAGAATGAACAATTAGCACCATCATTCACTTTTTTCCAATTTTTAAATCCTTTCACTATAAATGTATCGACCGCCTTTCCGATGGCTTCTTAGAAAATAGAAAGCAAGGAAAACAAAAGATCGCATCTTTATGGAGAATATTCTAACCAAGGAAAAGCATTGAACCGGTGAGATTGAAACTGCGTGGATGACTTGTCGACCGTAAGGTGATATATGTCCATGTGAAACCGATAAGGGCCATGCATAATGTATACTTTGCGAACTTGATCTCTTTCATTAGCAGGATACTCCCAAATTTGCTTGCCAGAAGCCTGATCTCGCTCAACTATCAAAACGCCGCCTCAAGATTAACCCTCCGAACTTTTGGTGCTGGTTCTCTTGGTGCTTCTTCAGAGTCCTCTGTTCTCCGTGGTTGGGGCTTCCTCTTGGACAACAGTGAATTATTTTGCTCTTGCTCCAATCCATCAGCAGGTATCTTCTTGAAAAAGGAATCAATTGTCCTTTTGGGGGGCATTATTTTCTACCTAAAAATAATGCATAAGCTAATAAACAACGAGCACGGATGATCATTGAAATAGAGCGATTAAAAAATAGAAATCATATGATCCTATAAAGTATAAACTAATAAACTATTCTTACTTTGCGGCCGCTTGCACTTGGGCTTGCGTGTTGCAATTTGCAAACTGTGAAACTCGAGACGCCTGGATGGATGCAGTGATGCAGTGGACGCCTGGCCTTGCCGCACCGTAGTGCTACTGCTGATCGCCCGAGGCTCGAGCACCGCCCCCGACGACTGATCGCTCGATGGGTGATGGCTCGAGGATGGCACTGCCGGCGCAGGAAGTGGAACAACGAACAGATGCGATTCGAGTAGGCAAGGCGCGCGCGTGATCGAAGTTTCGAGTCTTGATCGCAACGCTTTCCGCCGCTAACGCTGATTGCGTGAATCGTGATGGGCTGGACCGCCGTATTCTCTGGCGGCGCTGGGGTCCAAAAATTTGCCGCATGATGGGGCCACGCCCCCGCCGCCCCCCCGCCCGCTCGTTGTCTAACTAGCTACCCCACGCTAATTCCTATTAAATATTGTACCCTATTATGAGCTTACACTTGAATAAGCTCATTAGGAATATTTACAACCTTTGGTAGATAAGCCTAGGCATTAACTTGATGTCCTACTACTAATCTAAAAATAATAATCATTTTGTGCTTCCTTCCTGTGCTTTAAATATTTACAACCTTCGTACGTAAGACTGGGGCATCAGTTTATATATATCGCTTTCAAAAGAAGAAAGCGCTTTATATCATATACTATATATATATATATATATATATATATATATATATATATATATATATATATATATATGGGGAGACAAGTGTTTTGTATACGTCGCTCTCAATCTTATCTGGGCACGGGCATCTTGGAAAGAATTGAGAAAGGTATTCGCACTCGTTGTCAAACGAGCTACCCCACGCTAATCAGTGCGTACATCTTGCCCTTTCTCGTCTTTTGTCGGGGTACACTTCACCGGCATCAGGACTATTTTTTTCACTCTAAAAGATTTTCACCCTAAAAGATTCCTTAAGTTTTATATTTTCTTTTCGCTTGATTTCTTTTTTCCTCTTGGTACATAGGAACTATGAAACAATCCATTTCGATTCCTGTGTGCATATCATTATGCCGTCTTCTCATGATATCATCATCGACAGTCCTCTCCGACTGCAAACATGCAACAAGTAATTCCTCCTGCTAAGCATAATCAATAGTAATATGATAATTAGATTAGTAAAGTATGCATGAATTTATCATAAAATTCTAAGTAAATATACGGTATCATCATGTAATGGTAAGATATAAGTTTCGTGAGAGGTGTATATAAGCAATATACGTTCGAGGGGGATTAACTTGGATCTAATTCTATCCCTACAGGGGAATTCCCTACTGGGAATGGGGGATGGGGCCATTCCCATCCCTAAGTGGGATGACACCACTGGCCGCGAGCTTTGTGACCTGCACATGGTGGAGGCTGGCGAGGGCAAGAACAGTTGTAGGAAGTTAGGGGGTTTTGGTGGCGTGATGAGATGGTGCGACAGTGGATTTGGTGACGTTGAGCTACCATCAACCAGGAATGAGGGTGAGTGGCAATAGGGAATGGGGGCAGCGATGACCGTAGGTAATAAGGAACTTATATTTGTGCGGGGAGGATGAGTATACAGGGTTAGTGGGAGATTTGTGCGGTTGTGTGCTGGTCTAGTGCAGGCCAAATATTCGACTTATTTGGTTGAAAAGAAATATTTCAATAACTATATTCTTTGTCATTCTGAGAATTAAAATCGTGGCATCTAGAGGCATGGGCCATGGATTTGGACTTAAGTCTATATGCAGAAAGGAATCTGGGCCATGTTGTTTCCAACTTAGGGCCCAATTATGTAGTTTTTGTTATAGCCCAGTAAAGTAGCCCCATGAAGCCAACACTGCAGACAAGCGGCGATCGTCTTCTGTTCTGGGCGGCGGCGGCCGGAGAGCGGATCTGCCGACGAGTGAGCTGAGGCGATGCCCATGCACCGAGATCTTCTCGTATCTGCTGCATTTCCACTGTGTTTTTGGGCATCTCATTCCTTCCCACTCCCACAGCACGGGCGCCTGCCACCTATTCGACGGAAAGCCTTGGGAGGCGAACGAACAAGAAGCGCAAGGGAGCGGCGAGGGCCGCATAGGCGTCCTCCCACGAGGCTGTGCGGTCGAGCGTGCTCTCCCGCAGCTGGCGCGCCGTCTGGAGTTCAACATGTTTGTCAACAATCTGCTGCTCTTGCGCGACCCCTCGCCTCTGCACGAGCAACCTACACAAACATGGTTCAAATGCTATCTCCTGCCTTCGCTGATGGCGTGGATTTCCGCCCAAACACAAACACGGTACTGCAGAATTTCCGCCCACCAGATGTCATCCCAGTCACTAAAGCACCTCTGTGTCACCGGGTGTGACTTCACTTGCGGTTTCCGTGCACAGCTTGAAAGCATGCCTTAGCTAGTAACAGCATTTGTCAAGCTTGGCTTTCACTGTAGGGATCGTTCGGATACATGTGTTTGTTGTTATGGTAATCGCGACGGCAGTGACAAGTGTGTGCTTCTCAGTGGTTTGTCCAATGCTACAAATTTGGAGTTGGTCGCTGGACGTGGAGTGGTACGTTTACGCTTGCTTATAACTTATGTCCTACTGTTTTTGGGCCATTCACACTATTATGCAGCATGTCTATCTACCATTACATGTTTATAAACTCTAACAAGCTTCTTATGTTTGTTACCACCGGTTGTGTTTTATAATTTACATTTTTCAATGAGGACATCCCTGAAAATTGGTTTGTTTGTGTGTGCATGGGTGTATTATTGCATTTTATGGTTCTGGAACTTCTGACATCAAGCTGTTTTGAGAATTTGAAAGAGACTCATGTTATTTTCTGCAGAGCTTCGATCGATATTTGCTATTTGCTAAGATAAGGGTAGTTCTGTGTCCATGAATAGAACCTTATAAAGCAAGAAGTGGGCTATTGACCTATGTTGTTATCTCTTGAATTTGCTTTGTAAGTCTATCTAATGTTCCTATTCACTTTATCTTCTATGTGAAAACTACATTTTTATCTTTTCTTACTTTATCTAGTGTATTTTCAAGCTAGACTTGGCATGGTGCCCCACATTCAGCGCTAAAGATTTTGCTACTCAATGGGTGGGTTGTTGCTCGTGACTTTCGTGCTCTAGTTTGCTTTCTCCGACACACACCAATTCTAGAGAAGCTCACTCTTCAAATTTTTGAGGTATATGCATACTAATATGGTAGTTGGTGTTTTACCAAAGTTCTTATGCATGATTGATTGAGCTAATATATTTTTTGTCCGTTATAGGGACATGGACATATGGTGAAAATCAAAGAAAGTCGAAGTCCAGTTGAACAATTGCTTCAATCCGAGCACCTTAAAATAATCGAAGTCAGATGCCTAAAGGTTGATGAATGGGTTCACAAAATTTCAAAGATTTTCAATACCTATGGCATAACTCCTGATAAGATCGCTGTCCGGATTAAAGAAGACTAAAAGTCCATCTTTATGTCAGTTAAATATTGGCATTGGACCTGCTTCTTGTATTACTATATCTGCTTACATTTGTCCTAAAGCAAGCCACGAAGGAGCTCTGAAAATAACTAGAAGTCAATGTTTGAAATTTGAGTGTTGGTTGAAAATGAAAGGTTGACACCCCACATACGTGAAGGGAAAAAGTAGTAAAGTGCTACGCATTGATTTTGTTACAACAATCATCTCGTGTGGTATTTGTAGATGTCATGTGGGGAAATACGTACGGAAGGAGGAGATCAGTAGCAGCCGCGAGAGAGACATCGGCAGCAGTTTCGGCAGAAGAGAGTTAGGCGCAGCAGAGTCCAGCCAGGCAGCCCGATTTCAAGAGTTATTAGAGATAAATTCGTGTTAGGGAGTTAAGAGTTCGATTGTCTCTGTAGTTGCGTTAGAGTCCTAGGTGATTAGGTAATTCGGATTAATCCAGAAATAAATCTATTTCCTCACCTGCATTCTCTTCTCGGCCTTCACCTACATTCTCTTCCTCACAACGGCTCCACCCGGGCACAAGCCTGCAACCGAAAAGCCTCCCACCTTGCACGATTACGTGTTACGCAGGCTAGGGCATGACAAGAGATGTGGTGGAAATGAAGCACTGTTTATACAAAATCACATCATGTATCAGGTTATTCCAGTCGTGTAGGTCGTTGGCATTATTTGAATGGCGCCACTTACTAGCATTGTTCCAAGAAGCTTTCTAGAAATACCAATACTAACGAAATAAAACACTGTAAATATCCATGTTAAAGGAGAAAATAATACCGCTAGTTTCCATCTCAGTCAAGTAAAAAGGGAAAATTACATCTAATGCATCCTGAAACAGCTCATATTTTGTCCTCTTACAAAATTACATCTAATGAATCTTCACTACTTAATGAATTTTGTGCGCTGACTGGGCAGAACTACCGCTCAATCCTTCCTTCCGATTTTCCTATGCACGCCGCTCCTCCTTCCTAAATCCTAACGAATAGCATGATTAGTTCAATCAAGATCTGTTTTGTTCCACTTCCGACGGCCTCCGCCACCACTGTGATGACAAATGTTGGATCTGGCCGTCCTCGCCGGCTTCGATAAGAGTGGATATCATAGAGGCATCACTGGCACGAGGATGCCGATGGGATGCAGTGACGGAGTGCTCGAGGGCGCCAGCAGGAGGCAACGGCGAGGATTAACCGCCGCCGTCAGAAAAGAATGCGATGTTGTACGGCGGGTAGGCCTTGTGTTCTGTGCCTCCGAGTCCACTGCTTCCGAGACCTGTTATGTACTACTGTGGTGCATGGCTAAAGAGAAATCACCGGTTGAGTCTTCCTCTTCGATTATTCCTGGTGCCTCTACTAACAGAAACATGTAAGACGATGAAATGTTATCAGAAATTTCGATATTTGACATCGAATACGCGCCTCTTAATTTTTAACCCTAATTCGCACGCCTTTGAAATTTAACTCGTCATCGCGAATTTTTTGATTCAGGATTCTCCCATTTTTCTCCTTTTTATTTTCTTTATTGTATTATGCAACCTGAAATGACTAAATGCCCTCTCCTGACTCCTGAGGCCTCGGCGCGCTCGGCTCGCAGCCTCCTCCGCCGCGGCGCTCCAGCCTCCTCCATCTCTCCGCCTCCTTCAACCGCGTCATCTCCGCTCCCACTCACTCGCGCATCATCCTCCGAGAGCTCTCGGCCTCGCCACCGCCCCGGCGAGGCGGCGAACCTCGCCACGTGGCCATGGCGGGCGCGGAGAGGCAGCGGCCGCGCGCACACGCCGCAGGGCTTGGGGGCCCGGTTGCAGAGGTGGAGGTGCGCCGGCAGATGGTGAGGTGGGCTCATGAGCGGTGGCATCGCCGAGGAGGAGGTCCGCGCCATGGCCGCGGGAGGAAGAGGTCGAGGAGGGGCATTTAGTCATTTCAGTTGCATAATACATTAAAGAAAATAAAAAAGGAGAGAAAATGGGGAGAATCCCTTGAATCAAAAGAATTCGCAGTGACAGGGTTAAATTTCCAAAGGCGTACGAATTGGGGGTTAAAAGTTGAGAGGCGCACGTATTCAGTGTCAAATATCGAAATTTCTCAATGTTACCAAAGGTTTCTCCGCTCAATGCATTTCTTTCTTAGAAGATGGGTTTAGGATTTAAAATTAATTCATTTATTTCTTCATAGCTCACATCTTTTGAGATCCCACACACCTATTCGACGTGTACGACTGACATGGCCATGGTGGCTCGAGTTGAGATTTGTGATCCGTGATTCTTGATTCGACGTCGATGTTAGCTCGAGAACTCTCACTCATGCTTCGTGTTGTTTGGACAAGTGACGAACTATTGCCTAGATAAAGTTTTACAGAGAGGTGTTGAGTAGAGCTGTACATAAAGGATAATTGAGATAAGGTTTTGGAGATTTTTTCAGAGGGTAGATGACGAGGTGTCATCAAAAGCAAGCGTGTTTTCCCATGGTTCTAGTGTGTTCACCGATGCTTGTTGTGGTTTGTTTGCTCGCTTGTGTGACTACCCTTGTGGAGATTCATGTGGGTGTGCTCTTCAGCAAGGAGCCCTTGCTCTAGCCACCCATCACAAGGTAGGAACCAAAGCTCATGGTTCAATTTTTCTTGAGACTAAGTTCATGATCAATTAGAGTGCATGTGGTCGATCACGAATATACTGCACCAATGTTCATGAGTCAACTAGAGAGTGTATTTAGTTAGGTAGATTTCATTAATTATTATTTGATGTTCCTGCCTCATAGGAAAGATGGGCGTGCAAGGATTGAGGTGCAAAAAGAGGGGATTGAAATGGTTATAGTGTGAAGGACTATGTGAGAAGGCCTATAGTTTTGTTGTGGTGAATCATTATCATTTTGGAGGAGTAAAATTTGGAATTTGTAAATTTCAGATTTTTCTCGACAACTTGTAGAAATCGATGATTTTAGAAATTTTGAATCATGGGATGATTTGGTTTGATTTGGATTAGTGCATATGTGTTGCATGATACATGCTAACGCTAACATGAGTTAAGCTCAAGAATTTGTACCAAAATGATTTCTTGGTCTTTGGATGTGCAGAGCGCTTAGAGCCAACTATGGTCAACAACGAATCGGTTACGCTCATAGAGGAGCCGATGCCTAGAATGACCAAGAATGCCGTGTGAGACAACTGAGCTCAAACATGGCACAAGAAAGATCAATACTTGAGGAAAAATTTGATTTTCATAACTTCTCATAACTATTAGAGTGAAGATTATACAAATACTTGGAAGAAAATTTAAATGCACAATTCATCCCACTTTGTGGCTATACCGGTCCTACATAGTGTCACTAGTGTAATTGATAGCCTTGTAACTTCTCTATATCTAAATGTGGTTTTCTGCTCCAACACATGAGTGTTTAGCTTGTTCCAACTAGGGGTGAAAACGGATCGATAGTTTCTAACCAATCCGATGAAAACGAATACGGATTGTGTCGGATCGGATTTTCTTCTGATAATTTCTGATCGGAAACAAATACATATTTTTTCTTGGAAACGAATACAAATATAGTAGGCCTGGTGTCCGGCGAATACGAATACAGATTATCCGAATAATACGGAGCCGGATATCCGTGTTTCAGCCCAACATTGCCTAGCTCAAGCCAACCTCTCTCATCTTGTAACACCCCGCCCTCCACAGGCCCAAGATGCTACCACCATCCACTTACCACCACAAGTGTTGTTATTCAACTTTTAGCAAGACTCTATTTTGTTTTAATGCCCACAGAGACAAATGACAGATAAATTTCAGATAATTGCAAAGCCAACTACTTTATATTGCACAATCATAACATAAACAAGCTTAGGGTTCCATTGCTAGCAAACTAAACCCTAGATTCACCATACAAGCTCAAGATACGCCTAAACTGTTATTTCACATGTGTAGTGCCAAATGACTATCCCCATTCCATGCATGTCGTCATTCTTCACCTAAAAACAACGACAAAGCAAGGGTGAGTCCAAGACTCAGAAGCACACGATAAAGCAAGAACATCACTTTAGCAGTTCAATCAATTTCACGAATCAGAAATCAGAATCCGCTCTATGATCTGTAAACTATAAATTAAGTCTCAGAATCAGATATCGTAGATCAATTATATGTCAGAACTGTAATTCAACCCTATGTCAGTAAATCAAATCAATTTCAGAATCGTAATCAGAATCTACTTTGTAATCAGAATCTACTCTATAATCAGAAATCAGAATCAACTCAGAATCGTAAATCACAATCGCTCAGAATCAGATTACTTTCACATCAGAATGCAATGCAATATCATGCAATTCATCTCGTATGCAATTGTATGCTCAGAATCGTAGCTTATACCGCAGATAGCGGAGTGTCCACCGTCGATGGACCACTCGCCTCATCCTCTTTCATACGAGGTCACAACCTCCACTCCCGTGGAGTGCCTACCTATGTAGGTCTTATTCAAGAGCACTCCGGACTAGTCGTAAGACTTTCTCACCGACCTTGCTCTTATGCAATTGCATGACGCAATATGCTCCAAATGTGAATGTCTAATCATAAACATTACTCATCAAGGTATGATTAGCACGTAATCACATGTATCATCTCATAACTACTGTAAATCATGGCATGGAAACACGAATAGCATTCATCACAATTTACTGTTCTACCATGCACTTGCTCGTTAACTCAAGCGGACGCGTGCGTAGCCGCACTGCACTCAACCGCCACCGAACAAGCATTAATCATCTCAATTCATCACTCATACAATACATTCAATTACAAGTAAATACATCGCTTAACGCCCAATCCGACATAATCAAATCTGTACCACCGACAACTTCCCGTTGTCCCCGTGCTTAACCAAATCAGAAATCAGTGATTTCACTATTTATACTCGCCAATCGAATTCTATACGCTTAATCTCACTTTAATCGACTACACTGTATAATCTCAATTTGTTCTCTCCTCCCTCCTCTGCCACGGATCGATCAAATTAATAGTGGCAGTACCGATTGTACCGACCAGGCATTTATATTAATAACGATACCTAACTGATCACATGCATCAATTATAATGATCGGTATTAATAATGCCCGACTCGGCAAAGAACCAGGGAGAAGGTTTCGAGGCGTTACCCTAGCCCCGAGCGACAGGATCGGGGTACTCTTGGCCGGATCTGACGAATCTGACGGCAGGTCACCTTTTTTTTCCCTTTCTTTCCCTTCGGCTGGCGCCCTCTTTTTCCTTTTCTTCAGCCGGCCAGCTTTCCTAGCCTTCTTTCTTTTTTTTCACGCCGGCCCCTCGTCCTTACTCTCACTCGGCCGGCTCTCTCCTCCTTCCTCTTTTCCTCCCACGCCCGCAACTCTCCTCTTTCTCTTCCCACACCGCGCCTATCCTCTCTTCTTTCCAACGGCGGCGCTTCCTCTTCCTCCTCCAATCGGCCAGCTCCTCCCGCGCCTCCTCCTCCCGGCGGCGGCGGGCTTTCGCCTGGATCTAGACGGCGGTTCTAGATCCGGGCGACGGCCTCGAGGTGGCAGGCCTCGTTGGTGGTCGCCGGCGAGGCCGAGCGCGGGCGGCGGTCGGGCGAACGCGTCTCCGGCGCGCGGGGCGTGGGGACGGAGTTGGCGCGCACGTGGAGTGGTGTCGCAGGAGCGGCGCGGCGACGAGGTTGCCGCCTTCGCATGCATCTCAGCGGCTGGTGCCCGGATTTAGGTGAGTTCGGTCCGCGGCGGCTGAGTCTCGCACGAAGAGGGGTCGGCCGCTGGATCTGGGTCGCTCGCCAGCGAGCAGTGGTCGTGTTGCCGCTCTTCATCGCCGCTGGCGCCACCGCTGCCCTCCGCCGACTCGCCGGCGGCGCGACTCGTGACCTCGCAGCATTCTCGGCGGCGTTGGCGCCCGCGCGCTCTTTAGCTCCCGCGCTGCCTCCGCAGGCTCACCGGTCGCCGAGATGAGGAGGCGCGCGTGGCGGGGTGGCGGAAAGGCAAGGTGGAGGCCAGCGCGTTCGGCCCAGAGGCCGACGCCGCGCTGGGCCGCGGCGTTGCCGGTCATCGGCTCGCCTTGGTCCGCTAGTGGCCGGATGCTGCGGCTGGCGGTGGTGGTTGTTGGTTTGCGGTCCTGTCGTGTGGCAGGCGGTTCGGCTGATGGGTGCCTCAGGTATCCCGCGGTGACCGGTGAAGGCTAAGCTGGCAACGGTGCTTGATGTCCAGAATGACAGCAGGTAGTTCTCAGAGGCGCCGCCAGTGGTTTCTCGAGACGGATTTTGCAGAAGCGGCTCTCGAGGAGTTCAAGGGTGGCTATGCCATGGCCTTGAGGTGTGCAGGACTCCGTGTGTTGGTGGCGGTCTATTATGTGTGGGTAGTGCGTGTGGTGCTATGGAGGTGCTGGCGAAAGCCTTGCCGGTGTACTTACCGGTCCCGACAACGATGACGCCTTGGCGCCATTTTCCTTCTTGGAGGTGTTGTCTTGGCACTCCACGCCCTCATGTTTTTCTCGATCTCGGTGAAAACCTTGCCTCGGTGAGGCGGGCGGCATGCACCCTTGTCGTCTCCTTGAGGCGCGCCTAGAGTCCCTTCTTCACGCAAAGTAGACCAAGTTTGGGTGGCGCAATGCTTGAGGATAGGGTCTTGGTTGAAAGTAAGGACGGAGAAGAAGTTCTGAAGCGTAGTCTTTCTAGCTTTTTTCATAGTCCTTTAGCTCTCTTTTTCGTTGTTGTATGCTCCTCAGTTATGAGGCTTTGAGCCTAAGAGCTCGTGTAACCTGTGGTTGTATTGGCTGTGTATATCCCTCGTGGATATAGAGGCCGGATTTTATATCCTTCATCTAAAAAAAACTAAGTAAATCAAAATGGCCGTTCATATTGAAAAGGAGACAGTAACCGATATCTGTGTGTTTTGCTATGACTATCAACAAGAGCCAGGGCAAAATCTGAAAAAGGTTGGTCTCTAATTAGAAAGACAAGTGTTCTCTAATTAGAAAGACAAGTGTTCACACACGGTCAACTTTATGTGGCAATGTCTAGAGTTACAAGTAGATATGGATTGAAGATCCTCATATCAGACGAAGATTGCCCCGTGAAAACATCACAAAGAACATTGTTTACAAGGAGATTTTATAATTCTAGGTGAGTAACATCAAATTTACTCTGTATTAGAAAACCCCATCAGATACTTTGTTGCACATTTAGCAATATAATAGTTTTGCTACTATAGTTTCTAAATAAAATATTGTTTTAACTCTTAGCACAGTAATGAAAAATTATCCTACAATATCTTCTTCAGTTTTGCTATTGCACAGGCGACTGAATTTTTTTTATCTTTCAGTCACCTGAAATTGCACTCTCAATCAACTGAAATTGTAGCCCCTCTAAAAAAAAACAGGTGCAACTTTAGGTGATTCAGAGTGCAACTTCAGGTGACCTGAAATTGCACTCTCAATCAACTGAAATTGCAGTCCCCCTCTAAAAAACCACCTGCAACTTTAGGTGATTCAAAATGCAACTTCAGGTGACTGAAAGATAAAAAAATTTCAGTCGCCTGTGCAATAGTCACTCCCTATCTTCTTTAGATGATTCGCATGGCAAGTCCTGAGTTTTTGGCATCTTATGACATTGCCTGAAATTCTCGGTACTATTATTACAGACGGGATATATATGCTACATTGCAATGTATTTGTGTTTGCAACCAAATTATTACAAGTTTTACCCTATAAGCATTGAACAAGAATAGCAATGACACATAGCAGTAAGGAAATGCTATTTGAGAAGAGCCTCTAAACCTGTGAGGCGGTGGGCATAGCAAGATTAGGAGATGATGTCCTAATCATGAGGCCACGAATTCCACCGCCACATTGTTACCAGCCGCGCTCATCAATCTGCGACCCCAAATCCAGTCGGCCACCGCATCACCAAATCCTCCACTACCCGCAATCTCATGCCTCCCCCAATCCACCAAATTGCTGTAGGACCACCGCTTACTTCTCCAACCACGGTGCTAGCCTCTCCTTTGTCCTCCTCACCAAAGATCCGCGCCAACTTAAAAGATGGGTTTAGGATTTAAAATTAATTCATTTCCTTCTTCTGAGACCCCGCACACCTATTTGATGTGTACGACGGACATGGCCATGGTGGCTCGGAGTTGGAGGTTTGTGATATGTGATTCTTGGTTCAGACGTCGATGTTAGCCTCGAGAACTCTCATTCATGCTTCGTGTTGTTTGGACAGTGACGAACTATTGCCTAGATAAAGTTGAGAAATTTCGATATTTGACATCGAATACGTATGCCTCTCAACTTTTAACCCCAATTCGCACGCTTTTGGAAATTTAACTCACATCGCGAATTCTTTTGATTCAAGGGATTCTCCTTATTTTTCTCCTTTTCTATTTTTGTGCCACCGAAATGACCGTAGTGCCCTCGGGCTGTTGAGCTCGTAGCGCGCACGCTGGCGCTGGCCAGCTCCGCCTCCACCTGCCGCTGCGCCGACGCGAGCTCGACGACGCCGCCTTGTGCTTCCGCAGCTCGGCGGAATCTGAGCGTAAGAGAGACGTTGTGTGCGCTTCAAATTCTAAGTTCACCGAAATTTAAATACGTAAGCCGTAAGGACACATCGTGAACCCTCTCACCGGCTCGCCGACGTCGAGGGCAACAGGCTGGTCGTGCCGCCGCCGCGAGTCGAGGCCGACGAGCTGAAGCGGTTTGACGGCACGGTGAACTGCTCGTAGAGCGCCATCTTGTTCCTGGGAGGCGCCGCGCCCGCCGCCCCTGCCGGCGTCGTTGACGTGGAGCCGCGGGAACAGCGGCCCCATCACCTTCCTCCTCCTCCTTCCTCCTCCGCCTCCTCGTCATCGTCTCCACGCCCAAGAACCGCCCCGTCTCAAACAGCCTGCTCAAAGAGAGGAAAGATCCCAAATTCCGAGCAGCCCGGCCGCTTGGCATCGAGTCGGCGAGAAGCCCCAAACGCAGGTGTGCAGCTCCTGCCACGGCCATGGCGGTGTCTTGAAACGAAATCCCGGATCAAATCGGGAGGATGGAAGATTGGACTCGAGAAACGCGAGGTGGTATTTGTTGCACGGAGTTTTTTCCTTCACCTTTTGTTTCCGTGCGGGTTTTGGTTGACGCCGAAAGGAGAAGCGGTGCTCATCCATAGAGGGGAGAAATTTCGAGCTGCGGAAGCACAAGACGGCGACGCCGAGCTCGCGTCGGCGCAGCGGCAGTGGAGGCGAGCTGTCCCGCGCCGCATGAGCGCCGAGCTCAACAGCCCGAGGGCACTACGGTCAAAAATTGTTTCAAGGCACTAGATAAGAGCTTGAGAGACATCCTTGGATTCAAAAATGAGGATGCCGAGCATAGACCATTTGGAGGGATGATAGTAGTATTGGGAGGTGACTTTAGGCAAATCCTACCGGTGATACCCAAAGGAAGGAGAGAACATATTGTTGGCGCATCCCTAAAGAAATCATACCTGTGTAAGCACTTCAAGGAGTGCCAACTGACAGAAAAGTATGTGTGTATGTGCCACGAATTCCATCGCCACATTGTTACCACTTCCGCGCTCATCTATCTGCGACCCCAAATCCAATCGGCCACCGCATCACCAAATCCTCCAGACTGCAATCTCATGCCTCCCCAATCCACCAAATTGCTGTAGGACCACCGCTACTTCTCCAACCACGGTGCTAGCCTCTCCTTTGTCCTCCTCACCAGCATCCGGCGCTCAACTTAAAAGATGGGTTTAGGATTTAAAATTAATTCATTTCTTTCTTCTGAGACCCCGCACACCTATTTGATGTGTACGACGGACATGGCCATGGTGGCTCGGAGTTGGGAGGTTTGTGATATGTGATTCTTGGCTCAGACGTTGAAGTTAGCTCTGAGAACTCTCACCATGCTTCGTGTTGTTTGGACATGTGACGAATTATTGCCTAGATAAAGTTTCATAGAGAGATGTTGAGTAGAGCTGTATATGAAGGATAATTGGGACAAGGTTTTTGGAGATTTTTTCAGAGGATAGATGACGAGGTGTCATCAAAAGCAAGCAGGTTTTCCAATGGTTCTAGTGTGTTCACTGATGCTTGTTGTGGTTTGTTTGCTCTTCTTGTGTGACAGCTGCCCTTGTGGAGATTCATGCGGTGTGCTCGCTTCAACAAGGAGCCCCTTGCTCTAGCCATCGATCACAAGGTAGGAACCAAAGTTCATGGTTCAATTTTTTTCTTGAGACTAAGTTCGTGATCAATTAGATTGCATGTGGTCGATCACGAAGATACAGATCAATGTTCATGAGTCAACTAGAGAGTGCATTTAGTTAGGTAGATTGCATTTAATTATGCTTTGATGTTCCCGCCTAGAAAGATGGGCGTGCAAGGATTGAGGGTGCAGCAGAGGGGACCAAACGGCTATAGTGTGAAGAGTATGTGAGAAGGTCTATAGTTTTATTGTGGTGAATCATTATAACTTTGGAGGAGTAAAATTTTGGAATTTGTAAATTTCAGATCTTTTGAACAACTTTGTAAATCGATGATTTTAGAAAATTTGAATTATAGGATGATTTGGTTTGATCTGGATTAGTGCATATGTGTTGCATGAGACATGTTAAAGCTAACATGAGTCAAGTTGTGAAAAATTTGTACCCGAAAATGATTTCTTGGTCTTTGGATGTGCAGGGCGCTTAGAGCCAATTATAGTCAATAGCGAGAATCGGAGTTACGCTCATGGAGGAGCCGAGGCTTAGAATGACCAAGGACGCTAACTGAGCTCAAATATGGCACGAGAAAGATCAATAATTGAGGAAAATTTTGATTTTCATAACTTCTCATAGCTATTAAAATGAAGATTATGCAAATAATTGGATGAAAATTTAAATGCACGATTCGCCCCACTTTGTGGCTATACCGGTCCTACATAGTGTCACTAGTGTAATTGATAGCCTTGTAACTTCTCTATATCTAAACGTGGTTTTCTGTTCCAACACGTGAGTATTCAGCTAGTTGGATATAAGTAGAAGGAAGCTACAATCCAATGGAACAGCTAGCCATTTGCATCTAATGTAGTTGAAGTCCAAGCGTGACAAACATAAATGACAGGGTGCAATTTTAGGTATACTAGATTTTGTTGATAAAGCTATTCACCGAGCCATGGATTTTTCCCTTCATTTTCTACTGATCTTCCGTGAATTTCGTGGCTTTGTTTTGTGATTTTTCAATTAATTTGATCATTCTCCTCCCCATCCCATGATGGCCAACCCATGAACCAAACGTGGAGTAGGCGGGTCTAACTCTCGCCTAGTCCTTTTGTATCTATTGAGGGTCGGTTTGAAATACATGACTTTCAAAACGCAGTCTAATTTTATAAAATTGAGAAAAGTCCGATGATCAAAATGATCCGATCATCCGAAGGAGGCACTTGTTTTATTTTTTGAGAGAGACGGGGGGATGAAAAGCGCAGTTCATTTCAATTTAAAAAGAACGAAAGAAAAGGTCCATTTCTAGCCCGGGGCATAATAGAGGGAAATTTAACTATTTGTCATTCTTATGAATGCCACCTATTCAAATGCCACTTTCTTCCTTGCAATTAACATTTCGCCGCGCCAAGGCCTCGCGTCTCGCGCGCGCCTCGCTCGCTCGCCGCGCCGCGCCTGTCTCGCGCGCGCGCAAGGCCTTCTCGTCTCGCGCCCGCGCCTTCTTCCCCGCGAGCATGGCATGGCAGTAGGAAAGGACATGGCAGTGATTTGGCACCTCGTGGGCTCGAAAGTGGCGATTAATTAGTCAACCACATCTTAAGAGTGACAAAATATTAATTGCAAGGAAGAAAATGACATTTGAATAGGTGACATTCTTAATAGTGGCAAATAGTTAAATTTCCCGTAATTAATAGAAGCCTCTGTGTGTCCTCGACTCGTCATCCCACCGTCCTGGTTCCTCGCTGGATTTATTCATCATATACCCTCCCCTCAGATGGAAATTCAGGATTTACCCTCTTGACTTACGTGTCAGTGACTTATGCGGACCCCACGTGTCATTGAGATGAGAAGGATAAGGGCCTGTTTGGCAGAGCTCCATCATTGAAAAAATGAATCGAGCAGCAGATTCACCAAAAACACTCCACTGTGAATTTGGGATCCCACCATGGAGCTAGACAAAACTGTTTGGCTTGTACAGCAGACTCAGATCCACGAAACTGAGTTTTTGGTGGGAATAGCCTGTTTTGCCCATGGGTTTTCTGGTGGTATGGGATGGGGTGTTAACCAGTGGCAAAAGGTGGGTAATTACCACCCAACTCCACGAGTATGTACGAAACAAGGTTTCGTGGAGCACCCTTTGAGGTGCTCCATGGATTTCATGAATCTGGAGCTAGATTCAGTATTTTGGTGGATCCAGATTTCATGGAGCTGGAGCGTTTAGGTAAAAATTCGTGAAGTAGAGCTGTTTTTAGTGGATCCTGAGTTGATGGCTCTCCGCCAAATGCGCCCTAAATCCCGAATTTCTCAACTAGAGTGAGAGTATATGATCAAATCCCCTTCTCTGCTGCTTCCCAATTCGTTACTCTTCACGCAGTCCGGCCTCCAGAATCTTCCAAAACCTATGGAGCTGCGCAGTCCAAGCCAAGCCACCGTCCGCGTCCACCTTCTGCTTTCGAGCCGGCAATCGCGGGGGGCAGACGGCGGAGGGAGGTCGGCCTCGAGAACTGGACCACGGCGGCCAGGGCTAGCTAGGCTGCTCCGCGTTACTCCATCCCTCCTCCAACTGCAAGCCTCGGTGGTAACAATCCATCTCTCCGTACGATCAGCAATAGAGATTTTGAGGTAGCAGCAGCAGCTGCAGTGTAGCAGGTGATGCAGCGAGGAATCCATCCTTCTTGATTTGTCTGCTAATCTTTCCAGGACCGGCGCTCGCCGCCTGTTCGACGTAATGCGGCAAGAACGAGCAAAGGTCTACAGCAGGCGCAAGAACCAGAAGACGCCTAAGGTGGGAGGCGATGACTGGATCGGATCTCTCCCGGACGAGGTCCTGCAGCACGTGCTATCGTTCCTGCCGGCGCGGGAAGCCGTGCAGACCTGCGTGCTCGCCCGGCGCTGGCGCCACCTCTGGAGGAGGTCCATGCCTGTGCCGCGCATCACCTCTGGAGATGGTTGGAGGGTGCTCAAACAGCAGGAAATTGAGAATCTGAACAGATTCATGAACAATCTGCTGCTCCTCCGCGACTGCAACGCGCCACTGGATTTGTGTGAGTTTGATATCAATTGGTTTGATGACTATAACGATGAATCCCAGATTGATTTATGGATCTGACGCGCTCTATTGTGCCAAGCTCGGATACTCAAGGTCCAATTAGCCCTTGATAACAATAGTTTAAAGATAGACATCTCATCTCCCAGCACTTGACGAGGCTAGAGCTTAAGTGTGTAGCGTTAGAAGGCAACTTTCTTGATTTTTCGAGCAGCCCTGCTCTGGAGAATATATGGATGAGGGGTTGCTTTGTTGGCGCTGAGAAGATATCGACGCAATCATTTCAACAGCTACCATGATTGACTGTATGTTTCGAGGAAACATCCGGACTCAGATTTCTGCTCAAGTCTTGTTAGGCTGGAACTAACTGATAATTATGATAGGACTCCTTTGCTTGAAATGATGCCATCACTAGAAAAGGCATTTGTCAGGCTCCACGACAGTGCTGATCGTTATGTAAAGAAGAATTTGTGGGCTCGTGTGCTGCGGTAATTGTGGTGTTAATGTGGATGACAACGGACATTGTGTGCTTTTCAAGGGTTTGTCACAAGCTAAAAGCTCGGAGTTGGTAGCTGAAGCTGGGATGGTATGTTTCTGCTTACTTCTTAACTCTTACTATTGTTTGTGATCCACTATTTCTGTCGCACTATCTATATCATCATTTAGCATTTGTAAACTAGCACCTACGTATTGGTGAAACTCATGGAATCTTTTAAACCATCATTTCTGTCACACATCTATATCATCCAGTCATCCACTATTTTCTGACCACCAGTGCGATCTTTTAAACCATCATATTTCAGTGAGAAAATTCATGGATTTGTTTGTGATTAACCAATTAGTTTAGGGCATTCTTCATGCAATGTATTTCATACTTTTGTATTTGCTGAGGTTTAAAAAGGCATTTTGTGCTCTCTTTATTTCAAAGTAAGTACAAGTTTAGTATTTACATGGTTGAACATATATTTGTAATAAAATGGGTGGGTTCGACACCACTTGGACTTTGGCTTTTTGGCATGGTACTACAGTAACTAGCTTTTAAACGGTGCGTTTTTTCAAGGCAGGGTCTACACGTAAATTTTAGTATAAACTATACCGAGTTCAGCTGCACCAGCCAAAATCATATGCGACTACTTCACTCGTACTGCCTCTCGCGAATAGTCTAGAATTCAAAAATTTCAGCCATAAGCCACAGCCCAAAAGAATCCATCCAATGTTGGGAAAAGTTAAAAGGCTGGTATTATACTACTGTTGTTAGAGTACTTTTCTGACAGATCTAATAATACCATTCATGTGGCCAAATTAGATACCTTTATGTATGTTTGAGGTCAAAATTCAAGAAGTTTGCGTGCATGCATTTTGCAACAGCACTTGTTTATGGATAGAGGGAGTAAGAATATAACAATTATCTTTTTGTACATGTAGATACTAGATAAACTTATGAAATATGATTTGTCTCATAAATCTTCTTTTATTACTGTGGTGCCCTATTAATTTGTGTTTTTCAATCTCCTGTTCCATTTTGTACTTCAAAAATCAAACTTTGAGCTATTACTTCTTTGCATTTTTCACAGTTTTTTTCAGAAGGGATTTGATCTGGTGCCCTAGATTTAGCAATCTGAACACTTTGTTACTCAATGAGTGGTGTGTGGTGATCGATTTTCGCATACTAATATGGTTTCTTCAACATACACCTGTTCTAGATAAGCTCACTCTTCAACTTCGTCAGGTATATGTTTCATAAATCTGACAGCTGTTCTCTTATTGAAATTATCATGTGTGATTGATTGACTATAGGTAACTATTATGTTTGATACAGTCACCCAACAATTGGGTGGAAGCGAAAGGAAGTTACAATCCATTGAAATGGCCATTTGCATCTAAGGAACTTAAGGTAGTTGATGTTAAGTGTGCAGATTTTGATAAGAGGGTTCACAAACTCTTTAGAATCTTGAACACCTACGGTATATATCTTGAGTAAATCAATTTCCAGTGGACTGCGAGATGTTCTGAATGTAAGTTGGCTATTGACACTATTCTAGCTTATGACCCCATGCATTCATATAAACAAGCAACGAAGAAAAACCCAAATTAATTCGAAAATGTGAATGTTGCAAATTTTCATGCTAGTTTGGACACTATTTGGTGAAGAACGAAAGAAACAAAATCTTAAACTACATCTCCCATAGGGCTCATAGGGCAATTATTTCTTTATAAGTGCTTACCAAAGTCTATTACACACACAATTTACATAGCATTAACAAGCAATTATGGTTGTCATGGCGCTTCGACAAGTCACGACAAGCGTGGGGCGCCTGCCATGGCGATAGTTAGACGGTGGTAATAAAATGTAATATGCCATTTTTATCTTCCAGATATACATGCATAATTTTCCATGAATTTTAAATTTTTGGTGCATTTTCAAAAAATTTCCCAAAGCCCTGTTAAGAGTTTGAGATTTTTAATATAAATTCCTTAGCTCAAAAATGTGAATTCAAAATTTCTAAAAGTCAATTGTTGATCTGTGAATTTTAAATTTTTAATATACAGTTCCAGAAAACCTTTATAACAGGATAACTTACAGCTTCGGTGCCAAGCAGGTTAAAACAGCTCATGGATTAACAGCTATACGATGATCAAATGTTGATCTGTGAGAACCAGTATCATGTGCAGTCAAGTGGACAGTTGTGTCACGAGAAAGTGCTAGGCATCTTCTCTTATACGGGAGCACAAACGGATTTAACACACCATTGGCGGATCTACAGGGTATGCCGGGTGGGCCCCGGCATACCCTGTGGAGGTGGGACCCGGTTGAAGTACCGGGCATATGACGTCGTGACGCGCCGCTCAATCGATCGATCCTCAGCGTGATGTCGTGACGCGCCGCTCGATTCGCTGAGACGCTCGATTCGTGACGCGCCGATCGATCCTTTGCCCTTCGCGCGGCCGCCGCCGCCGCCGCACGCAAGACGCGCGTGACGCGCCGCTCGCCGCCCGCCGATCCTCGGGAGACCGAGACGTCGTTAGGTAATCACTCGCCGATCGATCATTCGCCGCCGCCAGAGACGTCGCCGGTAATCAACTTCTTCGCTTTTTCAACTTCTTCGATTATACCGTAGGCTGTAGATCAACTTCTTCGCTTTTTCAGTTGTTGTGCCAATTTCTTTACCCTAAATATCTGTACTGGCTTGATTAATAATTATCGCTCATGCATGCGTGACGCCTCATATTAACCGATTGATGGATGATCGAAAACCACAACAAAATATGCATGCGCGACGCCTCATATTAACCGATTGATGGATGATCGAAACCACAACAAAATATGTAGTCTTCGTGTACAACAAAACAGTGTCAAATATTACACGATTGTACAATCAATTTTGATCTTTTATTTTGTAGAATATGCTACTCTCAATCACAATAATTTGGCATCGCCGCTATCGATCATATGGGAATTAAATCCATTAATTTCATTAATTTATTGGCTGGTCATCGTTTTTCAGTATGGATTCAAGTCGATTTTTACTAAAAACTACAGACACACTATATTAATATGCAAAAAAAAATCAAGGTCCCTGTGCCATGTAAAAATATGCATTAAATCACCTGTACTGAATTGTAGTATAAAGCATAAAATGCAAACTTCCGATCACAGGAACTTTAATGCCCTTCTTTACAAAAATATATAGAAGGGTAACTAATCGTGCATGGCTCTTAGTAATAGAAGCCTTGACCTGTTGACCAGCTACAGCAAAGGGTATTGATTAACCTACTCTAAGCTGATATGAAGTGTAAAGGAAAAAATTCTCAACATGTAGTAAGTGCCAGTTTGTGAGGTACTTTAGAATAGTATGTAAATTTTCTTTTGTTTTTTTTTCAAGTGCCGAGGTACTTGCATACTGCTGTACTAGTACCATAAGAACATAGTCACAGATCTTGAAGTCTTGCTCTTGCATTACTTCTATAACAGAAACATACGGCCAAGAAAAGTTCTAGCATTCAAATTTCAAATGATATATAATATTCTTTATTCTCTTGTGGTCGGATCAAGAAAAGTTTTTGGAATTATTTTTGGAATTGTTTCAAAATGATATATAATATTCTTTACTCTCTTTATGCCTATATTTTGAACTATCAAGATGGCTTGAATTATTCATATTGTAATTTGTGGATGTTTTCAACTTAATCTTCAAATTTAAGACTTATCGTGTTATTTAGTGCATATATGCGAATTACGTTGCAAATTTTACAATCATACGAATTGCCAAATGGTTTTACCGAATTGTATATGAAAATTTTTGGACGGCATACCCTTAGGTAAAATCCTGGATCCGCCACTGTAACACACAACATACTTCAAAAGAAAAAGGAAGTAAATTGTTTCTTCAGCTTAGAATTTGGCACTTGTTTTCGTTGGAACTCGAGGCTTTCAAGCTTCTTAGTCGTATTAGCTCGTGCAATTGAAATATTCGATCAAATGATGATGTAGTGGAGATTATCTTCAGGAAGGTAAAGTAGTAAATTCTACTCCAAGTCACTACAATCCAGCATGTGCAAGTCTGGAAACAATAATCCTACAATGAAAGCACATGTCGTCAGCACGAGGAGAATCATCTGAAACCAATTTACTAGATTATCCTTACAAAATGACAGGATTCAGAGACTCGTTGATAGTACAAACCTTGGTGATAACTTTGCTCGGGACGTCAGTCCGCTATTTCTACCTCACCAGTCTCTACTAATGGCATATTTCCAAGTCTTCGGTTTTGATAGCCTAGGCCCTGAGTCACAAATGATGTTAGAATTTATATGTGCAAATCAACGTGTAATACAACACAACTAACTATAGAATCTTTATCGTAGCGTATGCCACAATGACCATGAAAGTTGAAAGAAAACCGTTCTTTATGTAAGAAAGGTGCAAGACAATTAAACAAGTCATCAATGTTAGAACTGGCCCAAGATCAAATACTAGAACACGAGGATTTTTGTCAGGCGATGAAACGCCCTGGCGACTCAACGCCAAATTTTTTTCTATTTTTTCAACTCCTCACCGAAACAAACTGAGTACGTGAGACTTTATAACCCAAGCACACATGCAGGGGGTGACCAACAACCCAGTCCGCTTCCTGCGCTTCTGACTTGGCCAGATCTCCTACGTGCAAACAAAACTCAACTAACTAACAGAATTGCTAGGAGACTTAATCAACTTGGCCGCACGCCGCACATCACACACAACGCACGCGCAACGCATCACAAGAACACACGCGCTGACACGCCATCAAGTGATGCAAGATGGGGCATGGGTGTTCAAATGAACACCCAAAAATTTTATAAAATACTGGTATATAATAGGTATATATATATATATATATATATATATATATATATATATATATATATATATATATATATATATATATATATATATTATTAGTTGTGTTAAAACTATATTTTATACCCAAATAAATTCTCGCCCGCACTCCTCGTATCTCATGCAATGACCATGTAATACATTAGACCCATTTTTTCCACCTCACCCTCCTCACGTCTAAAGAGATAAAGATATAAACAAAATCGTAATATTTATTCTATTTCTCATCTTGTGGTCGTCAGGTGGGAGCGCTTCACCTTTGAATGACGAGTGGCGGAGGTGCGGGCTAGAGGCGAGTGACGACTTGCGGACGCGGACGTGGTGCCATGATGTGACGACAATCATGCGTGAGACGGCGCGTGGACAAGGTGAGCGTGTGGCAGCGCGAATGTGTAGAGAGGTGTCACGGGCAAGCGCACAGTGGCACAACAAATACGAAGGTAGGGAGTAGCGTGGTAGCCAGGAGGGAGCGTGGCATTGGGAAGTGAGTAGCACCTCCAACTTATTATCATCGTCCTCTCTTCAGATCTAGGTGTGCTCCATCCTACTCTACTTATTTTCTTTTTTGGTCTATTTTGCTCCATGAAAGAAACATACAATTTCCTCTTAGATAGACAGTTCTTACTGATAGGGAAATAGAAAAAAAAGGCAAGATCAACAAGATATACAACTCTCATTTATCTCTATAATTTATTGTTTAATTCATATAATTATGCTCATCTTCTGTCGCCCATTTTCTCATAAGAAATCATTAATTTATATAATTTATGTATTTTTATTATATCTATATACATGTATCGGTGTTTTGGGAGGAGACTGTATGCATGCAGATCGACGTATTCGAGCAACTTAGCTTCAAATCGAACACCCATTCTAAAAATCTGCGTCGCCATCGCACACGCAACGACCTCTGCGTGGTTTATTCCAACAATCACCCCTAAACCACGACACCCCATGCGCCCGACCTATAGGAGGGTTGGCTCGCCGTCGCATCGGCGAGCAATGCCTTCTCCTTCCTCGGCCATGGCAATCCTCGGCGAGGTGGCCGCGACGCCGCGTTGTAGCACTTTCTCGCTCGCGCGACGCGAACGCCTACTTGTCCTCGAGCTCATGCCGCCGCGTCATCGCCGCCGCCGCCGCCGGCCGCCTTTTCATCGCGCGCCGTTTTGACGAAGTCCATGCGCGCCGCCGCCTCCCGTTGTTCTCGACGCGCGGCGCCCCATCGCTCCTCGAGCGGCAAGAATCGCCGACGCTGTTCGCATCGCCTCGGCGCCGCACCGATCTTCAGCCACCGAGTCGCCCAACCAACTCCTCGAACGACATCGTATTCAAGTCCATGAGCATCTCGATGGACACGGCGACTTGATTGTACTTCGCGGCACCACGCGGCGCTTTGACGACGCGCACCTCCTCGATGTTCTCCCCGCCGCGCAATTCCGCAACGAGGAGCCAAGACGCATGGCGAATTCGTCGATGGACTCACCAACGTTGAATGCCACATTCTCGAATTGCTTGAGGAGCTTCGCGCGTTCGCCTCCGCACGCTTGTCGCCCATCCGCACGCCTTCACAGCCGCCATGCCTCCTTGGCGCTTTTCTTCACGGCGAGACCCGAGCGCATCTCTGCCGGCACCGCGCAGATAGTGGCCAACGCCACCGATCCTCGCGACGCCGACGCCACTCGCCTCCACGCACGCCAGAGCCCGAGCGCTTCAAGTTCACCGCATCACCAACGCCCACTCGTGGTAATTGGCCCGCCAACACCGAACTCCACCGACCACGGACTCCTTGACGACACATTCCACCACGACCTCACGTGGCGTGCCGCTACCGTCGGACTTCGGAGACGATGGCGCGCAGACGCAAATCACCGCCATCGCCTTGTCGCCGAACTTCACCGCTCGATACCAAATGTTAGAACGGCCCAAGATCAAATACTAGAACACGAGGATTTTTGTCAGGCGACGAAACGCCCCGGCGACTCAACGCCAAATTTTTTTCTATTTTTTCAACTCCTCACCGAAACAAACTGAGTACGTGAGACTTTTTAACCCAAGCACACATGCAGGGGGTGACCAACAACCCAGTCCGCTTCCTGCGCTTCTGACTTGGCCAGATCTCCTACGCAAACAAAACTCAACTAACTAACAGAATTGCTAGGAGACTTAATCAACTTGGCCGACGCCGCACATCGCGCAACACACGCAGCACACGCAACGCATCAGCACAACACACACGCGCACACGTAACGACCTCTGCGTGGTTTATTCCAACAATCAAGCTTTGGATTGTGGTACATTTTAGAACCTAACTTTTGGCGTTGGGCTTCAGTCCGTTCGATCGGCTTTTATCAAAACTAGTAAGTCTTTATGTGAACTACAATATACAATAGGGATTCTTTTCGACCAGGGCCAAAATTAAATGATCCAACTGAATAGGTAATAGAATCACCAAAGCCCCAAGTTTAAGAACCAAAATGCTCCTATCTCTGACCAAATCAAAACTTTGTTTCTCACCACTGAATTGACGAGTTTTATTACCAGGTATATGGTTGTGCTACTAGAAAATTAGCACCAAATTTTATTACGAGCTATATATATGGTTTTGCAACTAGAAAATTAGCACCAAATCGGAAGGCATACTTTATACAAAATTCATATGTGACACTAGTTTGCTTCGTTCCATTGCACTTGGCTTAGTTCTTACTCATTTTGGAATAAAATATATATAATACTCCCTCATTCCTAAATAGATGTCATGCTAGTAGTCTAGTCTAAAATAGTAAATGATTTGGAAAATAGGTATGGTGTGCAAAGGAAAAAATGGTAACAAGTTATCTCAGAATCGTAGAATGATATGTATTTGAAAATAAAATTTGGAACTGAGAATGGGATGTCTTTAGGAACGGATGGAGTAGAAACGAATGGATGCATGAGTTTGTTGAGGGTACCTTCAAAACGAGAGTCTACATATTTGTAATCAAGGCGGTCAAGTCGTTGCTGCAGACATCTAGGGAGCGACTTTATACCAGGGCAGTTGTGAATGACGAGGGATTGAAGGGACGTGTATGCTTGTGGCCCATTTGGTATGGCCGCCAGGCAACGGCAATCACGAAGGTCCAGGTCTTCCAACGATGGGAGCTCCCCCGAGCAAGATTCCAGTGATCTCAACCTATCACACTCCCAAATTGTTAGGTATTGTAGGGCATCCAGCTGGCCTGATAGGATCTCAATGTTACGGCACTTATAAATGCTGATAGATGTGAGGGTCGAGGGAAGATTGAGAAGCTCTGAAATGCTATCCCACGCCTCTAGTTTTAGAGATTCCAGGCATGGAAGGAAAAGCTCCGAGGCTGATGGCGACAGCTTTGGTACAGCTGTGGAGGGCATGATGTCAGTGCGAGGAGGAATTACTGCTGACTCTTCAACTTGATCTATAATTACTGCTGACTCTTCCTGCTTCCGAAATTTGAACTCAAGCTTGGGGCAATACTGAATATCCATTCTTTTGAGAGATGCGGCCACGTCGAAGACCTCCACCAAGCTTTCACAGTAACCTATGCGTAGAGACTGGAGACGTGGCAGGAGTTGACTCCTTTGTGATGCTGATTGGTCAGGAGGTTGTGCGTACCCAGTCAGTTTGCTGCAGTAATAAATTTCTAATGTCCTCAAGGATACCAAGCTTTGGAACTCTTTCTCTGGCCAGTGGACGAGCCCATCGCACTCCCAAATTTTCAAATCTTGAAGCTGTACAAAACATTTCCATAGCGCTAGCGCGCTTGAACGGAAGAAGAAGTTGCAGCTGTATAACTCCATGATCGACAGAGGGGATTTCTCCTTGCCGTCCGCCAGGTCAGCCGGTAGTTCTAATTCCGAGCCATTGTATGACAATGCCAAACGGGACAATGAAGTCAGTGCATACCTAGCTGCCCGTATACAAGTCTGTTGGCTGCTGCCACTACCTTTCATGACTAATGCACTGAGCTTCGGTGCTTCAGGAAAACTTGTTACCTTTGGGCAAACTACAATAGTAGCATCCTCAAGGTTAGGAAAGGTGGGTTGTTCACCATCTGCTCCTTCCGTCACCCCCAAGCTCTTTAAACTATTTAAATGATACAGCCCGATTACCTTCAATTCTGGAAACGCCGTGGTGCTTCCGGCAATGCCGTTAGCTTCCGGCAAAGCCGTTAGCTTGTTGCAGCCCCAGATCCGCAAATTCTCAAGTTGAGGAAACATTATCTGTTCTCCTGGCCTCCCATCTATTTCGCACCATCTCTCAAAATCCGTCAAATTTTTTAGCTTCAGCGCCTTCAGTTTTGGAAATGTAGAGGATGCATCACCGCTGCACAAGAATTTTATTTTTTCCAAGCCACGCAGAATAAGAAGTCGTAGTTCTGGTAGCTGCCACAGTGGAGGAAGCTTCTGGAGCTTTTCGCAATCACACAAACAAAGCTCAACCACTTTTTGCAACGTACCCATCCATGCTGGAAAAGTGCAGCCTCGATAGGAATATATCGTTAGAGCCTGCAACCCATCATGAGGTTTGAGACCCTGCAGCACCGTATGACAGCGTCCTTCCTCCTCCAGAGGCCTGCAAGCCTGCCGCACCGTATGATGGCGTCCTTCCTCCTCTGAAGGCGCACTCCATGATAATGTCAGTTCTGTGAGTCCCTCCTTATTTCCGAGGTTTGCCACTTTCGCATCTGCTTCTGTCACATTTTCTAGCTGTCTTAGCTCTAGTCGACCACAAAGGTTTAAATGTTGCAGCTCTCCAAGATTACTGCAATCAGAGCCAGGAGTACCCACTACAAAACGTGTAAGTGTCTGTAGGGATGTGAGTCGTCTGAGGTCTGGCGGCATGCACGTCAACTTGACGCATCTATCGGTGCTGAGGTGACGGAGGGCATTCATGTACTTCATTTGCCTTGGAAGTCGAAGAAGACAATAGCAGCGAGAAAGGTTCAACGTTTGCAGGTTATATAGAATGCTTATATCTTCAGGAAGTGCTTCGATTTCACTACGCGAGAGATCAAGATACCTCAGGTGATGCAAGTGCTTTGGTTTCAGTAGAAATGTACTCCCACCTGGACGAAGTCGTAGTGCTCGCACTGAGCTATACTTTGATGGATGCAGCAACAAACCATCTACACCCATTTCACATAGCAGTGTTTGGATAGCTGGAGACGTTTTCTTCAGAGATTCATTCAAGAGAGTTTTTGGATCATTGCATGGCAAAAACAAATGGCGAGCAGTTCTTGGAAACAACTCCGTTTGACTAGGTTCCTCAGCTATGGTGACACATTCCTTTTGCATAACGGACTGTGCAACATCATGCATAAGATCATAGATTTTACATGTAATTCTAGAACAATACCCATATGTGCTTTTATACCAATATCTGCTTTCGTATTTGTCAACTGGGACTTGCTTCACATCATGAAAGAATGATCTGGAGGCCAGCTCATTGAATATCTGTTTCCCGATGGTTTCATGATGAACTTCGTTCTGCGCTGGGATGAAGCCATTTGCCATCCATATTTGGATCATCTTTTCGACATCAATCTCATAATCCTTGGGAAACACAGCACAGAAAGCAAAGCACTGTTTCATGTGTGACGGCAAGTCGTCGTAGCTGAGCTTGAGTATTGGTAAAATTCCAGTCTCCTCATCGCAGATGGTGCTTTTTCTTAACACAGCCCTCCATTCTTCCACGCTGGTCTTGGTACGCAGTACAGAGCCCAGTGCTGTTGCGGCTAAAGGAGAGCCAACACATCTCTCCGCAATCTCACCAACCATCTGCACTAGCTCAGGCTTTTCCTCTTGCTCGCTGAATGCTCTTGTCTTGATAATTTCCGCTAGGAAGATATTCTCAAGAACTGTGAGGTTATAGGCTTGATCTTTACCCATGGCTCGAGCCACTCCTTCATCACGAGTTGTTGTCAGCACTGCACTACCAATGCCACCATGTTGGAGGCGGGCCTTTAGCTTCTCCCACTTATCGTAGAAGGTGATCCCAGTTTTCCAGACGTCATCCAAAACAAGGAGGAATCTCTGCGCTCTCACTATGTCTTGAAGGCGATCCAGTGGTGATTTGCTATCATCCTTCTCTTTGGTGGGTGCTGCTTCAACTATACTTCTAGCCAGGGAATCTACATCAAAGTTGTCAGACACGCACACCCAGACCCGCAGCTGGAAATGCTTCTGAACTTGAGGGTCATTGTAAACAAGCTGAGCTAAGGTAGTCTTGCCCAGCCCCCCCATTCCAACGATGGGAACAACCGTGAGATCTGCGTTGCTAGCTTGACTAAGCAATATATCAACAACCTTCTGCTTCTCTTTGGCTCTTGATCTTTCGGCAATCTCCATAGGGTCGAAGATGCTAGGATCCTTCTGCCTCCAGTGCATGGACACCTGTGGTTGAGGGTCGTCTCTGAGCCTAAGAGTATGCATCTCTGCGACAAGGACCTCAATACGCTGCACAATCTTGCGAAGCTTGTTTCCCATCCTATTACGAAATGCGATACGGTTGTGAGAAGGAAAGAGTTTTACTGCATTCACGACGCCGAGCTTGCCGTAGTGCCCATGCTTCCTGGCTTCGCGGCGGAGTGCCTCGTACTTGAACTCGTCCAAGGCGTCATTCGCCTCGTATGCCACCTTCTTGAGCGCCTCAAGCCAGGCTTTGGCCTCTTGTTTGTGCTGGGCTGCCTGCTCCTCGGCGTCAGTTATGACGCCGAGGATGAGCGGCAGCCTACGCTTGAGGATCTCATGCTGGTCCTCCATGCCCTTCATCACTTTGTACTGCTCCAGGAGGTTGCTGGACACCACCTCCTTCACCAGGGAGACAAGCGGGCCGATCATCAGCTCAGCCATTGGAGCAGTACTCAGAGCTCACAAGAACACACGCGCAGTAACACAGGGAAACACAGCAGCAGAGTGGAGAAGAGAATGGCCGTCTGAGCTAGTGCCTTGGAGGAAAAATACAAACCAGACAAGAGGTAGTAATTAACCAGACACCTTCACCGGCAAGCCATGTGAGGGCATCTGTGGTTAATAGTGGGCCTCAGAGGCGGACCCACAAATTCAACGTGAGCACCTAACCAGATGCATTAATAGTGGGCCTCCTAGGGGGCCCCAAGAATTCAATGTGAACGCAAGAATTTACTACGTGCAGCTCATTAATAGTAGGCATAAGCGGTGGACCCAAGAATTTACGATGGATGTTCAAAGTTACAAAATAGCAGTAGACTTAAGAATTAAAGGACGGGTGATTAAAGTTACTGAAATATTATTCAATAGAAAATATAAAGATCTACAGTAGCAACAACTAAAGTACAATTATTCATACTACAGACACTATCTTAAATAATGAAAAGACAATATAAAATAATTAAAAAATTTATAATTTAACTTTCCGTGTCTTGGAATCAAAATATAATGTCATCATCCTTACAAAAAAAATTATCATTCAAGAAATATAACTAAACAATTATTCAAGTATTACTTCCCATTCTTAGCTTATTCTTCACATAATTTATTGAAGAAAACACTCTCTCAAGTCTCAACACTAGTGGCTGCTACGGAAAGAGTTAGCACCAATTTAAAAAGCTTGTAAATAATTGCATGACTGGGGTTCTTCTTTATTTGAACAAGTATAATGAAAAACTTAGAAAGATTGTTCACTTTTCTAATTCTTTTATTTCTACGTATATTAGCAATGAAGTGTGTAAGTTAAAATAGACGATATATCAATTCTATGTTTGCTAAATCTTTAAGATAAAAATGAGCCAGTCTAACCACAGATGGCAAAGTCAAACACTATAAATAGAAAGTATCATGGAATTAATTATCTACATAATCTTAATCATGCATGCGGTCAAGGAAATCAATGTGAGCACCTAAGGGCAGTCTCAGTGCAGAAACCACTTAAGTAGTTTCTATCTATGTCATGTTATATAGACACTACTTTAGACACTATTGTCTCTAATGCACCATGTCTATTTATAACCCAAGCAATTAATTAAGCATCAAAATCTCTCTCTCCTCTCCACCAATCATAATTTTTCTCCACCTATCATGAAGATACCACCATCTCTCCAATGCAAAATTTGGTAATGTCTATTGCATTGGTTTTCTCATAGAAACTAGGTCTTGCATGAGACCCAGTTTCTTCCTCTTTTTCTTCTCTCTTATTTAATATAGCGCCACATCATCTAAAACTTCTACATGGCAATCTAATTAATACCATAGACACTATCCTACGTGGAGCACTGGGACTGCCCTAAGGCCAGTCTCAGTGGAGGTTTCATGTCCCAATTTTCAACACACCCATATTTTAGAAACAGTGCAGAAGAGTTTCATCCCCATGAAACTCTCTCTACTTCTATGAAACTTTTATCATCTTTCTCTTCATCAATACAATGCCATGTCAGCGTATTTAATGCCCATGAAACTCCATGAAATCTCCACTGAGACTGGCCTAACTAGATGCAACGAGTCGCCCATTAATAGGGGGCCCTCCCAGTTAATACATGACTGCAAAAAAGAAAGTACCATGGAATTAATTGTCCTACCTAATCTTAATCATACATGCGGCCTAGGAAATCAATGTGAGAGCCTAGCCAGATGCAACGTGCAGCCCATTAATACTGGCCTCAGTGGCAGCGGCGAACCCATGAATTCCTGAACTGTGTTCGAAATTTCAAAAATATTGTTTAATAAAAATATAAAAATCCATAACAGCAAAATTTAAAATATAATTGTTCATACTAGAGATGATAACTCAAATAATATATAGAAATTACAAAATATTTAAAAAAATAACAATTTAACTCGATGATGCTTTATATCCTAGAAGCGAGATATAATGGCATCATCCTTAAAAATCCCACTCAAGAAATATAACCAAGTCCCCTATTTTATTTCTTAGCTTATTACTTATGTAATTCATTAGAGAAAACACTCTCTCAACACTAACAGTTGCTAAAAGAAAAATTAGCACAAATTTAAGAAGCTTGTAAATAATTACATAAATAAGGTTTTTCTTTGTTTGAACAAGCATAATTGTAGGATCAAGGATAACTAACTAGAGGAGGTGAATAGGAGGTTATAAAATTTTTCTTGCCTTCTAAAATTATTACCACAATTTAGTATATCAAGATTTTAAAGTAATTCACAATACTAGTGTCTAAGCTCTACAAGCACAAGTCTTTACAAGTATATTTCTGGCACAAATAAAATTGACAATCACAATAAATAAAATATGCTAAAAAAACAAGTGTGTAATGAAGAGGCAAATAAATAACCAATTGGCACACGATGTTTTACCGTGGTGTTCGGAAATTTGCTAGTTCCCCTAATCCATGTTGAGGAAAGCCCAACGACTTAGACCGGCTCCACGAATTAAGCCTCAACTTATCAATACACTAGTGGTTGTCCTTCCTCCATTCCAAAGATGGTGGACATCAAAATCACTCACAAGTTGGCGCGAGCCTTTTCACAATCTTCTTGAAGAGATCACCTCGCAATCTCTCGCCAAGCCGTCTAGGTGCTAACAAATACCAAGAGTAATAAATCATAGCTTCGCTTGACGGCAATCAAGTGCCAAAGGATCAATCTAGACATGAAATGCACTTGATTCGGCTCAACTACCTCAAATGAATGCACAAGGTGAAATAGAGGTGTGGAGTGAATGCTTAATGCTTAAAGATATTCAATGGAGTTTCTAACATCTGTCTTTGAGATGGTGGGGGAGTATTTATATCCTCACCAACCAAATATAGCCGTTGCATAAAACAATGTTGGAAAATTAGGGCGAGCAGTAGTACCGATGTACAAATTGTCGAACTACCGCACTTGCTCTAGCGTAATAGTAGTGGTTATTTCAGAGCTTATGAACTAGCCACTGAAAATCAGCGCGGTACTATCGTCATTGTATTCGCGGTAGTTTCGATCATCGGTAGTTCCAAAAAACTGGCAAGGTACTTCTATTTGTCTCGGAGCTCGAAGATGGTGATCTCTAGAAAAACGTACCATTCGGATTTTTGAAACTTCCGAGTTTCGGTAGTTCCACTCAATAGATCCGGTACTTTCGCTCTGCGGTAGTTCCTCCGTTAAAACTTTTGTACTTTCGGTTTCTAGAGAAATAAAAGGAGTCCAAGGATGCTCTCTAGAAAAAAACATACCGCTCATTATACCTAAACTTCTGGGATGCAGAAGTACCGTAGTTTATACTTCGATACTACCGTGTTTCCTAACAGTGCATAGTTGGTTTTCAATTTTTAATTTCAAGTGCATGCATGATCCTAAATGGATCCAAATGGCACAGGAACATGCTGTCAACCTACTAGCCATGATCCCTCTTAATAGTATGATATTTATCCTATAATCCGGTCTTCCACCTTTCTCCTAAGACCGGTAAAATTAAAAAGGGATCCTAGACTACTTTACCTTTGTCTTGAACTAGCATGCATCTCACAATCATTATAGGGACCAAACTTTTTAAACACTCAGTAAATATGTTAATCCTATATTCACATTGTTATTAATTACTAAAACTATTTTTAGAGACCTAGATGCTTTCAACGATGGAAAGCTCAGAAAGAATATTCACTTTACTAAACCTTTTATCTCTACACATATCAATAATGAAGTGTGTAAGTTGAAATGGAAAGATGTATTAATTATGTGCTTGAGAAATCCTTATGATAAAATTGAGTAAGCCTAACCAAGTTGTCCTTGTTATAAGCAGTGAATAAATCAATAGGATTGAATAATGCCATGCAAAGAAGCAAATATGTGTTTACCTCATCAAACCTATCGTTAACCTCTTGAAACTGCCTGTCAATGACACTTAAACATTTTAGCATGAAAGCGATGGAGATTTTTGACTTTTTTGGAGAACCTTTCGGATCTTACAACTGGCTTATAGAAACCATCTATTTTAGCAACTTTGATACCATGCTTCACACAAAAGAAAGTGACAACTTTAAGAAAAGAACCCCATCCACCATCCTCCCACAATACCTGCAATTGGGACTTTGTCAAATAAATAGGATCAATAGCATTAACAATATCTTGACCCCTCTTTTTGCAAAGCATTGCTTAAGTCATATGTGTACCCAAATATGGTTAGCAACAAGTGTGACATGAAAGCAAACTCAAATGATGCCAACATAGTTTGAGCATGTATAGCCTCCATGCTTGAAGAGTGGTCTTCTCCAATCTTTATAAAGACTCGCTAGATTAAATGATACAAAGAGATAACATGCATAACATTTTTATAGTGAGACTCCTAACGAGTATCACCTAGCCTATCCAAGCCCATCTCTTGATGTAAACCTTGGCCAATGTTAATGTCACCCAATTCTAATGCTTCCACAATCCGTTGAGCTTGAGCTACTCAAAGCATTTATATCTTTTCACAAAGACATACCAAAAACATTCAACAAATATGTAAGTTATCGAAAGAACCAAACACAATCACCATTCTCCTTAGCAATAGGAACAAGAGTTAATTGAAGCAAATTAACATCATAAATGGCTTCATCATCTAATTCATTATCTTATGTGACTGGGGACAATGGCCAATCCATCTCAAGTTCCATGCTTGCAACTACCTCAGGTTCTATGGTTGGGGTGGCATTGTCATTGTGTGTGTGCACTGCCAGTTGCAGCTCATTGAAAGGAGAAGTGGTCTGATATCAGTTTTGGCATCGAGGTGGAAGCTACTTCTGTGCCTTTTCATCTCTATCCCACAACGATTTCAAATCTACAGACTTCTTCATTTTTGGAACTCTAAAATCTACAAAATCATAAAAATACAAGATTCACCGATCACAATTCAGAATAACACAAACAAAAGTGGCGATTTGGGATTTGGGTTGGCTGGTTTAGGAATTGGAGATTTGGGATTACCTGCGGTGGTGTGGTCTACTAGGAATTGGCAATTGGGGAAGCGGTTTTGGTGTCACATCCAAACCGGTGGCGCCTGGCCAGCCCTGGCCCTGTGCACTATCGTGCTCCCTCCCATTGACCCCTTAGGCCCTTCTTCAACCTCCCAGGGCAGGCCGCTGCTACAGCCTACCTCCGACCTCCCTCGCGCTTGGCGCTCACTGCCTTCTTGACGCCTTCCGCCCTACTCCACTGCTCGCCACGTGCGCGCCATGCCACTGCCAGTCATGTACCACCCTCGGCTTCCCTTGCGCTCGGCGCCTAACGCCCTCTTGGCACCCAACTCTGCTACTCGCCACGTGTGTGCCGCCAGCCAAGCAACCTCCCTCGCGCTCAGCGCCCCCTGTTGTGTTGTGCTGCTCTCACCACGTGCACGCCACCAACCGAGCCACCCCCGCCACTGCTTGCCCGTTGGGTCGAGACACACACAGAGAATAGGGAGGTTATGATTATTGGTTAGGGTTAGGGGATAGTCGAATGGGCCAACATGAAGTGGGCCAGCAGGATGGGCTCGCCTCTCACGTGGGTTGAGGGGAGTTAGGGAAGTAGAGTGAAATTGGGCTGATGGGGATACAAATATGATAAATCTGGCATAACTGAGAGTATATATATGCGTTATACTTAGTATATACTGGTTTTTTGCCAAAATATTTTGGGTGTTCAACTAAACTCCCATGAACCATGATGGTCCGCCCCTGGTGGGCCTACATGTTACTGAAATCACAGATGTTTTGATTTTTCAGCATTCAAATTAGGCAGTACGTAGTTATATAATATTCAAACTTGCAAAGTAAAAAACGAAATGTACTCAAAGAAATATCGTATTTGCAACAAAAAAATAACTAAGTAATTTGAAGTGTCAAACTTCGATTATGCGAAACAAAAAATTCAAATATGATTCAAAGTATCCAAACAGATTCGGAAATTTGTACGGTGAATTGGTGACTCCCTTCATATGTCACGTTGTGACCAAAAAGAAATTTACGCACTCAATTTTAACATAAAATGAATTGAGTTACATACTGCTCTATTTTTTTATAAGAGTTTTTTTAGATATTTTTCCGTTGGAAGAATTGTTTCACTGCAAATATGTTATATCCATAAATGTCAGGTGTATACAATATTACCTTCTAAAAGATCATATATGACTCCAGTTTAGATCCTAGCCATTAGATCGCAAGAAATGAACGGTCCATACATAAGGTGGTGTTCCACAGCTGCTACATGGGTTGCAGCAGCAGTTTCATTTGTCGGTCGCTTCGTCATCTCTTTGTATGGGGATGAGATCAGAAAGGGATGCTTTACAGGTTGAAGTAGAAACTAGCTGACTACTGTGGCGCTGCCCTGCTGCGAGGACAGATTAATGCCATGCCCTGGGATGCATGTAATATTTTTGTTGTAAGGATAAAGCAATCCTGGCGTAAAAATAAAAATTGAACCAAAGTTAATGCTTTATCCACATACTGGTTGAACTGTAGTTTAACAGTCAGTTTGTCCTACAGAACTCTCGTTATGAATAATTTATATGGAAAGGAATTGATTATTACAGTTGTCATTGGAATAAAGCAATGCTGATGCAAAAAAAAAATGAATCAGAAGTTAATACATTATCCATGTGCTGGTTGAACGGTAGTAAAAAGTATATTCAGTTTGTCCCAGAGAACTGTTGTGAATCATTTTGTAGGTTCTTTCGGGTGCTCAACTTTTTTAATACAAATAGTGAAGTATAAGACGGAAAGAAATTTGTGCCACAGGTGATGCGTGGAGATTTTTGATACACGGTGTATCTAGATGTTAATTGTCTAGAATTTCTTAATGACACAACAAGGACACTGTCCATCAAACAGCATGGGTGTATACTCCAGCCAACACTACTACAAAAGAGACTAAACTAGACGTTTATATTACAGTCGGTTCCTAGGAACCGTCTGTGCTACAAGTATCACAGACGGTTCATATGAATAACCATCTGTGATATGTTTCCTGCCTTGCAATTCTCCAAAATTTCATAATTTCCCGCCTGAGTCCGAGTAGGATTCAGTTTTGAGATACCTTCAGTAAAACGGGCATAACTTTTGCATACGATGTCCATTTTCGACGTTCTTGTACTCGTTGGAAAGCTAACGATGAGCCTGATCCAAAAAACAGCTTGCACCAGTCGCCTTCCAAGGCCCTGAAAATCGGCCATCTTTGGACCTAAACTTGCGTCGTAAGTTTTTTGTTTCTGTTTTTGCCCTTTTTCTTGGTCTTCCTTTCGGAATTTGGATTTTGCTTCAACTGAAAAGTTGTAGCTCTCATCGAAACCTTTCAAATAAGTATATATAAGTCATATAAAACTTTGATATTTTATCTTTTCAGACTAGTTGTTTTATTGCATCGGTATATAAAATTTTGGGCTCTAATTCACAGACGGTTGGCATATAGAATCGTCTGTGATATTCATTCATCACAGACGGTTCTAGCTACCAACCATCTATGATAATTTGACCGCTGGGCCCGTCGATCCTCCTCAACCCAATCCTAGCCAATAGAAATCCACCAATCCTCACCCCACGGATCGTAGCTCCTCTCTGTCCCCGCGCCAAAAAATTTCGCACTCTCTCCCCTATAAATAATCACTAGAACCCAACCTCCTTTCTGTTCTCCTCCTCTTTGCTGTTCTCCTCCTCCTTATTATTCTCCTCCTCCTTGCTGTTCTCCTCCTCCTCCTCCTTGACCCATACCATAATAGCCCCACGAAGCAGACGATGCACAAGGCAGTGCTCAATCAACGCCGACGATGGTGAGCATCAAAGACATCCACTGTCTTGCCGCATCGTGGCGAGAAGGCTTAAGCATAGAGGATCTTTGCTTTTCTCTGCTCTTGTTGTGTTAGCTAGATGGGCAACCTGTTTGTTGTTTTGGGATATTGTAATGGTAGACTCTAATCTTAACAAAAATAAAATGTGTACTGTGTTTTATACTATATTTGCTTGTTTTCATTTCAATTAATTGATTTGCGAAATGGATGTTTTATGTTTGTAAAATAAATTGAGATGTGAATTGGATGTATACATGTACATGTTGGTCTGCTTGTTTCAGAGGGCATGGATAGCATTTTCTGAGGCTAGCTAATAAACAGAAATAGATTTAGGGGCAGAAGAGGATAGCACAGACGGTTTTTAACTAAAAACCGTTTATGCTAGATATCACAGATGGTTTTAGGTAAAAACCATCTGTGATATCTAAACCGTCTGTGATATTTACACCACAGACGGTTCGAAAGCCGTCTGTGATGAACTCGTATCATTACTGACCCATAAATTCAGACGGCTCACAAAACCGTTTGTGATGACGTTTCTGAACAGTCTGTAATACGGTTTTTGTAGCAGTGCAAGGGTGCATCCAGAATAAGGGCCCATCAAACGTTTTGCTTTGTCCTTTTGCTTTAGCTTAATGGTTTATGAATAATAACAATCTGTAGAAAAAATACTTATGTGTGATTTTAGTCGATATAAATGAAGTCTCCGTAGTGTGTACTACAATCGACTAGGATATCCCACGCTTTAAAAAGATTTTGTTTAAAAGTTAAGTACTATAGAAAACTATTTAATATAAAAAAATAGGTTTTAGAAGCTAGTATGATCTGAGCCTTAATTCGTTCCCTGTCCCTGAATTGAGCATACAGCAAGCGACCTATATTGACGTTGAGCGCGCATGCAGCAAGCAAAGAACACATTCTTGCATAATCTTTCTGATTTTTGGACACTGTTGGACCCATGAACACCCGAATTTCTATTTTTGGCCCCCAAATGAAAAAAATTCCAAATTTGGACCCCTCTTCACCGCGCGTTTACGGGAGCGCGACACGTGTCCCGGTCGTGCGGTGCGGTACCGCGACGATCGCACTGTTCACGCGTCGCGGCGGTACCGCATCGCACGACCCGCGTGGCGTCTGCGCCGGCCGCGCGACCGGCCTCCCGACCGCACGATCGCCGCCCGACCGCGCGATCTCCTCCCTCACCGCAGGACCGAGCGCTGGCCGCGCGCTCAAAATTCGGATAATCACGATGTTGGAACTCGCAGAGATAGCATTGGGATTGAAAGCAATCAAAATGGTAATCAATGGCCGTTTTCTACTACTCCTGCACCCAAGGTACGAAACATTATTCCATCCCCAACTCCTGCGCCACCAGTCGGCAAACTTTATTACTCGCCATAATTCGTGGGCGCAGGACAGGCGTAGCATCCACTCAAGGCTCACCAATGTACATCGTACGTGCAACAAGTTTGGGGTGAAGAAATGATTGAGTGCAACTTTTGCAGTAACTGCCACAGTAGATTATGGCTCGCAAATTGCAGTAATTGCCGAGCGCGCGACCGAATTTTGAGCGCGCGGCCAGCGCTCGGTCGTGCGGCGAGGGAGGAGATTGCGCGGTCGGGCGGCGATCGTGCGGTCGGGAGATCGGTCGCGCGGCCGGTGCAGACGCCACGCGGGTCGTGCGGTCTGATACCGCACGACCGCGTGAACAGTGCGGTCGTCGCGGTACCAGACCGCACGATCGATACGTGTCACGCTCCCGTAAACGCGCGGTGAAGAGGGGTTCAAATCTGGAATTTTTTTCATTTGGAGGTCAAAAATGGAAATTCGGGTGTCTATGGGTCCAACAGTGTCCAAAAGTCAATCTTTCTTCGATGAAGCAAAAAAAATTGGAACATACCCCACCACAAATGGCGAAGTCAAACACTATAAATAGAACGTACTGTGGAATTAATTATCCTACCCAATCTTAATCATGCATGCGGTCTAGGAAATCAACGTGACTAGATGGAACGAGTAGCCCATTAATAGTGGGCCCTCCCAGTTAATACACCTTTAGTTCCTTTTTCTTCGTGTCATGCTTATAGATATACTAGTTAGAGACCCGTACGTTGCAACAGAGTCATAAAAATAATAAGACGGAACCTACTGCCTGGTCAACTTCACACATCAAACATTGGAGAGCAAGCGAGAGAGAAGGGTGGCCAGAATGCGTGAGGAAATGGGAAAAGTGGAGGGGGTGGGCGGTTGTATCCTGAGAGAGAGAGGAGGAGGAGAGAGACGAATGATTCAAATCAAATCGGATGGCTGAGAAGAGAGGAGGAAGAATAGACCAACCACCAACTCACATTTTTATAATAGTAAAGATATTTCAAGAATTCTGGTCAGTTAGATGTTAATTTGGACGGTTTGCTCCTACTTGCAAGATGTAATTTTTTTAAGCAGTGCAATCTCTAGATTTGTTTGTGTGGTTAGTTTAGAAAGTCAGAAAGATTAGCTACGCTGCAGCGATACGGCTAGAAAAGAAACTGTAGCAAAAACATTATTAAGGTATGATGTGTGAATGTACAATATCAGTTGAGGATTTCATCTCTAAAAGTTGAACAATAGTTACATGTTGTTATAATTATTTCAATAAATAACTAACGTGTTAGTTTTTGATATGTTTATGTAGAATCCTCGGCGTAAGCTACCAAAACTCATAGTTATAAAGCAAGAGCCTAAGGATGATGAAGAATAAAAAAAATGAAGGTACTGAGAAAGAGAATGAACCAGGCCCAAGAAAGAGCGGAGAGCAACTCTCAAGCACGCCGGTGTTGATAAAGAATAGGACAACAAAGAAATTCAAAAGCCAACTGAATCTAGGATTAGGAGGAATAAAAAATCAACGTGCAAGTATTAGATTGGATGGACTACATATCTGTACTTTTTACAAATTTAGTTCCTCAAACTCATTGCACTACTACAGAAAACCGTATTACATACGGTTCAGAAACGTCATCACAGACGGTTTTTCAACCGCTCAATTTATGGGTTAGTGATAATGGAAGGTTATCACGCGGTTTTCAACCGCTCGTGGTGTAAATATCACGACGTTTTTGACTAAAACCGTCGTGATTATCGCCATCACGGACGGTTTTTCACTAAAAACCGTATGTGATATTCTTTTCTACCCTTAAATTTATTTCTGTTTATTGGCTAGCCTCAGAAATGCTAGCCATGCCCTCAAACAAGCAGATCAAACATGTATACATACAATTCACATCTCAATTCATTTCGTATACATAAAACATCCAATTCACATCTCAATTCATTTCATGCATGTAAAACATCCAATTCACATCGCACTTGATCATTTCACAAACATAAAGCATCCATTTCGCAAATCAATTAATTGAAATGAAATAAAATATCCATTAACAAATACACAATTATAAAAGATCTACACTGCATTTGCACTTACAAAAGATCTATCACTTCGGAATCGAGGGCTCGCCAAAGGAATAGATACATAATCAACGAACTTGTCAGGCGGCACAAGCTATACTTGGATGGTGCATCATTGTCATTGAAGTATTGCTTGTGCAGCTGACAAATTCGTTGATTATGGCTCTGCTCCTTTCATGAGACCCCGATTCTGGAGTGATAGAGCAATAAAAAATGCAATGTTACCACTGCGCACAATATTTTTTTATTGCTCTTATCACTCCGGAATTGAAGTCTCGCGAAAAGAACTAATCCATAATCAACGAACTTGTCCGACTGAACAAGCTATACTTGGATGGTGCATGATTGCCATTCAAGTATTGCTTGTGCAGCCGACAAGTTCGTTGATTATGGATATCTTCGTTTCACGAGACCTTGATTCCGGAGTGATAAGAGCAATAAAAAATCATTGTGCGCAGTGGTAAGATTGCATTTTTTATTGCTCTATCACTTCAGAATCGAGGTCACGTGAAAGAAACAGAACTATAATCAACGAACTTATCAACTGCACAAGCAATACTTGAATGACAATGATGCACCATCTAAGTATAGCTTGTGCCGCCTCACAAGTCCGTTGATTATGTATCTATGGTGCGCAGTGAGTGGTTCAGCCACACACTCTCAGTACTATCTAAACAGTGAGTACAAGATTTGGCACCTTTATGGTGCAGAACAATAAGGAGCGCAAAGTGAAGTTCTCTCGTTTGTATGCATCCCATACCTGTACCCCTTCGTTCCACAGTACTTTTAGATCTTCCACCAATGGTGCTAGGAACACATCAATATCATTCCCAGATTGTTTTGGCCCTTGGATAAGTATCGACAGCAAAAATATACTTTCGCTTCATACATAACCAAGGAGGAAGGTTATAGATGCAGAGAGTCACGGGCCATGTGCTATGTCGGCTGCTCATGCTAATGAAAGGATTCATTCCATCTGTACTCAGTTCAAACCTTATATTCCTTGGTTCTGCACCGAAGTTTGCAAAACTCCTATCGATGTTTCTCCACTGCGCGAAATCAGCAATGTGTCTTAGCATTCCATCCTTCTTGCGCTCCTCCGAGTGTCAACGCAGCAGTTTTGCCTCCTTTTTATTTGCAAAAAAACCTTTTCAAATGGGGAATTATAGGAAAATACCATGCCACCTTAGCAGGAGGTCCTTTCTTCGCCTCTGTTCCCTCGCCATCATCTGATTGATTGTTACGTTTGTATCGGGATGCGTTGCACACCGGACATACATGCATGCTTGCATACGCTTTACGGTAGAGGATACAGTCGTTCGGACATGCATGTATTCTGTAACACCCCGCCCACTCTCTGGGCCAAGATGCTACCACCACCGCTACTCTTACCATTTCATCAACTCAGTAGAATTTAAAACCAACACTAATTTATTTATTATGCTGCGTTCATTTACATCATAGCATTTCTAGTGGATACTCTAGCTTAGTAAAAGCTAAAGTACATTAACAAAAGGTGATCCAAAAGTGATACTGGTTCGTGCTGATCATTCATGTGCTAATCCCGCCCGCCTGTCGTCCTCATCGGTCACCTAAAAAAAACATCAATAAAGCAAGGCTGAGTCCACCGACTCAGCAAGCACAAAGCAAAACAGCAAATAACAGGTACATTCATTAGACCATAATCATTCCAGTCTCATTATCCACTTTTCCATTTAACCACTTTACGTTCCGATGAACTATTCATCATGCACATGCACATGCTCATGCATTTCTTTCTCAACTCTTTAGCCTATACCGGTATAGCAGAGTGTGCACCCGTCGATGCTCACCCAAGCCCGCCCTATTTCATGCGGGGACCTCAAGCCCGTCCTGTTTCATACGGGGACCTCAGTAGCCCGTAATTTCTCATACGGGGACCTCAGCTCCACTCCCGTGGAGCGTCCACTTAACGTGGACCAATGCTATCTCTTTTCATGACATGCATGCAATGCAAGTTCTCCGACTACGCATATCAACATGACATGTCTCAACATTCACCATGCAGCATTTCTCAGTATGCATTCCGAAAATATTTAACTTACCCCAACTTGGTAAGTAAAACAGATTTCGGTAATATTAAATTGACCCCAACAGGGTAATCAGTGCATCAACATTCAATTTAACCGAAATCACTACCCGAATTTACCGCTTTACAATGCACTTGCCTGGGTAACCTCGGGGATGACGCGTGGACGGCTCCGACCCGGGAACTCCACCTGCGTACATGTCACCCCGACTCAACGGCAAAACAAAAATCCAGAGCTTAAATGAATATCAACGATCCTACGCGCTGACTCGACTCGAGCGTAGAATGTACGGGGTCAAGGTCCCGACACGCAGGCGCCAAACCCCTTTTTTTCTTTTCTTTTTTTCTTTTCTTTTTTTTCTTTTCTTTTTTTTCTCTTTTCTCTTCTTTTCCTTTTTTTCTCCTATTTCCTTCATTCCTTGCGGCCGAACTGGTCTTTTTTTTCCTTTTCCTTCCCTCTTCCCTTTCTTTTCTCCCCACCTCACCGGCTCTCTCTTTCTCCCCATACCCCACTCGGCCGAACGGGCTCTCCTCCCGCCGGCCTCACCAGGGCGCGCGCGCGGCGCAGGCCGGCCGGCGACCCCTCGCCGGCGGCTCCTCCTGCCGCCCCCTCTACTTTTCTCCTCTCGCGTGCGGCGACTCTCCTGCGCTGCGCGGCGACGCGGCCGCCGCGGCGGCGAGACGGCTCGCCGGCGGCATGCTCGTCGGCCCCCTCCACTCGCCCCTCTCTCCTCTCGGTGGCTAGCGGCACGAAGGGCCTCGGCCGTGGATCCGAGCGCCACCGCGCTCCTCCCAAGCCGATCGGCCGGCCGGCCGCCCCACGACGTCGGCGGTGCTTCCTCCGCCTCTCGCGGCTCGCTCCTCTCGCGCCCCTTGCCTCGGTTCGCCCAGCTAGCGCCGAGAAGTCGGCGGCGCCGCCACCCGGCTCCTCTCGATGACGGGCCTCCTCGGGCTCACCGGCCGCGCTCAAAGCCGACCGGTGCCATGCCTCCCGCTCATCCTCGGCTCGCCATCCAAGGTGGTCGCCCGCCGACCATGGTCATAGCCATGGCCACCAAGCGCCACCCGACTTTTTCTCTCGTGTTCGTGGTGCCATGGGGTTGGGGATAGACATACTCGGTGATGGCTTGGCGCGCGCCGAGATCGCCGACGCCCTGATCGTCGAGGCGCCGTCCTCACGCTCAAGCCTTCGAGCTCCCTCTCCTTCGGGCTCCATGTCGATGGTCGCCGCTGACTCCTTCGTCTTCACGCCTCTCCTTAGGCTCTTATTTGGCTGGCTTAATCTTGGTTGATGAAGGAACTTGGTTTTCTGGTTTGGCCGTGAGGAGTGGAGTGTGCTCATCGGCCGTTCTTATCCTAACGAGAAAGAGTTGAGGAGATGAGGCTTGATACGGTGCATTGGCTTTATAAGGCGAGGTTGGGCTGCCCTTTGCACCGAAATGACGGCATGCCCTTCCCTTCCTTTCCCATACAATTGATTGCTCGGGGCATTTTGGTCCGACATCGAGCTAGCTTTGGGATTTCCTTTTATCGCAATGGTAAGTCGGAAACGGTAAGGTTGGAATTTGCCGGATGAAGAAAACCCATGTCGCGAGATGATGCCGACTACCCCTAGGCGGTCGGGGAACCTCGAGGGCGCTACTCGGCTCTCTAGACGGTGCCGATCAGATCGGGTGGTCTCGGGAACCTCTGAGCGACACTAAATCGATACCCTAAAAATCGATGGGTCTGACGGCAAAACTATACTCTCCCCTTTATTTACCTCTAATGTTTCCCTTTGTGCAATTTGGGGTATTACATATTCTTTCTACTTCCATTCCCAACGGACAAAGAACCTTCTTGGCTTTATACGTGGTTTTAGGCAACTCATTTCCCTCCGGAAGCATGTTCGCTACAAGACCTAACAGCACCGTGAAACTCTTGTCGGACCAACCGTTGTTTGCCTTCAATTTCAACAGTTCAAGCATGGCCGACAACCTCGTGTACTTGCAGCACGTGAACAAAGGTTTCTCCGAGTCCTCCATCAAGCCCCGGAATATAACATACTCTCTCTCATCATAATTCTCTTCTTCATCGCGAAGCATCTGATCCAGATTATCATCGTGCAACCTATCCGAATCCGAACCACAATCGACATCATCCGGCGGCATGTCATTCACTTCACCGGCGATGTCATCCGACGGCATATCATTCACTTCACCGGCGATGTCATCCGGCGGCATATGATCATTCACTTTGCCATGACTGGTCCAACACGTATAACCCTTTTTGAAACCCCTCCGAATCAAGTGCGCTTCAATTTGCCCTCGGTTCTTAAACATCTTTAAATTCTCGCAGTCAGTGCATGGACAGTACATATATTCCACCCCCTTATTGAACATATCCTCCTCGGCGGCTCTTATAAAAGCAGACACGCCATTAATGTACTCTTCACTCACACGGCTCGCGGCATATATCCAGCTTCGGTCATACGTTACGTACATATATAACAACTTAGTATTAAAAATTAGATTAACTAATTATTACTACATATATACCGGCCACATGTATTATATTGAGGCTTAATTTGCTAGCTCAATTCATATTATAAACACAACATCTATTATATATATAACCAACAATTTTGCAAACCATCTTCAATTAATAACACTCACCAATTACTTAGATCTAAATTGTAATGCATGCAAAGAAAAAATAAAATTCATTACTAACCATATCTAGAGAAACCAGGAAAGTATGAATCTTCAAAACTCAATCTCTGCCTCTTCCCACCAAATTAACTGGCCTAAAATCGTCTAGCTTGCCTCCTTAGCGAAAAAGTGCACAGTAGTGGCTAGATCTGGATCGAGATGAAGACAGATGCGGTCTGAGCAGCGCAATAAATGCCTAGTGTGCATTATCACGAGGCGGTTTTAGGTAAAACCGTCAGGATTTATCACAGACGGTTTTTAATAAAAAACCGTCTGTCATAACCAGCTTATCACAGACGATTTTTTATTAAAAAACCATCTGTGATAATCTGAGATTATCACAGACGGTTTTTAATACAAACCGTCCGTTATACTAAAGTATTAAAGTACCACAGACGGTTCATCGGTATGAACCGTCTGTGATACTCCTTTCCTCAGACGCCGCTAACACAGACGGTGTCCAAATTCAAACCGTCTGTGTTAGTGTCGGTCACAGACGGTTTTGTCAAATCGTCTGTGATTGGCCGTCTACTATTAGGCTTTCTGTAGTAGTGTTGGTAGACTGTTATTTTTATAAGTTCTTTCGAACGAAATGATGCATTTAATATCTTGCAAGCTGTACAAAATATCTATTCGACCTGATGTACATGCTTCAGATACCACAAATATGTGCCTTAATCTGCTCTAAAATTCGTGATTGATAGAAAAAAACAAGGGAGGGAGAGAGTGAGAGATCAACAAATTAAGTTCTTGATATAATTCGTTCTTGAATTTACATGTGCATGAGGATTAATTATTTTTTATCAGTACGTGAGGACCAATTTCTTAATCCCACTTAAGGTGAAAGACATATACTATTTAATTTTGATTTGAAATTCTCATTAACATTTTTTCACTTGAAATTGACTCATTTTAATTTTGAACCTATTAAGGGTGTGTTTGGTTGAGCTGTGGCTTCAAAAGTCTTTGTGAGCTATGGGTGTGGCAAAACTGCCAGAGGTTGTGGGTTATGGAAAAGTCAGAAGTCGTTTGGTTCAAACAAGTAAAACTTACCTCCTATCTCTATTTTCCTTGAAACAATCTGAAATGACTCTCTATTTTCACCATTTCAAAAGCAGAAAGCCAAAAGCCAAAAGCAAAAAGGGGTCCAATATGCTTTCAAATCAGACTATCCAAAAGCAATGTCAAAAGCACTGTTTCACCCCTTTGGTTGGCTTTTGGCTTTTTGGAAGCAAAAGCAGCTCCCAAAAGCTCAACCAAAGGCACCCTAACTATTGTAATTGAAGTAATTTTGATTCGAGCCTTAACAAACTTTTTTGCCAACCCTAGCCCTGGTCCCACCTGTCATTCCTAGACACTGTTCTTCTTTCCTACCTCTCTTTCTTGTCTGAGCTCACTCACTCTCTCTCTCTCTCTCTCTCTCTCTCTCTCTCTCTCGTGCCACTAGGATAAGCTTGCGAAGCAAGCATTGAAGGCCTGTGGCACCACCCTCGAGCCCTACATCGCCACGAGATAGTCACATGCGTGCACTAGCGCCATTACAAGCCCCGCTGCTCGGATGCCATACCATGCCATATATCCGGCAGGACCAAGTTATAACTGTTTAGATTTTATCTGGATCTATTAAATATTTTGGATGGAATCTATACTTATACACATTGGGCACGATAAGGAAATTCCCATGTTAATCATAAAAAAGAAAATATCTATCTATCTATACCTATACTAATTAGGCATTGTGAGGAAATTCCATGTTAATCAGTAAAAAAGAAAAAAATATAGCTATATATCCGATGGGACCAAGTTATAATAGCTCAGATTTAATCTAAAACTATTAAATACTTTGGATGAAATCTATCTATCTATACCTGTACTAATTAAACACTATGAGGAAATCCTCACGTTAATCGGTAGAAAAAAATTCATACATATATCCGATGGGAGCAAGTTATAATGGTTTAGATTTAATCTAGATATATTGAATGCAATGGAGGGAAACAAAAAAGCCCCGGTAGAAGTGGCGTATAGGATTGCACGTATGCAAGGAAAAACAACCGGAAATCAAAAGACAGAATATACTTACGCAAGGAGAAAAGGAAGTAGACAATTAAGGCATGCATGGTACGCAAGGAGAAAACGAAGGAAATCAGATGGATTTTTCTTTGTATGGCGTTTCCTGTTCGGCACATTTGTTCTCTGTCGAGGTCATTTGGTTTATTTCCCTGGCATCCAACAGACCTTCCAGAGCCCGCCAAGCAGCGCCCACCTCGCCGCCAGTCCCGTTGATCCAGCTAATATGCATGCAAGCACGTGCCGTGACCTCGCCACACGCGCACCGTGCCGTGACCAGCCCACCAGCCTGCCGCCCCTAGCCTCCCTCAAGCTTGGCACCCGCCTGCCGCCCTGCTCCATTGCTCATCACACGCGTGCCACTAGCTTTGCGGCCTCCCTCGCGCTCGGCGCCCCCGCTGCTACACTGCTCTCATCACGTGCGCACCGCCCCCGCTGCTGCTTGCCTGCTGGATCGCGACACAGAGAGAGAATAGGGAGGTTATTATTACTAGTTAGGTTAGGGCATCTATAGTGTATATAACTTAAGAGATTTTAAGGTGATCTCATCTAAATCTTAAGGCCGACGCTGTAATGTATATAACTCAAGGGGTCTTAAGATGGTCCCACTCGGTAGATAAAGAAAAATTGTATTTTAATGCTTATGGCTAGGTCTTTAGCTTGAGGACCAACCTCAAGCCTTTTTTGCTTATAGCCTGCTTAAGGTCACCTCTGTAATGTATAAGGTTGACCTTAAGGTGGCTTAAGACCCTCTACTTTCATACACTACAGATGCCCTTAGGGGATGGCGAAATGGATCAACATGAAGTGGGCCAGGGGCATCGGTTTGCCACTTGTGTGGGTTGAGGGGAGTTAGGAAAGTGGAGTGAAATTAGGCTGATAAAGGTAAATATGATGAATCTAGTATAATTGACAGTATACATATATATTATACCTAGTGTATATTGATTTTTTTGACAAATTTTAGGTGTTCAACTGAACTCCCATAAACCATGATGGTCCACCCAGGTGGGCCTACATGTCACTACAGATGTTTTGATTTTCAACATTCAAATTAGGCAGTGTGAAGTTATATAATATTCAAACTTGCAAAGTAAAAACGAAATGTACTCAAAGAAATATATTGTTTTTGCAACAAAAATTGAATGTAATTAATTTGAAGTCTCAAACTTTGATTACGTGAAACAAAAAATTCAAATATGATTCAAAATATCCAAACAGATTCAGAAATTTGTATGGTGAATTGGTGACTCCCTTCATATGTCACGTTCTGACCAAAAAGAAATTTACGCACTCAATTTTAACATAAAATGAATTGAGTTACATACTGCTCTATTTTTTTTGTAAGAGTTTTTTAGATATATTTTTTTCCGTTGGAAGAGTTGTTTCACTCCAAATATGTTATATCCATGAATGTCAGGTGAATACAATATTACCTTCTAGAAGATCATATACGACTCCAGTTTAGATCCTAGCCATTAGATCACAAGAAATGAACGGTCCATACATATGGTGGTGTTCCGTAAAATTTCCATGGCTGCTACATCGGTTGCTTCGTCATTTTTGTACAGATAATTCATTTTTTATTCAAAATTACAGAAATATACCTGTGGAATTTTTTTTTTACAAAAATAGGCTCAAGTCGCTCAATAAGAGGGCGACTGGAACCTATCGCCCAACCAGGAACTGACAGAGTCCCTGTCACTCTACCCTTGGTCGATTGCATACAGTCGCCCTCCCATTGGGCGACTTTCATGCAGTCGCCCAATGGTTGGGCGACTGCACTCAGTCCCCCGTAAATGTTTTAAATTTTATCAATTTTGTAGTTTTAAACTGGTAAAAAATCTGCTGGAGTTGTAATAAAAGTTTATGTTTTTTTAGGAACGATTGACCGTAGAACGATTGGTACATACGATGGTAAGTGATATTTTCATGTTACTGAGAATTCGTGTCTCTAGGCTAGAATTGGGTTGAGGAGGATCGATGGAGCTTATCACAGAGGGTTCTACATACAAACCGTCTGTAATACTCTCTATCACAAGTTTTATATACCGATGCAATATAAACAACTAGTCTCAAAGATAAAATAGCAGAGTTTTATATGGCTTATATATACTCATTTGAAAGGTTTCAATGAGATCTACAACTTTTCAGTTGAAGCAAAATCCAAATTCCAAAGGGAAGACCAAGAGAAAAGGCAAAAACAGAAACCAAAATCATGCGACGCAGGTTTAGGTCCAAAGATGACCGATTTTCGGGGTCTTGGAGGGCGACGGGCACAAGCAGGTCATTTTTTTGGATCGGGCTCGTCGTTAACTTTCCACCAAGTACAAGAACATCGAAAACGGACATCGTATGCAAAAGTTCCCGTTTTAGTGAAGGTGTGTCGGAAACGGACTCAACCTCAATTGAAACTACTGTAACTTTTGATCCCATGACCGAAATTGGTCAAATTTTTTCTGGAGGCTTTTGGATGTATGAAGAATAGCTCCACCAATTTTCACTATTTTTGGCGAAGGTTTGATGCACTTTCCAAATTTCGGCAAAGATGGATTCTTTCCTCTCTTTTTTTCTCTATTTTTTTTCTAAACAACCGAAATCAACTCTCTCTCTCTTCCTCTGAGTCTAAAACCCTAATTTTTTTCTTGCACGCGAATTCTCAGTAACATCAAAATATCACTTACCATCGTATGTACCGATCGTTCTATGGTCAATCGTTCCTAAAAAAAAGTTTCCCAAAAATTTTTACATACCTACAACATACAATGAACATAAACTTTTATTACAACTCCAGCAGATTTTTTTACCAGTTTAAAACTACTTGATAAAATTTAAAACATTCACGGGGGCCTGAGTGCAGTCGCCCAACTATTGGGCGACTGCATGAAAGTCGCCCAATGAGAGGGCGACTGGATGCAGTCGCCCAAGGGTAGAGCGACAGGGACTCTGTCGGTCTCTGGTTAGGCGATAGGCTCCAGTCGCCCTCCCATTGGGCGACTTGAGCTTATTTTTGTAAAAAAAAATTTCCACGGGTATATTTCTATAATTTCGAATAAAGAATGGTTTATTCGAAAAAAAATCTCTCTTTCTGTGGGGATGGGATCAGAAAGGGATGCTTTACAGGTTGAAGGAGAAACTAGCTGACTACTGTGGCGCCGCTGGCGAGGACACATTAATGCCATGCCCTGGGATGCATGTAATATTTTTCTTGTAAGGATAAAGCAATCCTGGCGTAAAAATAAAAATTGAACCAAAGTTAATGCTTTGTCCACATACTGGTTGAACTATAGTTTAGCATTCAGTTTGTACCACATAACTCTCGTTACGAATAGTTTATATGGAAAGGAAATGATTATTACAGTTGTCAATGGAATAAAGCAATGCTGATGTAAAAAAAATGAATCAGAAGGTAATACATTATCCATGTGCTGGTTGAACGGTAGTAAAAAGTATATTCAGTTCGTCCCAGAGAACTTTTGTTGTGAATCATTTGTAGGGGAAGGAACTGGTCATTTTGTAGGTTCTTTCAGGTTACTCAACTTTTTTTTAATACAAATAGTGAGGAAAGAAATTTGTGCCGCAGGTGATGCGTGGAGATCTTGATACACGGTGTATTTAGATGTTAATTGTCTATAATTTCTTAATGACACAACATGGACACCGTACATCAAACAACATGGCGTATAAGAGCAACTCCAAAAGATTAGCCAAAAGAAGTATCTAAATTTAGTGATTTAGCTATTCTCTAAAGTGAATCTCACCCAAAAAAACAAGACTACTCCAACAGGCTATCTAAACTAGAGGGCGCGTGGTGGGTCGCGTACGCGCGAGAATGGGGTGCAGCGTGCGGGAAGGAAACGCTGACCGCGCCAAGAGGCTGGATGGTGAGCGAGGTAGGCTATCCAAAAATAGAGAGCGAAGGAGGAGGGATGGAGAGCTACTAAATTTGGAGAGTTATTTACAAAGTCTATTGGAGACGTTTTTTCTTCAATAATAGCCAAATTTACCTTTAGAAAATGATTTAGCTCTTCTCTTGGAGTTGCTCTAAGCCAGCCAAGCGTCCATCCAGAATAAGAGCCCCTTCATATAAACTTTTGCCTTTGTCTTTTTCTTTGACTTATAAATAGTAATGGTTTATAGAAAAAGACATCGATGTGTGATTTTGACCGATATAAATGAAGTCGTTGCAGTGTATACTACAATCGACTAAAAGACCTCATATCTTAAAAAGATATTTCGTTTGAAAGGTAAATACTATAGAAAAACTATTTACTATAAAAAACAGCTTCTAGAAACTAGTATGAATAGAGCCTTAATTCGTTCCCTGTCCTTGATTTGAGCATACAGCAAGCAACCTATCTTGGCTTTGAGCATGCAGCAAGCAAAGAACACATTCTTGCATAATCTTTCTTCGATTGAAGCAAAAATATTGGAACATACCCCACCACAAATAGCGAAGTCAAACACTATAAATAGAAAGTACTGTAGAATTAATTATCCTACCGACTCTTAGGCCCTGTTTGGATCAATTTCAGATTCTTAAAAACCAGCTATTACATCTAGTTTTTAAAAGCTGGTTTCTAAGTAAAAACTGATGGGGTGTTTGGATCCCCTAGTTTTTAAAAGCTGATTTCATTCATGATTGGTGCTAATAGACTATTATACCCTTACATTTATTGCTCTTGAACAGCACGTGGCCTTTAATGGAAGCGTCTGCGCGTGGTCTTTAATGAGGGTAAATGGGTATTTGTGCAAAAAAATTGGCAAAAACTGGGTATCAACAGCTTCTTAGTTTTTAAGAATCTGGGTAGGTCGATTTTAAAAACTGCCCCAAAAACTGGTCTGTTTGGATTGCACCCAGTTTCCAAAAGCCAGATTCTTAAAATCTGGGTGGATCCAAATAGGGCCTTAATCACTCATGCGGTCTAGGAAATCAATGTGAGCGTCTAACCAGATGGAACGAGCAGCCCATTAATAGTGGGCCCTCCCAGTTAATACACCTTTAGTTCTTTTTTCTTCATGTCATGCTTAGAGCAAGTTTAATAAGACTGACTGTGCTAGCTATAAGGGAATCCATGTCAGCATAGTCCTATGTGGAGGGGAGAGAAAAGGAGAGAGAGAGCCAAGCCGACTCTCATGCAAGAGTCAGGCTATAGCACAGGAAAAGAGGTATTATCCATGCATGTACCTATAGAACTAATTGCTATACCAATGCATGTATTAAATTATCAATACCCATGTATGTATTAAATGATTGAGAGCTCTTGTGGAGACAACTTATAGCCAGCTTATTGTATGAGTTGACTGCATCATTATCTTTTGATGACATGGAAATGTATTGGAGGTAGCAGCTATCTGTACTATTAAACTTGCTCTTATAGATATAGACAAAATCTGTTACGCACTCATTTTTACGGTGTACTCATTATATACTCAAACTAAAAAAGTCACGAAAAATTTCAAAAAATTTCTACATGTATTTCTAAACTTGCTCTACCTATGTATAAAATTTAAGTTTAAATTCATTCTATATTAAAAATAACAAAAAGAGAAAAATCTGACAAATGTTAAGAGTTCAAATTTGTCAGAATTTTCTCTTTTTGGTACTTTTAACATAGAATAAATTTGAACTTAAAATTTTATACATAAGTGGAGTAAATCATGAAGTATCCAGAAATTTTTTGGAATTTTCGTGACTTTTTTAGTTTGAGTACATGGTGAGTGCACCATAAAAGTAAGTACATAGCAGTTTTGCCATAGATGTATATTTCAAGAACTCTAGTCGGTTAGGTGTTAATTTGGATGGTTTGCTCTTACTTGCAAGATGCAATTTTTTGAGCAGTTTTGCCATAGATTTGTTTGTGTGGTTAATTGAGAAAGTCAGAAAGATTCGCTATGCAGCAGTTACGGCTAGACAAGAAACCATAGCAAAAAGATTATTAAGGCATGGTGTGTAAATGTACAATATCAGTTGAGGATTTCATCTCTAAAAGTTGAACAGTAGTTACATTTTGTTATAATTATTTCAATAAATAACTAATGTGTTAGTTTTTAATATGTTTATGTAGAAACCTCAGCGTAAGCTAGCTACCAAAACTCAGCTATAAAGCAAGAGCCTAAGGACGATGGTTAGCTCACTAAAAAGATCAAAGTAATGGAGCAACCATTTTTTTTTAAAACAATGGAGCAACTTATTGCAATATAATATCCAGTGATGATGAAAAGCAATTGAAGAGGTGGTGATCGGTTCGGCTGCAAAGCTTGTGGCTTATGGCTGAAAACACTGTAGCTGGCTGAAAAAAGCACTGTAGCTGACAGAGGCTTATTTAGCATAATTAAATTTAAAAAAATTTAAAAATAAAAAAAATATGTTAGCCCATTACGTATAATACAAACAAATACGAGAAAAAAAAGAACCGGAAAAAAAGCTCAATAAAAAGCCAAAAGTTCAGAAAAAGACGAAACTTATGAATAGTGAAAAATAAGCCAGAAGCCGAAGCCGAGTTGATCAGGGCCTACCGGAGCAAAGAGCACAAGACATGTTTTAAATTTTGATGATAAAGAATTAGAAAATTAAGGTACTGAGAAAATAAATGATGCAAGACCCAAGAGAAAGCGGACAACTCGCCAGTGTGCCCGTGTTGATAAAAAAAAAATACACAACAAACTCGATGATGAAGAATAAAAAAAATGAAGGTACTGAGAAAGAGAATGAACCAGGCCCAAGAGAAAGCGGAGAGCAACTCTCAAGCACACCGGTGTTGATAAAGAATCGGGCAACAAAGATATTCAAAAGCCAACTGAATCTAGGATTAGGAGGAATAAAAAAATCAACGTGCAAGTATTAGATTGGATGGACTACATATCTGTACTTCTTATAAAATTAGTTCCTCATACTCATTGGTACACTGTTATTTTTATAAGTTCTTTTGAATGAAATGATGCATTTAGTATTTTGCAAGCTGTACAAAATATCTGTTCGATTTGATGTGCATGCTTCAGATACCATAAATATGTTTAATCTGCTCTAAAATTCGTGATTGCTAGAAAATAACGAGGGCGAGAGAGAGAGAGAGAGAGATCAACAAAGTTCTTGATATAACTCGTTCTTGCACTTACATGTGCATGAAGATTAATTATTTTTTTATCAGTACGTGAGGATCAATTCTTAATCCCATTTAAGGTTAAAGATATATACTATTAGGCTTGCAACTTAAGGTTTAAGACATATACTAATTAATAAAATTATATCGGTTGAGGTTTGAGTATATAGTTTGACATGCAATTGCAGTGCAAAATTAATTAGGCTTGCAAATTATGGATCATTGAATTTACGATGTATACTAATTTGTGAAAATCTGTAAAAATTATCTAAAGAGGTGTTGTTCGTCTCCGCTAACCATACAAACAAGCATTAGTTATCTAAATGAGCTGAAAATTTCATACAATTTTCACTTGCACTGCTAACGTACCATAGAAATTCGTCTCTAGAATTCAATACGCACTGCGCAAAAAAAAATTATGGAAGACAGGACATGCGATTTTCCCTGCACCGTTCATCTCGCCAACCATACAAGCGAGTATTTGTGGTCCAAATGAGCTGAAAATTTCACACAAAACTTTCACTTGCACCGCTAACATGCCATAGAAATTCACCATTAGAATTCAATACGAACTACGCAACAAAAACCATGGAAGGTAGGACACACGCTTTTTCCTATGCCATCAGTCTCCGCCAACCATATAAGCAAGTATTTGTTATCTGAATGAGCTAAAAATTTCACACAAGACTTTCACTTAAACCGCTAAAGTGCCATAGAAATTCACTACTAGAATTCAATACATACTGTGTAACAAAAATCATGGAAGGCAAGACACATCTTTTCCCTACGCCATTCGTCTCCGCAAAACATACAAGTGAGCATTTGTGTGTCCGAATGAGTTTAAAACTTTACACAAGACTTTCACTGAACTGCTAACGTGTCATAGAAATTCACCACTGGAATTCGATATGTAATGCACAACAAAAATAATAGAAGGCAGGACAAATGCTTTTCCCTACGCCGTTCGTCTCCACCAACCATACAAGTGAGTATTTGTTGTCCGAATGAGCTCAAAATTTCACATAAGACTTTCACTTAAATCGCTAACATGCCATAGAAATTTGCCACTAGAATTCAATACGTACTGCGCAACAAAAATCGTGGAAAGAAGGACACACGATTTTCCCTACGCCGTTCGGCCCTGCCAACCATACAAGCAAGTATTTTTTTTTATCCGAATGAGCTCAAAATTTCACAAAAAAGACTTTTACTTGAACCTCTAATGTGCCATAGAAATTCATTGCTGGAATTCAATGCGCACCGTGCAAAAAAAAATGTGAAATGTAGGACACGCGATTTTCCCTACGCCGTTCATTTCTACCAACCATGTAAGCGAGTATTTGTTATCCGAATGAGCTCAAACTTTCACACAAGATTTCACATGAACCATTTACATGACATAGAAATTTACCGTTAGAATTCAATACGAACTACACAACAAAAATCGTGAAAGACAGGACATGCGTTTTTCCCTACGCCATTCGTCTCGACTAACCATACAAGTGAGCATTTGTTGTCCGAATGAACTGAAAATTTCACACAAGATTTTCACCGAACTTCTAATGTGCCATAGAAATTTGCCACTAGAATTCAATATGTACTATGCAACACAAATCATGGAATACGGGACATGTGATTTTTCTTATACCATTCGTCTCTGCTAACCATATAAGTGAGCATTTGTTGTCCGAATGAACTGAAAATTTCACACAAGATTTTCACTGAACTTCTAACGTGCCATAGAAATTTGCCACTAGAATTCAATATGTACTATGCAACACAAATCATGGAATTCGGGACATGTGATTTTTCTTATACCATTCGTCTCTGCCAATCATATAAGTGAGCATTTGTTGCCCGAATGAGCTGAAAATTTCACACAAGCCTTTTATTTGAATCATTAATATGCCATAGAAATTCACCACTGGAATTCAATACGAACTATGCAACAAAAAATATGAAAGGTAGGACACACGATTTTCCCTACGCAGTTCGTCTCCGCCAACCATACAAGCTAGCATTTGTTATCCAGATGAGATCAAAATTTCACATAAGACTTTCACTTGCATCGCTAGTGTACTATAGAAATTCATCGCTAGAATTCGATATGTACTGTACAACAAAAACATGGAAGGCAGGATATGCAATTAGTACTAATTAATTATGAGTGCAATAAATTATCGTGCATGCTCAATTAGCACGCACATTAATAGTGCTAATTAAATATGATTAGCACTAAATAATATACTATTAATTTAGTGTTTTGATTAACACTAATTGATTATTTTTTGTACTAATTAATTATTTTATACTAATTAATTTTTATTAGTACTAATCAATTACGCGTAGCTCTAATTAATGTGTAACAGTGGCAACACAGTAGGGGAGGAATTTGGATCCGAATTAAGCAGATCAGCTTTATTTCCATACAGGGTCCATAATATAATTCCATAAGAGCACCAATGGTAATATCTCCTTAGAACATACCACACAATACACCTCGATGTAGCCGATAGAAGAAAATAACCCCATCAGCTTTAGCAAACGGCCGCGGTCCGAGAGCCTAGCCATCTGCACTGAACCTTCCAGCGATCGACGCGGCTACATCCGGGCTTCCTAATTCTGTTGCACGATGACAACCAAGGCTGTTTTTAGTCCTAGCTATGTCCAGGTTGTTTAACAGAAACAAGTACAACAAACCGGTACAAACTCATGCAGACTGTAATATATACTAGTTACATACCTGTGCGTTACAACAGAACTCATTGAATATACAGAGAATCGTGCTATAGAAGAGCGTTACTCTGATCGGTTGAAAATAGAGAATGGTGAGAACTTAAGTGAATAGAGCAGTTAAAAGAGAATAGACGTACAACTACCAACTCGTTCTTTTATATTGGTAACAATGAGACACCTATGACAGTGCTAATAATAGATTCTTACCTTACCTAATCTCGAGCGGCCACGAAGAACAAGTAGTCAAATGTATCTAATTTGCTTTGGCAGAGACAAATAACCAAGCTAGCGGATATATAATTTGTTTCTTCAGGAGCTATAAACTATTTATTTGTTGTGGCCACGTTAAAAACATGTCTGGGGTGATGCACAGGTATGTTACTCCAGCTAGAGCTTTTTATATTTTTTTTTCTCCATTCTTTTAGATTAGACAAAGCCCATTGTGTAGAAAAAAAAATATCAACGTACTCTACTAGTACCTCATGAGCTCTTTAGTCAACGCTCTTTGCATTGTCCATAATAGGATAATCTGTTTTTTTTTTATTTTTATTTTTTTTAAATTTAATTACGTCAAAAAATCTACTAACTGCTACAGTGCAAAATAAACCAACTTCAGTGGAAAAAAGGCTAAAAGCCACAAAAAAGCCCAATTGAGCAACTTTGTCTTAACTGATGTATTTAGAAGTGGACGGCAAGGGATTTGAAATTTAGGTCATGGAGCTAGCAACCAAGTAATCAACCAATTAATCAATCAGGTATGCTCACATAACTACATATATATCCACCTTTAACACTGACGCAACTTTTTATGCAATTTAAAATTATCAGTTGATCATAATCCAAAGTAGTACAAGAATACTTTCAGGCAATTCACTATTTCATAAGATAACAGGCAATTCACTATTTAATTATACTAAATAAGCCTCTGTCAGTTACAGTGTTTTTTTTTCAACCAGCTACAGTGTTTTCAGCCATAAACCATGAGCTTTTCAGCCGAACCGATCACCACCTATATTGAATATACCATCATCAACCCACAATTTCTTGGTACTGATCAAGACATGAAACATTACGAACAGTGAACAAATGGCTATAATATGCCCTAAGAACAGGTTATAGATACTGTTTGTCCTTGAAGTCATGGTTCAGCTTCTCAAGTTGCTTTGACAAATATATGCTAACGGTCCTTGGTAGAATCTAGTTAGGATTTTGTGATATCTCCAAAAACCTACTGTCAAAAGGTATACATGTTAAAATTGATGCATCCTCTATTGGCCTTAGCAAGAGCAAGTTTTCAATATATACAAAATTTCAACGGTTGTAAAATGGTGTGACGTTTGTTACTTATTCAAATTCTGTAGTTAGCTAGGCATAATCAATTGAGAGCATATAAACTAAGAATTTCAGTTATCCAAGCAGCAAGAACTGAAAATTTGTTAGGAATCCAAAACTAAAGTCCAGATGAAAACTGCATGCAAATAGTCTTCCTTTATATGGGTAATAGTTTCAATACATAAGAGAATTAGCAAAAAATAATTGCATTGTCTATGTTAGATGAAAATGCATTTTTATGGTTCATCTCAATTATTGAATGTTAGCATATTGTCATAATTCATAAAGGAACTAAAATTGACAACCTGTGCGAATATATTACTTTGTGCAAGCCGCTTCAGGGGAATGAAACTTACCAGGCAAGTTATCTCCTCAACTGAAGCAGATATAACACCAAGCACCTACAGAGGTTCTTGGTAACATTATAGAACTCTTATGCCCAATCCATAGCCATCTCACATGTATAGTAAGTTAGTAACACTATCATTTTCTGTAACTGCAAAAAGCTGATATTTTATTCATTTCTCATATGGTCGGTAGCAACACAAATAGCAAATTGGTGATAGAGGCAAACAGACACCATCCTAAAGACATAAACCTTGCTGAAACAACCTACTCATACAACTATTTTCCAAGGATACAACTGATACAAAATGCAACAATAAAAAGATTCAAAGCTGCCAAATAAGTATAGTGGACAATACTAAAAACTATAGTGTGCTCATCTATGCCACATTCTTTTATACTATTTATTTATTTATTTATTTATTTCTTATTCATCTGAAAAAGTTTTGCATATTCAAATTTTGATTATACAATTAAATTAAGCATGACTTTAGACAGCGCTAGGAACAAGAGTTTCACAGCAACAACATAAGATGGGAAAGCTAATCACTACTGACAGTATTGTATATTTACTTTTCCCTTATTACTACAACTGCATTATGTAAATGACCATATGAAAAGCATCATAGGGATATGACCGGTGATCAAACAACACAAATACACACAGAAGTTGGCGCAAAGAGGAAAAGATTGCAAATTGAGAAAGCAAGCAGCAAATATGCGAGATTACAATCTAACAACCAATCAAGCTACAATAGAGAAGCTAGAGGAAAGAGATACTCCACACAAAGAGGAAAAACAAATGACTAAGGATTGAACAGGACAGTACCAGGGGAACGTCAAATGCAGCCAATGATGTCACTCAAGTTTCGAATTTCGGAAGACCAAGTTGTGTTTGGCAATTTTGCAATGCCATAATGTGGCACGAAGAAAGGAGCACAAACAAAGGTAACATGTCACATCCAAAATTTGGACTCTGCTGCAAGATGGGGAAAATTAAATTACCACTGCTGAAACCACCTCCGTTGTATCTTCGGCAACTACTAAGATACAATGAGTCAATGAAAGAGGAGAACCATCAAATTATTGCCAAAACATCAGGTTCTACAACTTGATGTTCGCATTCACTTCAATGGGTGGGAAAGTTGACTATGACATTAATAAGCAAGGAAGTGGTCCATATGTTTTCCATTTGAATGGGCAAAACTATCATCAGATCGGCGCATTATTTCCTAAAGAGGGCGATAGACCAAAATTTGCCCAGTCGTACATATATGATATAGAAAATGAAGTGCGGAATAGAATGGAGGCATCAAGCTCAAACGAGAGTGAGAGTCAGCTAGATGAAAACATTGTCAAAGGTCTATTGGAGATGCTTGATGAGCACAATGTTTTGGTAAAATCATTTTGAGTGACAAGGGACCGGTTCCAAAAAACAGATATTCAAGATGTGAGACTTAGATTGATTGGCAAAAGATCCAAAGACGGACGGCAGTACAACCTACCATCTTCCTTAGAAGTCGCGGCACTAATTATCAGAGAACAAGATGGAGCCACTGATGAATTCGACATAACAGTCAAAACCAATGACAGAATAATAGAGAATTACAGAATTGCACCCAAGCTACATGTCAATGCAGTACCCCTTGATTTTTCCATATTATTCGTATCGCATCCAACAACGTCTGAATCAAGCAACAACCATGCAAATAAGCGAGCATTTGTTCCTCCAATTCTTAGTCGATGCTGCTACATACATTGAGCAATGGAGACTAAATCAGTATAGATTGAATCAAGGGAAACTGTGGACAGAATTACATAGAGGACTGCATGATGCAATGGAAAATGGAGACACAAAAACTGAACAAGTTGGTCAAAGAATCATCCTACCTTCATCGTATACTGGTAGTCCTAGAAATAAGCAACAGAACTATCAAGATGTGATGGTGATTGGCTGTTGGGTTGGATAGCCTGATCTCTTCATAACTTTTACATACAACCCGAAATGGCCGAAGATACAACACATGTTGGACCATATACCAGGCCAAAAACCAGAAGATCGCCTTGACATTGTCGACAGAGTTTTCATGTTAAAACTGAAGGAACTTATGAATGATATAAAGAACAAAAATGGGTTTGGATGAACAATTGCAAGTAAGTATCTACCCATTGTTTTGTATTTAATATTAACTCTGGGTCATGGTTTTCTTAGACACACCATTCATTGTTAAACTTTTAAACTTCTACATACTTTAAATGCAAATCATAAATTCATACCTGTTTCAATTTGCCACTTTTGAGCAATTGTCTATGTTATAGAGTTCTAGAAAAGAGGCCTCCCTCATGCACACATACTGGTCTTCTAGTTTCTACATCCCGATGAAAAAGACCCCAGCCTTTCCCAGATCAACAAAATCATATAAGCAGAAATCCCAGACAAGAATAATGACCCGATGTGTATACTGCCATTCAAAATTACATGATGCATGGTCCGTGCGGAGAAGCAAACCTAAAATCATCTTGCATGATGGATAAAAGTTGTGCAAAGCATTTCCCTGAGTTTTTTTTGCAATCAGACTACCATAGATGAAGATAACTATCCTGCATACAAACAGAGAGACAACGGACATACTGTAGACAAAAATGGAGTGAAGCTGGACAACAGATTTGTCGTGCCAATGTGCCATACAATAGGAATTTATCGGTCAAGTACCAAGCACATATCAATGTCAAATGGTGCAATAGATCGAGGTCTATAAAGTACTTATTTAAATACATTCATGAAGGAGATGACCGGGCATCCATATTATTACAGGAAGCTAAAGAACAACACACAACAAAAAGAACTAAAAAAATCAAAAAATAATGAAGACAAGACCAAGAGGTACCTCGATTGACAGTACATATCTGCATGTGAAGCCGCCTGGCGCATATTTCAATTTCCACTTTAGCATAGAGAACCTGCAGTTGAAAGGTTACAGTTTCACAAGGGAACTAGATCAGATTATTTCTCGACCTGCCATAGAAAAGCCAATGTTCACTGAGTGGATGGAAGCCAACCAATTACATGAGGAAGCTCGCAGTTTGATGTCTGCAGAGTTCCCCACCAAATGGACTTGGCAATCCAAGGAAAAAAGAATGGAGGAAGAGATGCGGGGAGAAAAACCATAGGCAGGATTTACTATTCCCAGCCTTCGAGTGGTGAGAAATACTACTGGAGGATGCTCCTAAATACCGTGAGAGGATGCAGATCATATGAAGAAATCCGAACAGTGGATGGTGTGGTCCATCAGACATACAAATCAGCATGTTATGCTCTCGGGCTCCTTGATGATGACAAAGAATGGGATGACTGCATCAAGGAAGCATCCTATTGGGCTTCTGCTCATCAAATGCACCAACTTTTCTGCACAATTCTTCTATTCTGTGAAGTCACAAATCCTGCAAAGTTGTGGCAAACAAACTGGGAATTACAATCTGAGGACAGCCAACAGCGCCAAAGGAGAATTATGAATTTTCAGACACTAGAACTCAAATCAACACAGATAAAAAGTCTAACCCTTACAGAGATCAAGCAACTATTATCTAAGGGAGAATCTTCGAGACATAAACAATAGATTGGTGAATGAGGAACTAAACTAAAACATGGATTCTCTAAAAATCGAGCACATAGGCTTACTACAGAAGCTAAATCAAGATCAAAGAGTGGCTTTCAATTTAATAATAGAATCCATTGATAAGAATGTTGGTGAATCAACCTTCGTTCATGGATATGGCGGAACAGGAAAAATGTTTCTGTGGAAAGCAATCACAACTAAACTAAGATATGAAGGAAAAATAGTTTTGGCAGTTGCCTCAAGTGGTATAGCAGCACTACTTTTACAGAGTGGAAGAACAGCACATTCAAGATTTCACATCCCATTGAAGATTACTAATGAATCAACATGCAACATCAAACAAGGAACATTTCTTGCAGAGCTAATAAAGAAAACTTCACTAATAATATGGGATGAGGCACCTATGACAAACAAAAATTGTTTCGAGGCACTAGATAAGAGCTTGAGAGACGTCCTTGGATTAAAAAATGAGGATGCCAAGCATAGACCATTTGGAGGGATGATAGTAGTATTGGGAAGTGACTTTAAGCAAATCCTACCGGTGATACCCAAAGGAAGGAGAGAACATATTGTTGGCACATCCCTAAAGAAATCATACCTGTGGAAGCACTTCAAGGAGTGCCGACTCACAGAAAAATATGTGTCTATGTGCAACAAAAGGTAGTCCAGAGGAGAAAACAAAGACAGTAGAATTTGCTTATTGGATTCTAAAGATTGGGGACGACATGGTAGGAACATGCAAGGATGAGACTTGGGTTGATATCCCATCAGAATTAATTTTACAAAAAGGTCACAACCCAAAAGATGAAGGAGTAAGTCTTGTGTCCGAAGGATACATCAAACTGAATAAAGGTTAGGAGTAGTTGGTTAGTGTCTTGCTTTAGCATTTGGTTAGTTTATTGCTTTAGCATCTTCAGATTACTTTAATACTGTCAGTTTTCTTTTGCATCTGCTCTCTACTTTCAGTTTCACTTTCAGTTTGTAATCTGACCATTTGGTCTATAAGTATGTATTGAGTTATGCCTTAAGGGCCAACATAAGCAATAGAACAAAAAAATTGCTCACATACCTGGGTTAAAACCCTGTCAATTGGTATCAGAGCCTCGTCTTTTTTCCCCTTCCCTTACCTCAAGCGCCATGTCTCGCTCCACCCATGCCTCTGTGACTTCCAGCCGGCGCAGGGCCAACGCCGGCGACGCTGCAGATGCAGAGACGCGAGGCGCGTGATCGCGCAGCAGAGGCAAGCGGCCGAGCTGCGGCCGAGACAGCCAGCAGCGGCGCCGCGCCCGTGCCGCAGCGCCGCCGCCGCGCGCTCTGCGCGGCAGAGGAGGAAAACGACGCTGGGCGACCGCGCGTCTCACGGAGCCCTCACAGGCACCGCCGTGTTTCGCCGTCGCCAGAGCGTCGCCGTGGGCGCGGAGGCAGGCGTGGGTCGCCGCCGGCTATCCAGACTGTCCTCAAAGAGTCAGGAGGAGGCACGCCGTGGCCCATGCTCACCAAAACCAACTACAATGAGTGGAGCTTGGTGATGAAGGTGAAGATGCAGGCGAGAGGGATGTGGGATGCGGTGCGGGATGAGGATGTCGACTTCTACGACGACCGGCGGGCGTTGGAGGCCATCCTCGCCGCCGTTCCGCCAGAGATGGCGCCCACCCTCGCGGACAAAGAGACCGCCAAGGAGGCCTGGGAAGCCATCACCGCGGCGCGCATAGGAAGCGACCGCGCACGCCGAGCCACTCAGCAGAAGCTGCGTCAGGAGTGGGATCGATTGGCGTTCGCCGCGAGGACATCGACGACCGCGCGCTACCATCGCTTGATGCAGCAGCTAACTCGGCATGGCGATGATGACATCGACGAGGAGAAGGCGGTGGAGAAGTTCCTCCGCGTCGTCCCGAAGAAGTATACCCAAGTTGCTCTAGCGATGGAGACGCTCTTGGACCTCTCCGAGCTCTCCATCGAGGAGGTAACCGGGCGACTCAAGGCGGTTGACGGCCGCGATGAGCTACCACCCGCAGAGCCAGTCACCATCGGTGGCAAGCTGCTTTACATAGAGGAGCAGTGGCTCGCCCGCCAGAAGGAGCGGAAGAAGGGGGATGTCTCAGGTTCGGCCAGCAGTCGTCGGAGGAAACCACGGAACAAGGAGAAGGTGCGCCGAGGACGCGGCGATCGGATCGGCCAGTGCTGCGGTGACCGAAAGGTCAACCGATGACACTCGCCACCGCGGCAAGTCCGCCATCGGGCCGTGGATCGCGGCAGCACGGCGTGGCGGCCAGCGTGGCGCCAGCGCACGCCGCGCAGCGAGAGGAGGATGAGCCACTCTTTTTCGCTCACGGAGCATCGAGCAACGACCCAAAACAGAGGAAGTCGAGGAAGCGGCGACTTCTTCACCTCTTGCGTCGTCCGCCGCCGCGTTCCTCCACCTCGACGAGCCACGAGCACGAGCCTTCCTCGGAAATGGGTCCAGCGACGACAAGATCGATGGCTGGTACCTCAACACTGGTGCCACGCATCACATGACTGGCCGGCGGGAATTCTTTTTGGACCTAGACATTGGCGTACGCGGCTCAGTCAAGTTCGGGGATGCCTCTGCTGTCGAGATCAATGGTGTCGGCTCCGTCGTCTTCACAGCCAAGACCGGCGAACATCGACTCCTCACCGGCGTCTACTACATCCCTGCCCTGAGAAACTCCATCATCAGCCTGGGACAGTTGGATGAGAACAGCTCGCGTGTGGAAATCGACCACGGGGTGCTGCACATCTGGGATCGCCGCCATCGCCTTCTCGCCAAGGTGAACAGAGGAAACAACCGCCTATATGTTCTCCATGTGCGGGTGGCGCAACCCCTCTGCCTTGCAGCCCGCCGCGACGACGAGGCCTGGCGCTGGCATGAGCGCTTTGGGCACCTCAACTTCGAGGCCCTGAAGCGGCTCAGCGGTGGCGAGATGGTGCGAGGAATGCCGCCCGTCGACCATGTGGAGCAGCTCTGCGACACCTGCGTGGTGACAGCGCAGGCGCCGCCGCTTCCGTCAAGCCAATTTTGAGCCAGGAGAGATTGGAACTCGTACACGGCGATCTATGCGCCCGGCCGCCGCGACGACCTGAGGCGGCGTTTTTCTTGCTCCTCGTCGACGACTGTCCCGCTCATGTGGGCGGTGCTTCTCGACACCAAGGTCGCAGAAGAATGAAGCCATCCAAGCACATTCAGTGCAGCGAGAGAAGGAGCGCGATCACAGATTGCGTTCGCGCACGGACAACGGCGGCGAAGTTCACGGCGGTGAATTCGCGGCGCATCGCGGCGACGGAAGGATCAGCGCCACTACTCCGCGCCTATGCCCCGCGAAGAAAACGGCGCGTCGTCGAGCGCGCAATCGACGGCAGGCCACGCCGCGCCTCCTCGGGCGCCGAGCAATGCCGCGATCTCATCGGGAGAAGCGGTGATGACCGCCGTGCATTTGCTCAATCGTTCGCCCACCAAGAGCCTCGACGGCAAGACGCCCTACGAAGCCTGGCACGGGCGCAAACCGGCACTCGGCTATCTCCGGAAGTTCGGCTGTCTGGCGTTCGTGAAGGAGCTCAACCACGTCGGCAAATTCGACGATCGGAGCACGCCAGGGGTATTCATTGGCTATGCCGATGGTGCCAAGGCATACCGCATCCTCGACCCGGCTACGCAGCGTGTGCGCGTGGCCCGTGATGTGGTATTCGACGGCGGCGAGATGGCGTGGACCAAAATGGCGACAACGGCCGTCGGCGCACTCGTGACTTCACCGCCGACTACGCTCGCATTCGTGGAGGGGGAGCGATCGGTCGATTCCGTCTCCAAATCCGTCTGCCCCTGCTCCGAGTGCACCGCCTGCCTCAATTGGAGCTTCACCCGGCGAAGATCGCCACGCAAAGACCCATCCACGCCAAAGGTCGCTCCTCGCGCCGCCATCTCCTGCCTCGACGCACAGCGAGCACCGATCGGTGGAGTTTGCCACGCCGCTGACGCAAGATGAGGAACGCGTCGACGCCGCACATGAGGGTGAACCTCTGCGCTATCGCATCGTCGACAACATTCGGGTGATCAAGTCGCCCGGCCGGGCGCATGAGACTTTGAAGCGAGCTTCACCGATCAACGACGGCGAGCCTCCTGCTCTGGCGGTAGAGCGATGCGGCGCGCGGCAATGCGGCAGAGATGGATGCGGTCGAACGGAACCAGACTTGGGAGCTGACTGATCTTCCCGCCGGCCACCGCGCCATCACACTCAAGTGGGTGTTCAAACTCAAAAAAATGATTGGGCCGTGGTCAAGCACAAAGCGCGGTGGTGGCACAAGGTTTCGTCCAGCAAGAGGGAGTGGACTTTGACGACGCGTTTGCGCCGCCGCGCGAATGGAATCTGTTCGCGTTCTCCTTGCGCTAGCGGCTCAAGAGGGATGGCGCGTCGACCACATGGACGTGAAGTCGGCCTTCCTCAATGGCGACTTAAAGGAGGAGGTCTATGTCCGTCAACCACCGGATTCATTGTCGCCGCCAAGAGGACAAGGTTCGCGCCGCAAGGCTCTCACGGCTGCGCCAGCGCCGCGAGCTTGGAATGCCAAGCTAGACGCAACTCTCAGGGCAATGGGGTTCCAGCAGAGCACACATGAGGCATCAGTCTACCGGCGAGGCCGGGGAGACTCAACTCTGCTCGTCGGCGTCTACGTTGATGATTTGGTGATTACTGGCGCCAAGGAAGAAGAGATGGAAGGTTTCAAGGCAGAGATGAAAGGGGTCTTCCACATGAGCGACTTGGGACCGCTCTGCTTCTATCTGGGAATTGAGGTACTCCAAGATGACTCCGGCATCTCCCTCCGACAAACCGCCTACGCTCAGCGCGTCGTCGAGCTCGGAGGACTCACGGGTTGCAACCCAGCCCACACCCCAATGGAGGAAAGACTGAAATTGAGCAAGGAGAGCACGGCGGAAGAGGTGGACGCCACGCAGTACCGGCAAATCGTCGGGAGTCTGCGCTACCTCGTCCACACACGGCCGGACTTGGCATTCGCCGTCGGCTATGTCAGCCGATTCATGCAACGGCCGACGACGGAGCATCAACAAGCCATAAAACGGATCCTACGCTACGTTGCGGGGACTTCTGATTATGGTCTGCATTACCCACGATGCCCCGGCGCGGCGCATTTCATCGGATATAGCGACAGCGACCACGCCGGTGACATTGACACAGGCAAGAGCACGAGTGGGAACCTGTTCTTCCTCGGCAAATGCCTGGTCAGCTGGAAATCAATTAAGCAGCAGGTGGTGGCGCTCTCCAGCTGTGAAGCTGAATATATCTCAGCCACAATCGCCGCCACTCAAGCCCTCGCTAGCCTCATTTCCGGGCGATCTTCGGGAAGAGAAGTCAAGCAAGAGAGCTACGAGTGGACAGCAAATCCGCTCTTGCCCTGGCAAAGAATCCGGTCTTCCATGAGCGCAGCAAACACATCCGGGTGAGATATCACTTCATAAGGGGTTGTTTGGATGAGGGAAGCATTAAGGCCAGCTATGTCAACACTCAAGAACAACTCGCTGATTTTCTAACCAAATCTCTTGGGAGAATCAAGTTTCAAGAGCTGCGCGCCAAGATTGGGATGATTCAAATCACCCAAAGGACACCACACAAGACTTAGGGGGAGAATTGAAGGAGTAAGTCTTGTGTCCGAAGGATACATCAAACTGAATAAAGGTTAGGAGTAGTTGGTTAGTGTCTTGCTTTAGCATTTGGTTAGTTTATTGCTTTAGCATCTTCAGATTACTTTAATACTGTCAGTTTTGCTTTTGCATCTGCTCTCTGCTTTCAGTTTCACTTTCAGTTTGTAATCTGACCATTTGGTCTATAAGTATGTATTGAGTTATGCCTTAAGGGCCAACATAAGCAATAGAACAGAAAAATTGCTCACATACCTGGGTTAAAACCCTGTCAAAAGAAACCATTGTCAGTAGCACCTACCCTGACCTACAAAGCAACTACAACAACAAAGCATACCTGGAGGAGAGAGTGATCTTTTGCCCAAGAAACGAGATTGTCGATGAGACCATCATCAATCATGAGTCAGATACCTGGTGAGGAAGTGACGTACTTAAGTTCAGATACAATATGCAAAGCCATGTCTATAGTTGAAGACGAAGATATGTTGTACCCAGCTGAATTTCTGAACAGTCTGAAATTTTCTGGAATACCAATCCATGAATTGAAACTCAAAGTTGGGTTGCTAATAATGTTATTGCGAAACATCAACCAAAGTGCAGGATTGTGCAATGGAACAAGGCTCACGATAACATAGCTAGGAAGAAGGTTCATCGAAGCACAGGTCATAACAGGGCCAAACATTGGCAATAAAGTTTACATCCCATGAATTATCATGTCACCAAGTGAATCAAAATGGCCGTTCATATTGAAAAGGAGACAGGACCCGATATCTGTGTGTGTTTTGCTATGACTATCAACAAGAGCCAGGGGCAAAATCTGAAAAAGGTTGGTCTCTAATTAGAAAAACAAGTGTTCACACACGGTCAACTTTATGTGGCAATGTCTAGAGTTACAAGTAGATATGGATTGAAGATCCTCATATCAGACAAAGATTGCCCCGTGAAAACATCACAAAGAACATTGTTTACAAGGAGATTTTATAATTCTAGGTGAGTAACATCAAATTTATTCTGTATTAGAAAACCCCATCAGATACTTTGTTGCACATTTAGCAATATAATAGTTTTGCTACTACAGTTTCTAAATAAAATATTGTTTTAACTCTTAGCACAGTAATGAAAAATTATCCTACATTATCTTCTTTAGATGCTTCGCATGGCAAGTTCTGAGTTTTTGGCATCTTATGACATTGCCTGAAATTCTCGGTACTATTATTACAGATGGGATATATATGCTACATTGCAATGTACTTATGTTTGCAACCAAAATATTACAAATTTTACCCTATAAGCATTGAACAAGAAAAGCAATGACACATAGCAGTAAGGAAATGCTATTTGAGAAGAGCCTCTAAACCTGTGAGGCGGTGGGCATAGCAGGATTAGGAGATGATGTCCTAACTGCGGTGGCCACGAATTCCACTGCCACATTGTTACCAGCTTCTGCCGCTCATCTATCTGCGACCCCAAATCCAGTCAGCCACCGCATCACCAAATCCTCCACTACCCGCAATCTCATGCCTCCCCCCAATCCACCAAATTGCTGTAGGACCACCGCCTACTTCTCCAACCACGGTGCTAGCCTCTCCTTTGTCCTCCTCACCAGCATCCGGCGCTCAACTCCTACCCCCAACACCACCACCTGCTCCTCGCCTCCTCCTCTCTCTCCCCGTTCTCTCTCCTGCCATGCCGCCCTCACCACTGGCTGGCCCTCCGCCTCCCCCCGACAGCCGCCGCCATCCTCTATGTCCCTCTATAGTCACAAGTCCGATCTACATGCCAAGCCGCCCTACTGTCCGCTGCAGTCACAAGCCAGATCTGGAAGAGAGTGAGAGGAGGAGGACAGTAAGAAGGTCAGAAGGTCACTTGACAGAGGCAGGTGAGGGTGACCGAAGTGGCATGCAACATACGAAGAAGGAAGTTAGAGGCACAGACCCACTAATTTCAGCTTTAGCTTTGAATTTCTAATTTATTTTTTACTATTTATAAATTAAGCCTTTTTAAACTTTTGGCTTTTTTATTTTTTTACCGGCTTTTCCCTGTATTCGTTTGCGTTGTTCGTAATGAGCTAACGTATCTTTTCTATTTTTATTTTTTTAAATTTAATTACGCCGAATAAGCCACATTCAGCTATAGTAAAATTTTAGCCACTACAGTGCAATTTCAGCCATAAGCCATAACTTTTCAGCCCAACCGAGCGAGACCATGCACGGATCCAACTTTTTTCGGTGATAAATACAAGGTGAGGATAAAATATTACATTTCCTAATAAGAACTAAATGAAAATTATTTTTTTAGATAGGAATCCCATAAATATGTAAATTTAAAACAAAAAATAAAATAGGATTACGAATTTGATTTGTATAAATACGTTAGGAATCAAAATTATATTAAATGAAAGATCTGTGTCAAGTACAACCTAAAATTTAGAATAACAAATAAAAGAAAATTACCTAAAATTTAAAAATTGGAATAACAAATTAAACTCGATTGATACTACATGCATCACCTAAATTATTATGTTAGTTATGAGAAAAAGGAAAATATCCTACCGTAGATATGGTAATTAGAAATACATGAAGGCAATAAATTAGGTTTACAAATTACTATGTCAACTATTTGTATGCCACATTAAGCAACCAATTTTTTCTTAATTAATCATGCAAGTAATGTATTTAGCTTTTGTACCATCTGTGTCATTTCTTTGTACGACTTAGACATATTCTAAATCGCTGGTTATTAAAGTTGAATTGAAATTAGAGTGTACTTTATCTACTCTCAATGCATTTTATATTAAGTACTATTTTCATATTTATAAATTTTGTATTTAATTATTTTACCTTTTAAGATGGAGACTAAATACTTTCCCATCAGCATTCACCCAAAAGTGAGGTTTCCTAGCACATTGAACTCCTGCCAACTGAAACCAAAGAGTTAAATAAAAAATAACTCATGTATCTCAAACTTAGGTAGGAGCATATATCATTCCAAACCTTAAGCATTTGCAGCTCAGATTTTGTAATCTCTTGGCCATTTATCAAGATTCCAGTGTTCCCATTGCTCGCCTTTTGCTCTAGAACACCTCCAACATTTAGATTTGGGTTTATTATGCAATGGGGTTTGTGTCTGTCTTGGAAGATTTTCGAAGAAAAAGTTTGTAAGCAGAGTTGTCGATGATATATCATTAAGCATTTTTAACAAGAAGCAAGCAAAATAAATCATGTAGCAATTAAAATTGTGAACATTTTCTATTTTGCAGTTCATCTTCCCCAAAAATCTTATTCCAACCCAAATTATCACACATACACCCACACTATCTCCTATCTACTATGTTTCAATTATTTTATATATGTAATGCCATTCTGTCATATTGGTACTTTCAGAAAAGATTCCCAGTAATGGTTTCAGTATAATGTCATGCAGATGCCATGTGCCAGCCCTGACATACACCTTTGTGTTGTTCTGAACCAGCATAATCAAAAGTAGCAACTCCTGATTTATACACAATTCCATCCACTAGGATTCCTAGGACTTTGATAGATCATTTGAACAAGATAGGAAACCGCAATTGTGCTAATTCATCAAAGACAATCCCATCAATATTCTAAACAGACAGCTAACCATTCCACGATATCAAGTTCAATAGCACTATCCTCTAGACCTTGCATCATGATTCCCACAAAAAAAATATGCAATAACATGATTTTCATCAAATGCAGAACCTACATATCCTATAAAAACCCAGCAAATGACCCTAAGTAAGTAATCTTTCACTTTCAAATGTGTGCATTGCCAAGAGTAACGAACTATGTTCCACCATTAATAACCATAAATGTAAACCTAAGCATTCAACAAAATATACCAAATAACACCGATTCTACTGCCAGAAACATAGTTAGAAACATAACCATTTAAATTATGCACTTGCAAAGCCAATGCTCCCCAAAAGGCCATAAATGCAAACATCAGAACTCACGAAATTGCATGATCACCAAATATAACCGAAATCATAACCAATTGCCTAAAATCAATATTTACATCACTTAAGAATTATTGGAAGTCAATTGACATAAAAAATGAAATCATGAACCTAATTCTATTCTTTTGGAAGGAAGTAGCTGCTGACAGGTAGTCCCAAAATAATACAACTGCACTTGTCAAAGTTTGAAAACGCACATAGTATTGATATTGACTTAAGGTAAGTAATCATCTTCCTAGTACTGGAATAGTACTTGCTATCGACAGGAAAGATAGGAAACCACCTTCTGAGAATGACACTTTACCTAAGTGCTTGAATAGATCTCCGAAGAAGTCCAAAGACAACCTATCTATAATGCCACACCAACTCCTAGAATTATACACCCCATTTGCTATTTCTAACAATCAGCCATGATTAGCCATCAAAAACACTTTGTACCATGGACAACAAAGTGAAATTTCCACAAACATGACCAGATCTAATATTGAATTATGGCAATCAAGATCTAGAAAAATCTATACTTTGATCTCCAATAGCCTACCCACTCAACCATGCTCAGCTCTCGATCATAGAAATACTGCCCTCTACGAAATTAGCTAACATTCAATTTGCATAATTACAACAAGGAAACATGAACATTCTCTGCGTACTTCCAAAGATCTCAGACCAATTATGCTAATCGATATCCACTAAAGAAGTAATAGAAACAGGGTAGCTACATAAAAAGCATAAACTTTTCCACAAATTTTCAGAACTGACAGAAAAGTAGTGGTTTTTCGAAAGATCTAACACAATTTAGCAAGCGGGGAATTATGCAAGTGAAGTTTACGCTACTTACTATGGCGGGCGGCCGGAACTGCTCCTTCTGGTTGTGGTGTAGGATGAGAAGCGGTCAAAAATATGAGTAGTAGTTGTACCTCTTTTATGGTAGGAGGAACCGTTTTGTGAGCACTTTTGTTCACACGATTGTGCTTGCAACCACAACCTAACCTGGGCTCAATCCGTAACCATGGCAGTAGGAATCCACATACTCTCACCGGCCTCAGCTTCCATGTTGAGTAGCTCGTGGATGTACACCGTGGAGACCCTCGACGCTGACCCCAATTGGGCCACTGTGCACCCTATCTTGCTCGAATCTGATCGTTGTGCACCCCATCTCATCATCATCCAGCCACCACTGCATCGCCTCATGCAGATCCGACCGTTGCCAAGAGAGTGGATCCAGAGGCTAAAGGGAGGTAGTAGCCCGGTGAGGAGGAGGAGACGGCGGTGGAGTGGAGGAGTGGGGGAGGAGGAGGAGACGGCAGTGCGGGATGGGGAGCTGAGGAGTGGGGGAGGAGGAGGCGGTGGCAGCGCGGGGTGGGGAGGATGAGGCGAGGGCGGCGGTGTAGCGGAGGAGTGGGGGAGGAGGAGGAGGCGGCAGCGTGGGATGAGAAGGAGGAGGCGAGGACGGAGCAGAGGAGTGGGGGAGGAGGAGGTGGTGACAGCGCGGGGTGGGGAGGAGGAAGCGAGGGCGGAGCGGAGGAAGGGGAGAGGAGGAGGCGAGGGTGGAGCGGAGGAGCAGGGGGGTGGAGGAGGCGGTGGCAGCGCAGGGTGAGGAGGAGGAGGCTAGGGCGGAGCAGAGATGCAGCCGAGGAGACTGTGAGCGAGTTCTGCGGAGGAGGCGAGGGCGGAGCGGAGGAGTGAGGGGAGGAGGAGGCGAGGGCGGAGTGGAGACGCAGCCGAGGAGACTGTGAACGAGTTATGTGGAGGACTCGAGGGCGGGCGGAGCGGGGGCAGCGTGGATGCAGCCGAACTCTGGGCCCACATGTCGACACAACGAAAACTAAGGGAAAGGCCTATGGAGAATGAACGAACTGCCACTAACTCAAATTTTTAAGTAGTAGAGATGATGAAATGTTACCAAAGGTTTCTCTGCAAAATGCATTTCTTTCTTAAAAGATGGGTTTAGGATTTAAAATTAATTCATTTCTTTCTTCATAGCTCACATCTTCTGAGAACCCGCACACCTATTTGATGTGTACGACGGACATGGCCATGGTGGCTCGGAGTTGGAGGTTTGTGATATGTGATTCTCGGCTTAGACGTCAATGTTAGCATGGAGAACTCTCACTCATGCTTCGTGTTGTTTGGACAGGTGACGAATTATTGCCTAGATAAAGTTTCATAGAGAGGTGTTAAGTAGAGCTGTACATAAAGGATAATTGGGATAAGGTTTTTGGAGATTTTTTCCAAAGGATAGATGACGAAGTGTCATCAAAAGCAAGCATGTTTTCCAATGGTTCTAGTGTGTTCACTGATGCTTGTTGTGATTTGCTTGCTCTTCTTGTGTGACAGCTGCCCCTTGTGGAGATTCATGCGGGTGTGCTCTACTTCAGCAAGGAGCCCCTTGCTCTAGCCACCGATCACAAGGTAGGAACCAAAGTTCATGGTTCAATTTTTTTTCTTAAGACTAAGTTCATGATCAATTAGAGTGCATGTGGTCGATCACGAAGATACAAATCAATGTTCATGAGTCAACTAGAAAGTGCATTTAATTAGGGTAGATTGCATTTAATTATGATTTGATGTTCCTGCCTAGAAAAATGGGCGTGCAAGGATTGAGGGTGCAGCAGTAGGGGACTGAAATGGCTATAGTGTGAAGGAGTATGTGAGAAGATCTATAGTTTTATTGTGGTGAATCATTATCATTTTGGAGGAGTAAAATTTTGGAATTTGTAAATTTCAGATTTTTCTGAACAACTTGCAGAAATCGATGATTTTAGAAAATTTGAATTATGGGATGATTTGGTTTGATCTGGATTAGTGCATATGTGTTGCATGAGACATGTTAAAGCTAACATGAGTCAAGCTGTGAAGAATTTGTACCCGAAAATGATTTCTTGATCTTTGGATGTGCAGGGCGCTTAGAGCAAATTATGGTCAACAACGAGAATCGGAGTTACGCTCATGGAGAAGCCGAGGCTCAGAATGACCAAGGATGCCGTGTGAGATAGCTGAGCTCAAACATGGCACGAGAAAGATCAATAATTGAGGAAAATTTTGATTTTCTTAACTTTTCATAGCTATTAGAGTAAAGATTATGCAAATACTTGAAAGAAAATCTAAATGCACGATTCGCCCCACTTTGCGGCTATACCGGTCCTACATAGTGTCACTAGTGTAATTGATAGCCTTGTAACTTCTCCATATCTAAACATGGTTTTCTGTTCAAACACATGAGTTTTCAGCTAGTTGGATATAAGTAGAAGGAAGCTACAATCCAATGGAACAGCTAGCCATTTGCATCTAATGTAGTTGAAGTCCCAAGCGTGACAAACATAAATGACAGGGTGCAATTTTAGGTCTAGTAGATTTTGTTGATAAAGCTATTCACCGAGCCATGGATTTTTTTCCCCTTCATTTTCTACTGATCTTCCGTGAATTTGGTGGCTTTGTTTTGTGATTTTTCAATTAATTTGATCATTCTCCTCCCCATCCCATGTTGGCCAACCCATGAACCAAACGTGGAGTATGCGGGTCTGACTCTCTGCCTAGCCCTTTTGTATCTATTGAGGGTCAATTTAAAATACATGACTTTCGAAAACGCGGTCTAATTTTATAAAATTCAAGGAAAGTCCTATGACCAAAATGATCCGAAGGAGACACTTGTTTAATTTTTTGAGAGAGACGGGGGGGATGAAAAGCGCAGTTCATTTCAATTTAAAAAGAAAGAAAGAAAAGGTCCATTTCTAGCCCGGGGCATGATAGAAACCTCCTGTGTGTCCTCATCATCCCACCACTGTCTCGGTTCTCTGCTGCTTCCCCAATTCGTTACTCTTCACGCAGTCCGGCCTCCAGAATCTTCCAAAACCTATGGAGCTGCGCAGTCCAAGCCAAGCCACCGTCCACGTTCTGCTTTCGAGCCGGCAATCGCGGGGGGCAGACGGCGGAGGGAGGTCGGCCTCAAGAACTGGACCACGGCGGCCAGGGCTAGCTAGGCTGCTCCGCGTTACTCCATCCCTCCTCCAACTCCAAGCCTCGGTGGTAACAATCCATCTCTCCGTACGATCGGCAATAGAGATTTTGAGGTAGCAGCAGCAGCTGCTGCAGTGTAGCAGGTGATGCAGCGAGGAATCCATCCTTCTTGATTTGTCTGCTAATCTTTCCAGGACCGGCGCTCGCCGCCTGTTCGACGAATGCGGCAAGAACGAGCAAAGGTCTACAGCAGGCGCAAGAACCAGAAGACGCCTAAGGTGGGAGGCGATGACTGGATCGGATCTCTCCCGGATGAGGTCCTGCAGCACGTGCTATCGTTCCTGCTGTTAGAAATTAATCTTGACTTAGTTAGCATGCAGCAGTTTCTAGCATGCAGCAGTTTGCATAGTCTTTTACTGAGTCAATTAAGTGCTAGTTAAGTTGTCAGTTATGATCCAGGAGTGGCGCTGCATGCACAACATACTGTGTGGTATATATACTCCATTGTATGCAGATTGGCAGTGAGAGCAAGAATGAATAAAAGAGTAGTATTCTGTGTCTATCTTTTCTTTGATGCGTGAGTTTATCCAGGGAAGACCACCTCAATTGAGTCCATCCAACTAGTGTGTGTGTCAATTTTTTGTAAGTCTTTTGATGAAGTGAGTTCGTGTGTGTTTAGTTGCATAAGTTTTTTTTTATGTGCTTACACCTGCCGGCGCGGGAAGTCGTGCAGACCTGCGTGCTCGCCCGGCGCTGGCGCCACCTCTGGAGATGGTTGGAGGATGCTCAAAAAGCAGGAAAATGAGAATCTGAACAGATTCATGAACAATCTGCTGCTCTTCCGCGACCGCAATGCGCCACTGGATTTGTGAGTTTGATATCAATTGGTTTGATGACTATGACGATGAACCCCAGATTGATTTATGGATCCGACGTGCTCTGTTGTGCCAAGTTCGGATACTCAAGGTCCAATTAGCCCATGATAACGATAGTTTAAAGCTAGACAACTTAGCTCTCATCTCCCAGCACTTGACGTGGCTAGAGCTTAAGTGTGTAGCGTTAGGAGGCAACTTCTTGATTTTTTTTTGAGCTGCCCTGCTCTGGAGAATATATGGATGAGGGATTGCTTTGTTGGTGCTGAGAAGATATCGACTCAATCATTTAAACAGCTACCATGATTGACTGTATGCGTCGAGGAAACATCTGGACTCAGATGTCTGCTCAAGTCTTGTTTGGCTCAAACTAACCGATAATTATGATAGGACTCCTTTGCTTGAAAGAATGCCATCACTAGAAAAGGCATTTGTCAGACTCCACGACAGTGCTGATTGTTAAGGTAAAGAAGAATTTGGGGGCTCGTGTGCTGCGGTAATTGTGGTGCTAATGTGGATGACAACGGACATTGTGTGCTTTTCAAGGGTTTGTCACAAGCTAAAAGCTCGGAGTTGGTAGCTGAAGCTGGGATGGTATGTTTCTGCTTACTTCTTAACTCTTACTATTGTTTGTGATCCACTATTTCTGTCGCACTATCTATATCATCATTTAGCATTTGTAAACTAGCACCTACATATTGGTGAAACTCATGGAATCTTTTAAACCATCATTTCTATCACACATCTATATCATCCAGTCATCCACTATTTTCTTACCACCAGTGCGATCTTTTAAACCATCATGTTTCAGTGAGAAAATTCATGGATTTGTTTGTGATTAACCAATTAGTTTAGGGCATTCTTCATGCAATGTATTTCATACTTTTGTATTTGCTGAGGTTTTAAAAAGGTATTTTGTGCTCTCTTTATTTCAAAGTAAGTACAAGTTTAGTATTTACATGGTTGAACATATATTTGTAATAAAATGGGTGGGTTTGACACCACTTGGACTTTGGCTTTTTGGCATGGTACTACAGTAACTAGCTTTTAAACGGTGTGTTTTTCCAATGCAGGGTCTTCACGTAAATTTTAGTATAAACTATACCGAGTTCAGCTGCACCAGCCAAAATCGTATGCGACTACTTCACTCGTACTGCCTCTCGCGAATAGTCTAGAATTCAAAAATTTCAGCCATAAGCCATAGCCCAAAAGAACCCATCCAATGTTGGGAAAAGTTAAAAGGCTGATATTATACTACTGTTGTTAGAGTACTTTTCGGACAGATCTAATAATGCCATTCATGTGGCCAAATTAGATACCTTTATGTATGTTTGTGGTCAAAATTCAAGAAGTTTGCGTGCATGCATTTTGCAACAGCACTTGTTTATGGATAGAGGGAGTAAGAATATAACAATTATCTTTTTGTACATGTAGATACTAGATAAACTTACGAAATATGATATGTCTCATAAATCTTCTTTTATTACTGTGGTGCCCTATTAATTTGTGTTTTTCAATCTCCTGTTCCATTTTGTACTTCAAAAATCAAACTTTGAGCTATTACTTCTTCTTTGCATTTTTTTTTCAGAAGGGATTTGATCTGGTGCCCTAGATTTAGCAATCTGAACACTTTGTTACTCAATGAGTGGTGTGTGGTGATCGATTTTCGCACACTAATATGGTTTCTTCAACATACACCTGTTCTAGATAAGCTCACTCTTCAACTTCGTCAGGTATATGTTTCATAAATCTGACAGCTGTTCTCTTATTGAAATTGTTGGATTTAATCTTGAGCATTTGCTATTTTTAGTCGCATGCAGTCCTCTAGAATTAGTAGCATGCAGCAGTTTCTAGCATGCAGCAATTAGTAGTTTAATGCAGCAGTTTTTAAGTAGTTTAATGCATGAAAAAACTGAAGTTAGTGGGAAGTTAGAAGGGTCTTTTGTATTTGCTATAAAAGGAGAAGAAATGAATCAGGAAAAGTGTGCAGTTCGGAAGCACCAAAATACTTGTGTTCATCCCATGCTCTTTGTGCTTGTTGTGTGCTTGCCTTCATCATCTCCGGCAAGGGGAACCCGAAGGTGTAAACAACATTTGGTATCAGAGCCGGTGTTGTGATGGCGAGGATGGCAAGATCGGTGTCTCCGTCGTTGTCGAGGCGTATCGCCGATGGCCTAGAGGAGGCGGCGTGGCGGCATGCATGTGGCTAGCGGCGTGAGCATGTGGCTCGCGTTAGGCCGTTGCCGCGAGTCGGAAGGAGGAGAGCGCCACGCCCAGCACCCATTGTTGACTAGTAGCAACTATGCCGCATGGTCAATGAAGATGCAAGTGTACATGGAGGCGCAAGGAGTGTGGGATGCCGTTGAAGAAGACGGCGTCGAGAGGCGCCAAGACAAGAAGGCACTTGCGGCTATCTACCATGGTGTTAGCGAGAGACCCTTCTTGCTCTTAATGGCAAGAGGACGGCGAAGGAGGCATGGGCGACTCTCAAGTCTATGTACGTTGGAGTTGAGCGCGTGACGAGGCCAAGCTCCAAACGCCAAGAAAGAATTTGACAACCTTCATATGCGTGAAGGTGAGTCAATTGATGCTTTTGCCATGAGGGTCACCTCGCTCTTAGCAAGATGCGACGCTGGGAGAGAGGGTTGAAGACTCTGTGTGGTGGATAAGGTGCTTGGTCTTGACACCGGTTTCTACCGATCGCTTGCACCCTCGAGAACCATGAGGACTTGGATGTGATGTCGGTCGAAGAAGTGTTCGGACGGCTAAGGGCGTTCGAGAGCGCCACATGGTTGATGAGGAGAAAGGTGAGCACTGCCGCTCACCCGCGCCCAATGGGAGTCCGAGCCAAGAACAAGGAAGGCGGCTACGGCCAAGAAGAAGAAGAGCACCTTTGACAAGGCGAAGGTGCGTTGCTATAATCGCCAAGAGTACGGGCACTATTCTTGGGAGAAGAAATGCCATGAGTCGAAGAAGGAGAATGACGAGCCAACGTTACTTTGAAGCCCAAGGAAGTGAAAATAATGGCAATAAGATTAGGAGGTGATTGGTATCAGATTGTCAGTTTAATCTTGTTTTGCATTAGTTAGCGAGTGTCGCAATGCGTGTAATAAGCTTAGTCCAAATCGGTTTAGTGCGAGCCGCATGGCGAGTGGCGAGGATGCGGAGTGTGTAGTGAGCGGATCGCCACCAGAGTTGAGAGCACGCATGTTTGTTTGGATTAGCCAAAGCATGAGTTTAGCAAGCTCAAGATTACAGGGAGATTGTTGGATTTAATCTTGAGCATTTGCTATTTTTAGTCGCATGCGATCCTCTAGAATTAGTAGCATGCAGATTTCTAGCATGCAGCAATTAGTAGTTTAATGCAGCAGTTTTAAGTAGTTTAATGCATGAAAAACTGAAGTTAGTGGGAAGTTAGAAGGGTCTTTTGTATTTGCTATAAAAGGAGAAGAAATGAATCAGGAAAAGTGTGCAGTTCGGAAGCACCAAAATACTTGTGTTCATCCCATGCTCTTTGTGCTTGTTGTGTGCTTGCCTTCATCATCTCCGGCAAGGGGAACCCGGAGGTGTAAACAACAGAAATTATCATGTGTGATTGATTGACTATAGGTAACTATTATGTTTGATACAGTCACCCAACAATTGGGTGGAAGCGAAAGGAAGTTGAAATGGCCATTTGCATCTAAGGAACTTAAGGTAGTTGAAGTTAAGTGTGCAGATTTTGATAAGAGGGTTCACAAACTCTTTAGAATCTTGAACACCTACGGTATATATCTTGAGTAAATCAATTTCCAGTGGACTGCGAGATGTTCTGAATGTAAGTTGGCTATTGACACTATTCTAGCTTATGACCCCATGCATTCATATAAGCAAGCAACGAAGAAACACCCAAATTAATTCGAAAATGTGAATGTTGCAAATTTTCATCAGTGTTTTAAATCTCCGGCTATGACGTTTAGCGGATGACTTCTCAAACAGCTAATAGCGGAGCTAAATGAGGCTATAGCGGGCTATAGCGGCTAAATTGTACATGGACTCAAATAGCTTTATCTGTCTAAAACAGCTATAGCGGGCTATAGCGGCAGCTATAGCGGGCTATAGCGGCAGCTATAGCCGGAGATTTAAAACTATGATTTTCATGCTAGTTTGGACGCTATTTGGTGAAGAACAAAAGAAACAAAATCTTAAACTACATCTCCCATAGGGCTCATAGGGCAATTATTTCTTTATAAGTGCTTACCAAAGTCTATTACACACAATTTACATAGCATTAACAAGCAATTATGGTTGTGGCGCTCCGACAAGTCACAACGAGCGTGGGGCGCCTGCCATGTCGATAGTTAGACGGTGGTAATAAAATGTAATATGCCAATTTTATCTTCCAGATAAACATGCATGATTTTCCATGAATTTTAAATTTTTGGTGCATTTTCAAAAAATTTCCCAAAGCCTTGTTAGAGTTTGAGATTTTTAATATAAATTCCTTAGCTCAAAAATGTGAATTCAAAATTTCTAAAAATCAATTGGATGTTGGGGAATTTTTCCAAAAATTTCGTGTGTGAATTCCTCTTGGAATGCAAATTAGAAATTCAAACTTGAATTAGAATCGAAATAAAGTTTAAACTCGAGATTTTCCCACCTTTCACTTGGTGAATCCAACTTGCTTGTGACGCCTGCACTGCTTTCCTTTCTCTTGACCTATGCTACGCCGCCCATCTCACTTTCCTTTTCCCACCGCGCCCACCAAACTAGCCTAGTCCCGTGAGTGCTCGCCTGACCTAGCACTGTTCCTCTCACGCCATCGCCGACAACCGGCCCCGCCCCACCTGTCAATCCAGCCATCGTTCTTCTTCCCTACCTCTCTCTCTCACCCAAGCTCACTCTCAATCCCAATCATCGGCTAGGACATCAATGGTGGACAGCAAATCTTCATCACAAGTAAGCATCTTTATTATCACTTGATTAAAAAAGCATTCCTTATAGCTATTGTACGATCATTGTCACTTCCCAAGATTTCAAAAATTCTTTCTGGGTTCAAAAATAAAGCAGCCCTATATAACTTTTGCTCCATTTGATCCTCCCATCGACGGTCAACAATCTCCATGATCCTCTCCAATAATCTCTTCTTCACGAAACTCTTCTTGAGCTTTTCCTTGCACATATCCATAGCAAGTTTGTAAGTCTTGTGGCCTGAGCAAACGGCCTCGGCGTCTGCCTCTAGCCGCAACCTTGCAATCAATCTTGTAATTGTGGTGTTTATAAAGCTGCAGACCATTGCTCAATCTTTATACTGGTTTGGAGATACGAAGATAGCTGGTATTCTCACCTCCCTGTGCTATTTACCTTTGCTTAGTTGTGCACTAATTAGTTTCTGTGTGAACAAGAACCATCAACAGATGGGCATTTGTTAAACTACGAAGTTCTCATCCCCTGCTGCTGCTTCAATTTGTTCACTAAGATTGCTGATGTGTTGTCTCCTCTTATTACTGGAGCAAACCAGCGTGTCTGCACTAGTTTGGGAATCCTGTATTCAGGGCTCATCTATTCTCACAAGGAAACTTCAGCCTTGGGCACCCTTGATGTTGCAGTAAGGGAAACTGTTGGATGCCACCCTCAGGAGTCAGGACATAACTTATTAAATAATCAGTTAAACTTTGACTAACTCCATGATAACAAAACATCTGCCTATTCTTTAAAATAGAAAAATAAAAACATCCACCCTGCTTTCTTACAATTAAATTAAGTTTCATGTTGGTCCAAGTGTATTTCTTATGCCACTTCATATGTTTCATGGTCAAATGAAACGTAATCTCACACTACATCTCTCACAGAGCCACAGGGGAAGCTATAGCTTGCAATTCTTCATAGCATTGACAATCTTGTTGTCACGGTGCTTATGAAGCTTTACGCCATGCAACTCGAATTTTGGACTCATTTGGACCCCTAAACACCCGAAATTCCATTTTGGACCCTAAACCAAAAAAATTCCGTTTCTGGACCCCTCCCGACCGCGCGTTCACGAGATGGCGCCACGTGCCCGATGCGTGCGGTATGGTACCGCGCGACGCGATCGATTCACGGGTCGTGCGGTACCACACCGCACGACCGCCGCTCGGCGGCGGCCGCGCGACCGCCCGCGACGCGCGTCGCGCGCCGACCGCGCGCGCGCGCCCGCCCGCTCGCGCCGCGCGCGCGCGCGTCGCCCGCCGCCGCCGCGCGTCGCCGCCCCACGCTCGGCCCGCGCCGCCCGCGCGCGCGCGCGTCCGCCGCTGCACCGCACGGCCGGGGACACATGGCGCCGGCCGCAACGCGCGGTCGGGAGGGGTCCAGAAACGGAATTTTTTTGATTTGGGGTCCAAAAATGGAATTTCGGGTGTTTAGGGGTCCAAATGAGTCCAAAATTCGCCATTTTGGTTTTTATCTATTCCTTTTATACTGTTTTTTTTTACCTCAGCGCAGTACCATGGTGGTTTCGGGCAAGGGGCTTATTTGCACCAGTTTTGACAGTTGGAGGACGAAATTTAAACGATTTTGAAGTTGAGAGTGAAAATTTAGAATCCAACAGAAGATTTGTTATCCCAGTACTCCTTTCCCGCATAGCCTATTCGCTGTGTAGCAGTAACATTGTGATTAACCTCAATTCCAAACAAACCATGCATTAGGTGCCAGTGTTGCTACGCATAGTCGCATAGATAGAATTTCCTTCGTAATACTTAGTGGCAAACTAATTCTAGAAATGGCGTCCAATGGTAGGCATCTTCTCTTATACATGAGAACAAACGAGTTTAAAACACAACATACTGCAAAAGAAAAAGGATGAAAATTGATTCTTCAGCTTAGAATGTGGTACTTGTTTCCGTTGGAACTCGAGGCTTTTCAGCTTCTTAGTCGTATTAGCGCTTGCAATTGAAATATTCGATCAAATGACGATGTAGTGGAGATTATCTTCAGGAAGGTTAAGTAGTAAATTCTACTCCTAGCCACAACGAGAAGGCACATGTCGTCAGCACGAGGAGCAACATCTGAAACCAACCTACTAGCTTATTCTTACAAAATGAAAGGATTCAGAGACTCGTTGATATTACAAACCTTGGTGATAACTTTGCTCGGGACTTCAGTCTGCTCTACCACACCTGTCTCTACTAATGGCATGTTTCCAAGTCTTCGGTTTTGATAGCCTAGGGCCTGAACCATAAATGGTGTTAGAATTTATATGTGCAAATCAATGTGTAATACAACAGAATAAACTATAGAATCTTTATCAAAGGTTGAAAGAAAACCATTCTTTATGTAAGAAAGGAGCAAGACAAACAAGTCTAGCGCCTCCTCCTCCTCGCGAGTCCCGCCTGCCCGCCCGCTGGCTGCCTCCCGGCTCCCGCCCGCCCGGTCGCCTCCCGCCGCCCGCCGCGTCGCCTCCCACCCGCCCGCCGGCAGCCTCCCGCCCGCCCGGTCGCCGCCCGGTCGCCTCCCGCCCGCCCGCCGGCCGCCTCCCGCCCGCCCAGTTGCCTCCCGCCGCCCGCAGTGCCGCCGCCGCCCACGGTGCCGCTGACGCCCGCCCGCCGGAGCGCCGCTCCCCCACCGCTGCCGCGCTTCTCACTTTCTCAGCATCTCAGGAGCAGCCGAGCACAGCAGAGAGCATTGTTTCTAGGGTTTACATTATTGGGCTATTGGATAGAGGGGTATATGGGGGTCTATTGCAAAAATTTGAGGTATGGCCCAAGCCACACCTTGCCCTATCGGGCCCTCCGCCCCTGCTTCAAAAGAAAATGGGAATAAAATCAGTGCAGCATGTATCTCTGTCTGCTCGGTTCTTCATCGTATTAGCTTCTTCGTCGTATTAGCTCTCTCAATCGAAATATTTGATCAAATGACGATGTCGTGCAGATTATCTTCATTCTTCAGGAAGGTTAATGGCATATTTCCAAGTCTTCGGTTTGGAAATATTTCTACCTCACCAGTCTCTATTAATGGCATATTTCCAAGTCTTCGGTTTTGATAGCCTAGGCCCTGAGTCACAAATGTTGTTAGGATTTATATGTGCAAATCAGTGTATAATACAACAGGACTAACTATAGAACCTTTACAACAGTGTATGGCGCAGTGACCATGAAAGTTGAAATAAAATTATTCTTTATATAAGAAAGGCGCAAGACAGTTTAAGTCATCAAGCTTTGGACTGTGGTACAGTGTAGAACCTAACTTTGGAGTTGGGCTTCAGTCCATTTGATCGGATATTATTAAATCTAGCGAGTCTTTGCGTCAACTACACTAAGGGCTTCTTTTCTACCAGGGGTGAAATTGATGGGGCAAAATGATCCAACCGGATAGTTTAGGTACTAGAATCACCAAAGCCCGGAGTTCAAGAACCAAAATGCTCCTATCTCTGACCAAATCGAAACTTTTTATTTCTTACCACTGAGTTGACGATTTTTATTACGAGCTATATGGTTTTGCAACTAGAAAATTAGTACGAAATCAGAAGGCATACTTTATACAAAATTCATACGTGACACTAGTTTGCTTGGTTCCGATCCATTGCACTTGGCTTAGTGCTTTCTCTTTTTGGAATACAAAAATATATATAATACTCCCTCCATTCCTAAATAGATATCATTATAATGATTGCACAACAATCAAGGTATGTATATAAAATATCATATTACCCCTCTTTCATTAAGCTAAGTCACTTATTACTATTTTATGGTGTGTGTTATTCTAGTCTAAAATAGTAAATGACTCTGGAAATAGGCATGAGTGTGCAAAGGAAAAATGGTAACAAGAGTATGCAAAGGAAATATGTATTTAAAAATAAAATTTGAAAGCGAGAATAACGTGTATTTTGAAACAAAAGGAGTAGAAACGGAATAGATGCATGAGTTTGCTGAGGGTACCTTCAAAACGAGGGTCTACAATTTTCCGCTCAAGGCCGGCGAGTCGTTGCTGCAGGCATCTAGGGAGCGACTTTATACCAGGGCAGTTCTTAATGACGAGGGATTGAAGGGACGTGTATGCTTGTGGCCCATTTGGTAAGTTGCATGGATTTCAACGATGGGAGCTCCCCCGAGCAAGATTCCAGTGATCTCAACCTATCACAGCCGTTAATTGATAGTTGTTGTAGGTCATCCAGCTGGCCTGATAGGATCTCCATGTTACCACACCATATAATTTTTAGTTGTTGTAGGGCATCCAGCTGGCCTGATAGGATCTCTATGTTATCACAGTAATAAATTTCTAGTTGTCATAGGGCATCCAGCTGGTCTGATAGGGTCTCAATGTTACGGCACTCACTAATCTTGATGTCCGTGAGGGTCGAGGGAAGATTGAGAAGCTCTAAAATGCTATCACATCTTCGTAGTGTTAGAGATTTCAGGCATGGAAGGAAAAGCTCCGTGGCTGATGGCGACAGCATTGGTACAGCTGTGGAGGGCATGATGTCAGTGCGACGTTGACTTACTGCAGACTCTTCCTGCTCTTCAACTTGATCCTTCTTCTGAAATTTCAACCCAAGCTTGGGGCAAAAGTTAATATCCATTCTTTTGAGAGATGCCACCACGTCGAAGACCTCCACCAAACTTACACAGCCATCTATATATAGAGACTGGAGACGTGGCAGGAGTTTACTCCTTTCTGATGCTGATTGGTCAGGAGGTTGTGCGTATCCAGTCAGTTTGCTGCAGTGAGAAATTCCTAATGTCCTCAAGGATACCAAGCTTTGGAACTCTTTCTCTGGCCAGTGGACGAGCCCATCGCACCTATAAAATTTCAAATCTTGAAGCTGTACAAAACATTTCCATAGCGCTAGCGCACTTGAGCGGAAGAAGAAGTTGCAGCCCTTTAACTTCATGATCGACAGAGGGGATTTCTCCTTGCCGTCTGCCAGGTCAGCCGGCAGTTCTATTTCCGAGCCATCGTATGACAATTCCAAACTGGACAATGAAGTCATATGTCTAGCTGCCCGTAGATTAGTCTGTTGGTTGCCACTATCTATTATTTGTAATGCACTGAGCTTCGGTGCTTCAGGAAAACTTGTTACTTGTTAGCTCTGGGCATCTCAAAATACTAGCATCCTCAAGGTTAGGAAAGGTGGGTTGTTCATCATCTGTTCCTTCCGTCAGCCCCCAGCTCTTTAAACTATCTAAGTGCCATAGCTTGATTGCCTTCAATTCTGGAAATGCCGAATTGTAACTTGTATCGTCTCCACGCAGCAGTGGTGCTTCCGGTAATGCCGTTAGCTTTTCACAACTCTCAATAAACAAATTCTCAAGTTGAGGAAACATTATCTGTTCTCCTTGCCTCCCATCTATTTCGCACCATCTCTCGAATAGCTGAAGAATTTGGTTGGACAGCCAAAATAGCTGAAGTACCTTCAGCTTTGGAAATGTAAAGGATGTATCACCGCTGCAAAAGAATTTCAATTTTTTCAATCCATCCAAAGTAAGAAGTCGTAGTTCTGGTAGCTGCCACAGTGGAGGAAGCTTCTGGAACTTCTCGCAACCAGACAAAACAAGCTCAACCACGTTTTGCAACATACCAATCCATGTTGGAAAAGTGCTGCCTTGGTAGCGATATATCTTTAGAACCTGCAGCCCATCATGCGGTTTGAGACCCTGCAGCACCGTATGATAGCATCCTTCGTCCTCCAGAGGCTTACTCCATGATAATGTCAGTTCTGTGAGTCCCTCCTTATTTCCGAGTTTTGCCACTTTTGCATCTGCTTCTGTCACATTTTCTAGCTTTCTTAGCTCTAGTCGACCACAAAGGTTTAAATGCTGCAGCTCTCTAAGATTACTACAATCAGAGCCAGTACCCACTACAAAACGTGTAAGTGTCTGTAGGGAAGTGAGTCGTCTGAGGTCTGGTGGCATGCATTCTAAATGGTTGCATCCATCGGTGCTGAGGTGACGGAGGGCTTTCATGTACTTCATTTGCCTTGGAAGTCGACGAAGAAGATAGCAGCCAGAAAGGTTCAACGTTTGCAGGTTATATAGAATGCTTATATCTTCAGGAAGTGCTACGATTTGACTATCTGAGAGATCAAGATACCTAAGGTGATGCAAGTGCTTTGGTTTCAGTAGGAATGTCTCCGTATATTGATTGAGTCGTAGTGCTCGCACTGAGCTATACTTTGGTGGATGCTGCAACCAACCATATACTTCGGCTTCACCACAAAGCAGTGTTTGGATAGTTGGAGACATTTTCTTCAGAGAATCATTCAAAATAGTAACTTGGTTGCATGGCAAAAACAAATGGCGAGCAGTACTTGGAAACAACTCCGTTTGACTAGGTTTCTCAGCTATGGTGACACATTCCTTTTGCATAACGGACTGTGCAACATCATGCATAAGATCATGGATTTTACATGTAATTCTAGAACAATACCCATGTATGCTTTTATCTTTGTCAACTGGGACTTGCCTCACATCCTGAAAGAACAACCTTGAGGCTAGCTCATCGAATATCTGTTTCCCGATGGTTTCAGGACGAACTTCGTTTTGCGCTGGTATAAACCCATTTGCCATCCATATTTGGATCATCTTGTCGACATCAATCTCATAATCCTTGGGAAACACAGCACAGAAAGCAAAGCACTGTTTCATGTGTGACGGCAAGTCGTCGTAGCTGAGCTTGAGTATCGATAAAATTCCAGTCTCCTCATTGCAGATGGTGCTTTTTCTTAACACAGCCCTCCATTCTTCCACGCTGGTCTTGGTACGCAGTACAGAGCCCAGTGCTGTTGCGGCTAAAGGAGAGCCAACACATCTCTTCACAATCTCACCAACCATCTCTAATAGCTCAGGCTTTTCCTCTACGAATGCTCTTGTCGTGATAATTTCCTCTACGAAGATATTCTCAAGAGCTGTGAGCTTATAGGCTTCAACAGTACCCATTTCTTGAGCCACTCCTTCATCACGAGTTGTTGTTAGCACTGCACTACCAATGCCATCATGTTGAAGGCGGGCCTTTAGCTTATCCCACTTATCGTAGAAGATGTTCCCCGTATCACGAGTTGTTTTCCAGACGTCATCCAATACAAGGAGGTATCTCTGTGCGCTCACTACCTTTTGAAGGTGATCCAGTGGTGGTTTGCTATCATCATTCTCTTTGGTAGGTGCTGCTTCAACAATACTTCTAGCCAGGGAATCCACATCAAAGTTGTCAGACACGCACACCCAGAGCTGCAGCTGGAAATGCTTCTGAACTTGAGGGCCATTGTAAACAAGCTGCGCTAAGGTAGTCTTGCCCAGCCCCATTCCAACGATGGGAACAACCATGAGATCTGCGTTGCTAGCTTGACCAAGCAATATATCAATGACCTTCTGCTTATCTTTGGCTCTTGATCTTTCGGCAATCTCCATAGGGTCGAAGATGCTAGAATCCTTCGGCCTCCAGTGCATGGACATGGACACCTGTGGTTGAGGGCAGTCTATAGGGTCGAAGATGCTAGAATCCTTCTGCCTCCAGTGCATGGACATGGACACCTGTGGTTGAGGGCGGTCTCTAAACCCAAAAGCATTCATCTCTGCAACAGGGACCTCAATACGCTGCACAATCTTGCAAAGCTTGTTGCCCATCCTGTTACGAAATGCGATACGATTGTGAGAAGGAAAGAGTTTTACTGCATCGACGACGCTGAGCTCGCCGTAGTGCCCATCCTTCCTGGCTTCGCGGCGGAGTGCCTCGTACTTGAACTCGTCCAAGGCGTCATTCGCCTCGTATGCCACCTTCTTGAGCGCCTCAATCCAGGCTTTGGCCTCTTGTTTGTGCTGGGCTGCCTGCTCCTCGGCGTCAGTGATAACGCCGAGGATGAGCGGCAGCCTACGCTTGAGGATCTCATGCTGGTCCTCCATGCCCTTCATCACTTTGTACTGCTCCAGGAGGCTGCTGGACGCCACCTCCTTCACCAGGGAGACAAGCGGCCCGATAAATGGGCCGATCATCGGCTCAGCCATTGCAGCACTCAGAGCTCACAAGAACACACGCGCAGTAACACAGGGAAACACAACTGCAGAGTGGAGAAGAGAATGGCCGTCTGAGCTAGTGCCTTGGAGGAAAAATGGAAATCAGACCAGAGGTAGTAATCAACCAATCTACCTTCACTGGCAAGCCATGTGAGGGCATCTGAGCATGGGCATCTGTCAGACGAGCTACCCCACGCTAATCTGTGTGATATGTCAAGACTCTACTCTTTTTTCACTCTAAAAGATTCCTTAAGTTTTGTACTTTTCTTTTCGCTGGATTTCTTTTTTTCCCCTTAACTATGGAACAACCCATTTCGATTTTCAGTGAGAAAATGGGACCTGTGTGCAGTCCGATAGTCAGTCTAGAGATACTCCAAAAGAAATACAACCAAACCTGGCCAGATCGCCTGCCGCCGCCGCCGCAGAGCCAGAGGAGACGATGGTGAAGGCGGTGGTCGGCGACGAGGCCCGCCTCAAGGCCTTGGAGAACAACTTCGCCTCCTCTGCCCCTCCAGCCCAGGTGATTTCAGCTCTTCCCGTCTCATCTCAGGCAGGCAGCCAGCCAGCCAGCGAAGGCTTGATTTGATCGTGCCTGCAGGTGGCCGGTCTCGTGGTCGGCAAGCTCAGCGCCTCCTCCGACCGCGCCCTCGTCTACTCCCTGCTCCCCACGCCGCCCACCGACGCCGGCGCTCCCGCTTGCCCTCTCCGCGCTGCCCCCGCCCCGTTAGGCCCCAAGGTCAAGGCCAAGGGCGGTGGTAAAGGTATAGGTGTGCCTCCCTCCAGTGACTATGGTCTTCCAAAAGAAATACTTTCTGGTACAAAGTCAACAAGGTACTCTTTTGACCAATAATTATCTTATTATATATTCAAAAAACTATAAAAGAATTAATATTATAAAAGTATTTTTACGATAAATTCATTTATATCATTTTATACCACCAAACTATACGTTTTTAAATAACATCTTTGATCAAAGTTAATAATGTTTGACTGTACGTATTCTAGAAATCACTTTTTTAGACTGAAGGAGTAGTATATGACCTTGCTTCATGGCTTGCGCCTTGGTCTTTCTTTTTGTCTAAAAATAAAGCTCCTATGTATGGTATGTGACCTCGCTTCATGGCTTGCGCCTTGGTCTTTCTTTTTGTCTAAAAATAAAGCTTATCAACACCCTACAAAAATAAGCAACTCAATTACATCATAGATCTTGCAAGCCTTGTACAGTCTCAGAAACATTAGATTTACATGTCCAGTTCTGGTTTATCCGCAGTTCTTGATTATTTTCTAAACCCTCATTCCGCTCGTTGCATATCATTATGCCGTCTTCTCATAATATCATCATCGAGCGTATTCTCCGGCCGCAAACATGCAACAAGTGATTGTGTGTGGTCGATGTCCTTAGAGCAGTGATTGGGATAAAGAATCAATAGAAATGTGCAAAACTTGTGGTTTGATTGGGGGCAAAGAATATGAACCCTTTTAATGTACGGGTGTGTATAGGTATCACCCGGATGTTTTTTTTTTAACAATCATCCAAATTTCAGACCGTTGGATTAGAGATCCAACGGCCCCTTTTTTTGGAGGGGGGATATTTTTTTTTGGAGGGGGTGGAGATAATTTGTGGCCGTTGGATCTCTAATCCAAAGGTCGTAAATCTGAATGATAGTTAGAAAGAAAATATCCGAATGATTTTTATCAATACCTTTAATGTACACCTTCTAACAACTGTATATATAAATAACCCTTCTAACCTCGGTATAGGTAAGAGTTGTGATAAATCTGAGCCGTTGATTACTAATGGATTGCTTTGGCCAGTAAAAAGGTGTAACACCCCAGCCTAGCATTGAGCCTAGAATGCTACTGCTGCTAGCCTGCTACTACTTAATATCACTCTAATTCAAACCTTTACTACCAATTTCAGCAATCCTTTCCCTAGTTTCCTAGAGATAATCAAATTAGTATTCTGATCTACAGTATATAAACATTAATACTGGGAGCAAGAATAAGCATTTCACAAATATGTTTACAACCTCGCGTCCAGAAACGCTTGGAACCATATGCCCAAGAATACTTGGAATCATGCGTCGAAGAGCAACCACCTTGCATAAGCAATTAGCATCAACCTCAAAACTAAACGGTCGCATTGGACCTTAACGACCAATAATTCTTACATTGCTAAATACTTGTGGCGCTGCCTGCGAGGACACAATGCCGTGTCCTGGGATGCATGGTGTAGTATTTTTCTTGTTAGGATAAAGCAATCCTGGTGTAAAAATAAAAATTGAACCAAAGTTAATGCTTTATCCACATTCTGGTTGAACTGTAGTTTAACATTCAGTTTGTCCTCCAGAACCCTCGTTATGAATAGTTTACATGGAGAGTGTTAGCGGCTACGGGCCAAATAGTAAACGAGGAGACTAGTAAAATGAGTACGAGAAAATGAACGGGGCTTGCCTTACCTTTTGCCCAAGCTATATATTTATATGGCCATAAGGTCTGATTACAACCATAGCCTCTAAAATTGTGTACTATACGATGGATATACACGTTTTTTTACATGTTCTATTGGGCCTTTTAGCTCAATAGGCTGATTGGACTTAGGTGGAGGCCATCCCTACAATAGGAACCTCTTATAATAAAAAGGCTTTTTACAGGTCGAAATCGTGTCGCCTGGCTTTTTGGCCCTCTCCATCCCTTCGGCCTATGGAGTAACTGGCCATGGAGTGGGTGAAGTTTGACCGCGGTCGTCCGTCCGTGCCGTAGTGTGGGACACGTGCCTGCGTGATTGGCGTTCACGTCACTTGGGTTCTCGAGACGTAGCCAAAAAAGGTATCAGCCTTTAAAACCGTCGTCCTTGACAGACGTCACTACACCCGCTCTTGTTCTTCTTCTTGCTACGGTTTGTGCTTGTTGTCGCCGTTGGCTGCTCCATTTTTTTGTAGTTGCCCCTCTCCTACCGTCACGCTTTCTCCTATGTTATCAGCACCTCTCCTCCACCCGCATCTGTCGCGGCCGCTTCATCGTGTTTGCTTGTGAAGCGATGGCTCGTGGTGGTGACCAACATTCCCAGCGCAGCGCCCCCATGTATGAAGCTATTTTTTATGAATGCGACACGGACGAAGTGGGAGTCAAGCTGGATATGATGGTGTTTCTACCATTGTGTGGAGGCCGGCATCAGTCTGAGGTGGTCGGGGTTCTACCATTGTGTGGAGGCCGGCATCAGTCTGAGGTGGTCGGGGTGCTTGATAGACTTCAATATATCTGCATCAGTGACCCATGACCGCGAAGACAAGCATCGTGCGCGAAGGCTCATGGGGGTCACCCTTTGGTTGATCACACGGGACCTTGCAAAGGAGTTTCTCTTGTTTGGTATATCTCCGCTGTCATCATTGGCGGATCTACAGGGTATGCCGGGTGGGCCCCGGCATACCTTATAGTGATGGGCCCAATCTGAGGCTGAAGCGATCTGCGCATGGCCGGTGAGACGAGACGACTCAGACGAGAATAAATGACATGCAGAGGAACGAGACGTATAATCTCTACCATACGTGAGTCCATGACCCATACGGCCATACGTACTCTACCATACGTGACGTGCGGGCGTGCGACTCGAATGAGAATCGAGCCTTCGCGGCTTCCTCGCCTGCCGAACGCCGGATCGCTCGCCAGATCTCGCCAGACGCCACACGGTTCCTTCGCTCGCGGATCGCTGCCGTCAGCGTGGACGCGTCGCTGCAAGAGGCGGTTCGCCAGCAGCCAGCTCGCCGCCGCCGCGTGGCGCGCTCTCCGCTCGAGTAAATAAGTATGATTTCTTATGATTTTTTGTTTGGATGAATCAATCAGAAATCGTCAGTCTCTCGATGGATCATGGATGAGAGCGATCAGCGATGCCATTTTTGTGATTTTTTTGTTTGGATGAGACCACCGCGCCTAATGTACTTTTGAGCAATTGTTTTTGAATTGTTCGATTATGAAGAGAAGCGGAGACATTGCATCTCTTTTTGAAACATGCACCAAGAAGGCGTTGCTACTTCAAATCTGCCCATCTCTAGTTGAAGCGTGGCGGAAAAGCAAACTCAAGAGCAAGGGAGAGTAATTGATAAAATTGTGAATTCTATGCCCCCGCCCCTGCCACTGCCACCGCCACCGCCACCGCCGCCGGTTTATGACATCAATCGCCTTCCGCATGATCCGGTGATAGACGACCCATTGAAAGTTATTTCATTAATGATCAAGATGCAATTCAAAGAGCATATATTATTAAAGGTCCATTCCAACCTTATGCACATGATTTTCCAAAAGAAAGATTGGAGATAGAGATCGTCAATTCAATTTTGTATGGTTTCATAAACATGAGGAGTGGCTTGAATATAGTATCAAGAAGGATTCGTGTTTTGCTTTATATGCTACTTGTTTAAGAAGGGCACCGGTCGATAAATTTCTTGTTGATGGTGGAGAAATTGGAATATAGGAGAGAAAGCACTTCTCAAACATCTGGTTCTAAGGCACATAATGCACTCAAGAGAGATACATTGGCTTTAAGAATCCCAAGGTAGCAATTGATTATCACATTGAGAAGTGGAGTGATGAGGATCTTCGTCTTTACAAAAAAAGGTTGACTTATTCACTTAGATGTATCAAGTTTCTTTTGCATCAAGGATTGGCATTTCGTGGACATGACGAAGGCGAAGAATCTAGCAATAGAGGGAACTTCATCAAACTTTTGAAGTTTCTTGCAGGAAATAGTGAAGAAGTGAACAAGTATGTTTTGGACAATGCTCCAGGTAATTGTACCTTAACTAGCCCATATATACAAAAGCAAATTATTCACTGTTGTGCCATGGAAACTAGAAAGAAAATAATTGAAGAACTTGGTGATGAGCCCTATGCAATTTTAGCTGATGAGTCTAGTGATATATCACATAAAGAACAACTAACTCTTTGCTTGCGCTATGTTGATAAATTGGGAAGGCCATGTGAGCATTTTGGAGTTGTTCATGTAGATGATACTACCTCTTTATCACTTAAGGGTGCCATTGAAGCTTTACTTGTTAGTCATGGCTTGACTATGACTCAAATTCGTGGTCAAGGATATGATGGGGCTAGCAACATGAAAGGGGATATTAAAGGGCTGAAAACATTGATCATGCAAGAATCGCCTTCTGATTATTATATACATTGTTTTGCACATCAACTTCAACTAGTTCTTGTTGCTGTTGCCAAGGGCAATACTGATTGTAAGGGTTTTTTTGATCAAGTATCCCTCTTATTGAATATTGTTGGAGTTTCTTGTAAGCGTCATGGCATGCTTCGAAATGCTAGGCTTGAGAATATCAAGAAAGCACTTGATTGTGGTGAACTTGAATCTGGAAGTGGATTAAATCAAGAGATGGGTTTGCCTAGGCCTGGTGAGACTCGATGGGGCTCTCATTACAAAACTGTATGCAGCATCATCACTATGTATCAAGCAATCCATGATGTATTTATCGATCTTGGTGATGATAATTCACATAAGGATGATTGGACCAAAATACATTTTGTGCTTGGAGCATTTGAGACCTTTGAGTTTGTTTTCTTTGCACACTTAATGTATGTTATTCTTGGATACACAAATGAGTTATCCGAGTGTTTGCAAAGAAGGGAGCAAGATATTCTTAATGCAATCTCACTTGTTAATGTGGCAAAAAATAGAATGCAACAATTGAGGTCTAATGGTTGGGATCAATTTCTTGAGAGGGTCACTTCATTTTGTGATAAACATGGTGTTGAAGTTCCTGCTATGAATGGTGATTATGTGCCTTATGGAAAATCAGCAAGGTATGCTCGTGCCCGAAAGCAAACAAATGATGATCACTTCAGAAGAGAAGTATATATTGGTGTCATTGATCAAATTAGTCAAGAACTTGATAATCGGTTTGACGAGATTAATATGGAGCTGCTCTCTTGTATGTCAGCCTTCAATCCTTCCAACTCATTTGCTTCTTTTGATGCATAGAAGCTACGCAGACTGGCTGAGTTCTACCCAAAGGAGTTCTCAAATAATTATTTGCTAAAACTTGAATTGCAACTTGATAATTATATCGATGACATGAGACAAAATGATAGCTTCAAAGGTCTAGACAATATTGTTGATCTCTCAGTTAAGCTTGTTGAAACACAGAGACATAAAGTGTATGATATGGTTTACTTGCTTCTCAAATTGGTATTGCTTCTACCGGTGGCAACAGCAAGTGTTGAAAGGGTATTTTCTGCAATGGTTTTAGTGAAAACAAAGTTAAGAAATAAGATGGGTGATAGTCTTTTGGATGATTGTCTAGTCACTTTCATTGATGGGATATTTTCTTTAAAGTGGATGAAGATGATATAATCGAGACATTCATGTCCATTAGAAAGCGTCGGCTAAAAAAGTCAGATAAGTAGTATTGTAAGTCTCTTACTCTCTTTTATGCCTATATTTTGAACTATCAGTATGGCGTTTGAACTATGCATATTGTAATTTGTGGATGTTTTCAACTTAATCTTCAAATTTAAGACTTATCGTGTTATTTAGTGCATATAAGCCGAATTACGTTGCAAATTTTACAACTGTTACCGAATTGCCAAATGGTTTTACCGAATTGTATATGAAAATTTTTGGACGGCATACCCTTAGGTAAAATCCTGGATCCGCCACTGTCGAGGATGCCCTTGCGGTGTGCGTGGTGAAGGATGAATGCATCCATTTCCTGAAGACGAAGGGCATGAAGGCTATCTCCGATGCACGCATCCACCGAAGAAAGGGAGGGGTTGCTATGGTAGATCACTAATCTGGAAGTGGAGAAAGCTCGGTAATCGTCTGAGGTGGTGAAGAGGGATTGACTACTAGGCGACACTTCCCTATCAGCGTGGAGGTCCGTGGAGGCCCTAGAGGGCACTCTGACCGAGCTCGCTGTCAAAGTTCCTCCTCGAGCATTTGGACTGGAGGATCTCCTGTGTAGTCTGTGGAGTATCAGGGAGGCGTCATCACTCGTGATGAACACAGTGTGAGTGTATGGCAACCATTGCTCGCTGGCAACTACACAGATGGTTCTTGGGCTGTTTCCATCTTTGGGACTGCTTGCATGTTGGCGAACTATGTGTTTTAATAATATTTTTTTTTTTATCAAAGTTAATAATATTTGACTGTATGCATCCTGGACATCACTTTATTTACCGAAGGAAGTATAGTATATGACCTTGCTTCATGGCCTGCACCTTGGTCTTTCTTTTTGTCTAAAAATAAAAGCTCATATGCATGCTAGAGGGAATTTTTCAATACAAAATTAAGTCAACAACTCAACTACATCATAGACCTTACAAGCCTTGTACAGTCAGAAACATTTGGTTGACATGGCCAGTTATGGTTCATCCGCAGCTCTTGATTATTTTCTGAATCCTGATTCTACTAGTTGCATATCATTATGCCGTCTCCTCATGATATCATCATTGACCGTCCTATTCGGCCGCAAACATGCAACAAGTGATTGTGTGTGGTCGATGTTCTTAAGAGCAGGGATTGGGATAAAGAATATAACAGTCAATAGAAATGTGCAATGCAAAACTTATGGTTTTGATTGGGGGTAAAGAATATGAGCCCTTTTAATGTACACCTTCTAACTGCATATATAAATAACCCTTCTAACCTCGGTATAGGTAAGAGTTGTGATAAATCTGAGCCGTTGATTACTAATGGATTGCTTTGGCCAGTAAAAAAGGTGTAACACCCCATCCTAGCATTGAGCCTAGTATGCTACTGCTACTAGTCAATATCACTCTAATTCAACCCTTTAGGCCTTTACTACCAATTTGAGCAATACTTTTTCCCTAGTTTCCGAGAGATAATCAAATCAGTATTTTGATCTACAATATAAACATTAATACTGGGAACAAGAATAAGCATGTCACAAATATCAACGTCCAGAAACACTTGGAACCTTTTGCCCAACAATACTTGGAACCATGCGTCAAAGAGCAACCACCTTGCATAAGCAATTAGCATCAACCTAGCTCAAAACTTAACGGTCGCATTGGACCTTCACGACCAATAATTCTTGGACCAATCATGTTCCACACACTACTAAATACTTGTGGCGATGCCTGCTAGGACACAATGCCGTGTCCTGGTGTAAAAATAAAAATTGAACCAAAGTTAATGCTTTATCCACGTACTGGTTGAATTGTAGTTTAACATTCAGTTTGTCCTATCCCTCGTTGTTAATAGTTTACGTGGAAAGGAACTTATTATTATAATTGTCATTGGAATAAAGCAATGCTGATGTTAAAGAAAAGAATAAGAAGTTAACACATTATCCATGTGCTGGTTGTAAGGTAGTAAAAAGTATAATTCAGTTTGCGCAGAGAACTTTTGTTGTGAATCATTTGTAGAGGAAGGAACTGGTCATTTTGTAGGTTCTTTCAGGTCACTCACAAATAGTGAAGTATAACACGGAAAGAAATTTGTGCCGCAGGTGATGCGTGGAGATCTTTGATACATGGTGTATTTAGATGTTAATTGTCTATAATTTCTTAATGACACAACATGGACCGAATTTTTTCTATTTTAGCCCTTTTTTTTGAAAAATATTCACATTTAGACCCCTGATAGTTTTAATTCCGTTTTTGGACCCAGGGGGTCGGTGCCGTGACCCACGGCGCCGAGGTAACACGTCTCGGCACCGTGGTCCATGGTGCCAAGGTCCCAGGCCCGCACCAGCGTGACGGCCTGCGTGGTGCCGACGTGGCAGGCACCTCGGCGCCACTAGTCACGGCGCCGAGCTCGGCGCCGTGGATTTTGGCGCCGAGCGATGGCCAGAAGACCCCACGCGGCCTTCTCCTTGTCTCTTTCGGCTTCGTTCTCTCTTTCGATTCGGCGAAGACCCCGCCGCCGCCGTGGTGCCGCCGCCTCACCGCGCCGCGTCCCGCGGCGGCCGACCCCACGGCCTCGCGCGCGCGCCTCCCGCCCAGCGCCGCGCATGCCGCCCACGCGCCTCCCGCCGCCTCCCGGCCGCCGCCTCCCGCGCAACCGCGCCTCCCTCCCGAAAATGAACAAACTACAACCTTTAGGTTCTACAGCTGATCAAAGTAAGTGCTACTTTCTTTCTAATGCAATATTACTATGAATCTGGTGTTTCACTGCAGTCGTATGCTCTGATACCAGCTCTGTCAGACCCGGATTTTTCAATCCGAGTCTACCGTGTTTCACTGCACTATTCACTGGATCAGTAGCTAGTGCACACAGGAACATTGCTGAATCATTTCATACATCGCATAAACATTCATTATATTACATAAATTGAAATACACCACATCGGGTGAGAGTTTTACAATAGGGGCCGCTTTGGCCAACAGTCATTATTACAAACTTGCAGCGGAAACGAAAGCAAAAGTAAACCCAAAATACCACAGGCAAGCGACTGGAAGGGTATTGTGTGCATTATATGTCGCCAGATGACTAGCAACATACGTGCACACAAAGCCTGGAGTCCACTTGTCTATGCTTAAACATCGTAGCCTACGCCTTAGTTTCTTCCGTCGTCCTTCTCCTCCGTAGCAGGAGCATCTTCGTAGGCATAATGGTCCTGTGTCCCTGTATCTGTATTTTTGTCGCAAAAGCGAGCGTGAGCACTCCGACCCCGTGCTCCGCGAGCCAACACACCTAATGCAATATCTAACATGTATGGCTAAACCAAGGATGGCTCGGGTTCTTTTATTTGCAGGAGTGCTTTTGAATACAATTATATATAAATTTCCTAAGACTTAGCATTTTTAGAAATGACTGAATTTGTAAAGAAATACTCATGTATATCAGTGTTACAGAATCCATCCACCATTACATGGCTTCTGCACCATATCACTTCTTTCAGCGTTATAGCCGCTTAACTTACCACTGGGACGACACCCAGGACAATTCCAAACCAGGGCTTTCCACTGCCCTTCCACTTTTCCATTTCCACTCACAAAGTTTTTGAAATGGAACTATATCTAGTTAAGTTCCCATGTCTGCCCTTGACCGTGGGCACGGCTATTCGAATAGTTTTGACTCTGCAGAGTTTGTACACTTTCACCACAAGAGATAAATCTGCTCGCTGCCCCACATGATTCCTTAGCCATGCGGTTGAGTAGACTATCACAGGGCCTTTACAATGTATAATCCTACTGTGGTTACGCCCGCTAGGTTCTGCCTTCTGTAGGATGCGCCCATCCCTCGAGAAGGGTCCCCCGTGAGCCATCACGGGCAAAGGCGGGGATGCGACCATCCATCCCTTTGCTCGTGTTCACACCTTCACGTAACCACATAGGGTCATACAAATTAGTTAACCCTGCCTACACTTTGCCAGCTTGTGGTTGTACGGTTTTACACGGGGTGACATGACAAGATTCAGTCCTTATGGGTATCTGGGCGGTCTACCGCTAACCCATTTTTGTGCTTCCACTGCACCACACATTCACACATTCACACATTCACACCCTCAAACCAATCCGCCCAGATATTAAAGCAAGTTGGGGTTTTTCCGAACATAAAGTAAGCATGCCAACATGTATCAGTCATTCCCGTCATGACTGCCCGAACCAATTTCTCATGAATAAAAGTGGTGCTTGGGACAATTTCTTGCCCCAGGTTCCTAATCAATACTAAGCATGGCGTACAATTAGGGACTTATTTTCAAAATGTTAATAATATATTTTTGCTAGGGCGACAAGGTTCACATGTTCAAGTATTCCAACGGATCAATATTAGCAAGCGTTATATTAGGTGTATAACTACCATTTAGGGAAATGAACATATCTTATCACATAACATATCAGCATGCATGTTGCTAATTTAAAATGAAATAACTTTGAAATGCTGGGATCAATATGATCAAAAAGTGTTAACTCGCCTTGGTCACAGTGGTCGGGATCTGGATTCTCTGGTGCTTCTAGTGTCGCTGCCTCGATCTCCTCTTCTTGTGCCTCGTATGCTATTTTAGCGTGCGCCAAAATTTGTATAAAAATAAAAGCAGCAAATCAAACCAAATAACACCAGAAATTCAAATGAACTCTAAAAATTATGATTTCGGTTCCATTGGATAGATCTTGATTTTAGATGAATTTAGAATTTTGTCTCATCCCATTTGGAGTTAAAATGAAAAAGTTATATTCATTTAAAGTTCTCAGCTTGCATTAATTCAAAAAAAATATGAAATATCTGACAGGTGGGTCCCATGTGTCATATTTTTAATTTTTATCTTTTTCCTTTTATTATTTTTCTCTGTCTCTCTGGCCAGTGGGGCCCATCTGTCAGCGTGTCCAGTCTCTGACGGGTGGGACCCTTTGTCGGCAGCCTAGCGCAGACAATGGCCCACGACAGTGAGGCCCAGTGTCGAGGGGAATTTTAAAAGAAGTGCTCGACCGCAGGCGCGGAGCCGGGGGCTCGAACGCGCGCCGCGGGAGCAGGAGGGAGGAAGAGTTGACGCTGGAAGCCACTCGGTTCGCCCGAGCGATGCTTACCCTATAAGGGCAAGTTATCCTCTTGAGGTAGCTCGCTGAGGGGGCCGAACAGAGGAGGAAGAAGGCGGTGGCGACGGCGGCGAGCGGTGGTCGGAGAGGCTCGGGAGCTTCGTGATATACAATCTACGGTTGCTGGTGACGCTGATGATGTAGACGGCCGGAGGTGTCGGTCACCGGAGAGGGCTGGCGGCGAGCGGTGTCGGCGGTCCGAAGAGGTCGATCGACGCCGGCGATGTAGAGTGATCGGGGAGCTCGGTGGAGGGTGGTTTACTTCGCCGAGTCTGAAGAGGTGTAGGAGGAGGAATTGGTGGTGGTGGTCGGAATCGTGGCGGCTCGGTCGCCGCCGTGGGAAGAAGGTGTCGCCGGCGGTGATTGAGGACGCTATATTTCAATTACTTGCAGGGGAGGGAAGAGAGAGATATTGCGGCGCGATTGCGGCTCCCAGGTGAGGCTTTTATAGCCGGGAAGAGGGGCACGCGGCGAGGCAGCGGCGGCCTCCGCCCTGCTCACTCTGGCGGGGGAGATGAACCAAATCTCCCCGAGATTTTGTGGGGGAGAGAGAAGGCGGGAGAGGTGAGTCCCCCCTCCTGTAGCTGATTCTTTTAAATTGCCCGCGAGGTGAGAGAAGAAGCGGAGAGGATTTGCTGCGCAGAGCGCAAGCGCGAGGAGGGAGCAGCGATGCTGCGCGTGGAGGAGAGGGAGAAGAAGAGAGCGCTGCGGTTTGGGTCCACCGGCCAGCGGGAGTGTGGCGCGAGGGAGCGGGGCCACTCAGCGTGGAGCGCGGCGCGGAGGCTGGGCGGAGGCGGCGGCGCTGGGCAAGGCGTCGCGTCCGCGCGTGAGCGCACCAGCGGGAGAAAGGGGCTGCGGAGCGTGGGCGTCCGGTTGGGCCGGGGTGATGGCCGGCCCGGTCGATTTTTTCTTTTCTCATTTCTTTTATTTTTATTTTCTGTATTTCCCTTTATATACATACATATATATTTATATACACATATTTATATTTGTTAACATTTTTATTTGGTCTACTCCTTTACTATTTATTCCATTATTTTTAGAGGTGAGATTTCAGGGTTAAACCAAATATTTTCCCTTACCTTTATGGATCATCTTTTCAGATTCTTTATTTGATTCTCATGTTTTATTATTTTATTTGTTGCTTTCCTCCCTCTTTTCATATTAAAATTCTTTCGTGTTTACAAAAAGTCTATAAAATCCAAATTCAAACGGAAAAGCAATTAAAATAATACAAAAGCTTCATAATTTAATTATTTACATTTTTCAGGATGTTACAGATCTACCCCCTTTAAAAAGAATCTCGACCCCGAGATTCAACCTAGCTAGTGAATAGGTCGGGGTAGTCTTGACGCAGTTTATCTTCTCGTTCCCAGGTAGCTTCTTTCTTCGAATGGTGACTCCATTGCACTCTGCACATACGGATGGTTTGAGTTCTTGTCTTTTTCTCCACAGTATCCAATATTTTAATTGGCCGCTCTTTGTAGGTCAAATCTTCTTCAAGCTCAATTGTCTCTAATGGAGTTTGATCTTCTGGTACTCGTAGACATTTCTTGAGTTGAGACACGTGGAAAACATTGTGTATATCAGATAGATTTTGAGGTAACTCTAACTGATATGCAACTTCTCCTTTCTTGGCCGTAATTGGAAATGGCCCCACATAACGAGGGGTAAGCTTGCCTTTGACTTTAAACCTCTTAACTCCTCGTAGAGGTGACACCTTCAAGTAGACATAATCTCCAACCTCAAATGCCAGCGGTCTCCTTCTTTTATCTGCATAACTCTTTTGCCTAGACTGGGCTGCCTGCAATCGATCTCTGATTAGACGAACCTTTTCTTCAGCTTGTTTGAGAATGTCGGGTCCAAATATGAGGTTTTCTCCTACTTCGGACCAATATAATGGGGTTCTGCATTTCCTTCCATATAAAGCTTCAAATGGTGACATCTGTAGGCTCGCTTGATGACTGTTGTTATAGGCAAACTCAGCATATGGCAAACATTTATCCCATTCCTTGGAGAAATCCAGGGCACAAGCCCTAAGCATATCTTCTAATATTTGATTCACTCTCTCTGTTTGACCATCCGTCTGAGGGTGATAAGCGGTGCTGAAATCCAAGTGGGTGCTAAGAGCCTCATGTAGGCTAGCCCGGAAATGCGAGGTAAATTGAGAACCTCGATCTGAGACTATCCTTTTTGGCACACCGTGCAAGCACACGATGCGAGACATATACAGTTCTGCTAACTTGTCACCCTTGTAGGTTGTCTTGACAGGAATAAAGTGGGCGACCTTGGTCAACCTATCAATTATAATCCATACCGAGTCATATCCTGACTTGGTCCGTGGGAATCCAGTGATGAAATCCATTCCAACTTCTTCCCACTTCCACTGGGGTACTTGCAATGGCTGTAGTAGTCCTGCAGGTCTTTGATGCTCTGCTTTCACTCTTTGACACACATCACAGCAAGCTACATGCTCTGCGATGTCTCTTTTCATACGAGGCCACCAACAGAACTGCTTCATATCATGGTACATCTTGGTACTTCCCGGGTGAAGAGAGTACGGAGAGCTATGAGCTTCCCTCAGTATTAGGTTCTTAAGATCCTTTTGATGTGGCACAACAATTCGTTCCCCGTGCCGTAGTGTACCTTCCTCATCAATTGTCATCTTGGAGGCCTTCCCTGCTTCCATTAATTTCTTTATTCTTAAGACGGTTGGATCCCCTTTCTGAGCTTCCATAATTCGCTCCTCTATACTGGACTGAATTTCCATGGTTGCCAGAGTGCCTCGATCCACTATTTCCATGTTGAGTGCCTTTATCTCCTTGTACAGTTCAGGCTGATGTTCTTGCACCATAAGGTTATTACAATAAGCTTTTCGGCTTAAAGCATCTGCTACCACATTGGCCTTTCCAGGGTGGTAGTGTACACTCAGATCATAGTCCTTGATCAGTTCTAGCCATCTTCTTTGCCTCAGATTAAGGTGAGACTGAGTAAATAAATACTTGAGGCTCTTGTGGTCTGTATATATATCACAATGGTTACCAATCAAGTAATGCCGCCAAATCTTCAAGGCATGAACCACTGATGCTAATTCCAGATCATGGGTGGGGTAGTTAGCTTCATGGGGACGAAGTTGTCTGGATGCATATGACACAACCCTGCCTCCTTGCATTAGTACGCATCCAAGCCCTTGATATGAGGCATCACAATATACCTCAAAATCTTTGCGTACATCCGGTAGAACTAATACAGGGGTGGTGGTCAATCTTTTCTTTAGTTCTTGGAAACTGTCTTCACAAGTTTTTGTCCACTCATATTTTTGCTCTTTCTTTAATAACTGAGTTAATGGCCTGGCGATGCGGGAGAATCCTTCGATAAATCTTCTGTAATATCCGGCCAAACCAAGGAAACTTCTCACTTCTGTGACAGAGGTAGGTTGCTTCCATTCCGTGACAGCTGCAATCTTGGCGGGGTCAACGGATACTCCTCCGGCTGACACTATATGTCCTAAGAAACTGATATCACTCAGCCAAAATTCACACTTGCTAAATTTGGCATACAACTGATGCTCTTTTAGCTTCTCCAACACCAGGCGCAGATGTTCTGCATGTTCTTCTGCATTTTTGGAGTATATAAGGATGTCGTCGATGAAGACCACGACAAATTTGTCCAAATACTCCATGAATACCTTGTTCATCAGATTCATAAAATAGGCTGGGGCATTGGTTAATCCAAAAGACATGACCGTAAATTCATACAGTCCATATCTAGTGGTAAAAGCCGTTTTGGGTATATCTTCAGCTCTTATCTTCAACTGGTGATATCCCGACCTCAGATCTATTTTAGAGAATACAGTGGCCCCCCCAAGTTGGTCGAACAAGTCATCAATCCTGGGAAGAGGATACTTGTTTTTGATGGTCATCTCATTCAGGGCACGATAGTCCACACACATCCTGGCTGTGCCATCCTTCTTCTTTACAAACAATACTGGAGATCCCCAGGGTGATGAGCTGGGTCTGATGAATCCTTTCTCTTGCATCTCTTGGAGTTGTTTATTTAATTCCTCCAATTCTTCCACAGTCATTCTATATGGCCTCTTGGATATTGGAGCAGCTCCTGGCTTTAAGTTGATCACAAATTCCATATCTCTATCTGGGGGTATGCCAGGTAATTCATCAGGAAATACCTCGGGATAGTCCTGTACCACTGTCATTCCTTCTAAGGATATGTCTTCACAAGAATAAATTGCACGACCCCTTCTGCAGGGCCGATCCACTCTGATATTTATGGTCATGCCTGGACACTTAACTAATTTCACCGTTCTGGTGGCACATTCTATAACCCCCTGGTATCTAGCTAACCAATCCATCCCTAATATAATATCCAAGGTCTGGGAGCTTAGTACTATCAAGTCAGCAAGGAAATCACATCTTTCCATGGTAATGGTCACCCCTGGGCATACTAAGGTAGAAGTAATTGGTCCAGCTGGTGAGCTAAGCACTAATGGCCTCTTAAGGGCATAAACAGGTAACCCCAATTTATCAGCATACCCCTTAGATACAAATGAATGGGATGCTCCTGAATCAAATAATACTTGTGCTGGTATAGTCTTGACAGAAAACATACCCATAAGAACTCCAGCGGCTTCCTGAGCTTCTTCAACTGTAATGTGGTTGACTTTGCCTCGGTTTGGTGCTGAAGTGTTTTTGCTAGCTTGAGAGCTCTGCTGTCCCCTACCAGGAGCTGAAGCTTGACTACGGACAGAGACATTCTGCTTGTGTGGACATCTGTGAGCAAAGTGTCCCTTCTCCCCACAGCTGTAGCAATTAAGATTTGCTGCGGGGTTTATGCCACTATACTGTCCTCCTGGGCGTGATGTTTGAGAAATACTCCCACCAGGTCTAGGGGCTGGGGTTGAAACACTAGATTGATTGGACCTTGAGAATGAGGGGTTGTTGAAGAATTTTTGAATGAACCTTCCTTGCGGCCGTTGAGTTGTCATCTTGCGCTTACGACTGACCTCAAGAATCTTCTTCTCATTTTCCAAGGCCAATGCCTTATCTACCAGCTGATGAAAGCTAGTAAAGTTCTGGATGATCAGCTGCACTCTTAGTTCATCCCTCAACCCGCCAAAGAATCTGTCAATCTTTTCTTCCTCATCTTCTATATCCTTTTGAGCATACCGGGCCAGCTGCGTGAATTTTGTAAGGTATTCACTGACAGATAGGTACCCTTGCTTGAGATTGCAGAATTCATTCTTCTTTATCCGCATTATCCCTGCTGGAATGAAGTTGTCCTTGAAAGCTTTCTTGAATTCTGACCATGGGATAGCTTCCATGTCACCCTCGGTGGTAGCATCTTCCTGGCCTCTAGCAGCTACGTAATTTTCCCACCACGCTGCTGCAGCGCCTTGAAGCTGGTGTGTAGCAAACACCACTTTGTCTTCATCTGCAATTTTGGCCAACCTTAGCTTCCTTTCAGTGTCTCGGAGCCAATCTTCAGCTTCAAGTGGTTCTTCTGCCGATGTGAATGTAATTGGTCTTGTCCTTTGGAAATCTCCTAAGTCAGCTCTATGCCCGCCAGAGTTTCCTTGTTGTCCAGCATAAATGGCTTGTAAAATCTGAGCTTGTTGTGCCATTACTTCTGCCATGGTGGGATGTTCTGGTGGTTGTGGAAGATGGTCATTGCCTTGATCCTGGTTCACGCCTTGCTCTTCAGGCAAAGCCCCTTGATTTGAGTTAACTTCAGTTTGGTTAGCATGGGTCTGCGCCCTGGTGGTTCTTCGACTAGCCATCTACAGTTTGAGTTTCATACTTAGCATTATTTCTAAATAGTCAAGGAAGGATAACACCCTTCCATACAATCAAAATTAATTGGCAAGAAGAATGACAAATCAACCGTTAGCATAAGGTCAATCACTTGACCATATATTAAACATACCAACGGTTACAATAACATAGATAGAGTTCAACACAACGATAGCTACACTACTAAGACCTATTACATCATACTAAGGGGTGCAAAAGCTAACCCTGACATCTCATATACACATCTAGCATAACACCATACTTCCTACTCCTCCATATCACCTAAGCTGGAGAAGGATGGGCTGTAGCCTGAGGACTGGGACCGGGACCTACTGCCACTAAACTCTGATGATTCAGTGTCGGAATGGGAACGAGATGCGCTCGGTTGCGATCGGTGCTCCACGTCAGCGCAGACGAGAGGTCACGGGGCTTCACCCTCACGCTGCTGATGCGCCTTAGGCGAGTCCTCGACCTGCACGAGGTGGTCTTTGAGTCTTCGCTGCGGCGCTTACATACGCCTTGGCTTCCTCGAGCCTTCTTATCTGACTCAAAGCTGCTTACGCAGTGTCACCACCTCAGTGTGTTTGGAGATTAGGCGCTGCCGAAGGGTGGTGATCTCCTCCAAAGCGTCAGTGTGAGCCACTCCCATAGCTCTGGTGAGATCCACTTGGCATGTAAGCTTGGGGTCATCTTCGGAGGTCGGCATAAAAGTTGAGCTATACCGAACTCCTTCCCGGCGCATTGGGTGGTAGCAGTAGGGGGTGCGTCGCAAGGTGGTCTTGTACAAATCACATAACCGGACGGCAGCAAGACGTGCGGCGTCCTGTATGGCTGCTTTCAAAGTACTCCTTTGGTGCTCGGTCTTGAAAACATGTGGCGGGTCTTGTTCACTCTTGGCATGGATGAATATCTCCATCATCCATGATTCGCCTCCTCCTTCCATGGTCTTGCGGCCACGGTAAATAGGTTGCTCTTTATAGCTCAGGTAGTGTAGGAGTTTGCGCAAGATACTAGCAAATTCTCCTTCATACACTCCATGTGCGAGGAAATCCCAGTTGGCTTCATCCGCCATTCCTGCCATCTGGAAATTAATTTACCAGTGTTAGTAATTTTTATAGCAACGAAAATTTGTATTAAAACAGCTCTAAGAAGGATACGAGAAAGAAATAATATACTTATATTTTCAAATTCCTTTTTATAGTTTAAATATTGTGCTTCCTATTTCTGTCCTTAATACAGTTCTAAGGCTTCTACCCTGCAGTCGTATGCTCTGATACCAGCTCTGTCAGACCCGGATTTTTTAATCCGAGTCTACCGTGTTTCACTGCACTATTCCCTGGATCAGTAGCTAGTGCACACAGGAACATTGCTGAATCATTTCATACATCGCATAAACATTCATTATATTACATAAATTGAAATACACCACATCGGGTGAGAGTTTTACAATAGGGCGCTTTGTATGATCATTATTACAAACTTGCAGCGGAAACGAAAGCAAAAGTAAACCCAAAATACCACGAGCAAGCGGCGGAAGGGTATTGTGTGCATTATATGTCGCCAGATGACTAGCAACATACGTGCACACAAAGCACAGAGTCCACTTGTCTATGCTTAAACATCGTAGCCTACGCCTTAGTTTCTTAGTCGTCCTTCTCCTCCGTAGCAGGAGCATCTTCGTGAGGCATAATGGTCCTGTGTCCCTGTATCTGTATTTTTGTTGCAAAAGCAAGCGTGAGCACTCCGACCCCGTGCTCCGCGAGCCAACACACCTAATGCAATATCTAACATGTATGGCTAAACCAAGGATGGCTCGGGTTCTTTTATTTGCAGGAGTGCTTTTGAATACAATTATATATAAATTTCCTAAGACTTAGCATTTTTAGAAATGACTGAATTTGTAAAGAAATACTCATGTATATCAGTGTTACAGAATCCATCCACCATTACATGGCTTACGCACCATATCACTTCTTTCAGCGTTATAGCCAGCTTAACTTACCATGGGGCGACACCGGGACAATTCCAAACCAGGGCTTTCTTCGCCTTCCACTTTTCCATTTCCACTCACAAAGTTTTTGAAATGGAACTATATCTAGTTAAGTTCCCATGTTCGCCCTTGACCAGTAGGCACGGCTATTCGAATAGTTTTGACTCTGCAGAGTTTGTACACTTTCACCACAAGAGATAAATCGCTCGCTGCCCCACATGATTCCTTAGCCATGCGGTTGAGTAGACTATCACGGGGCCTTTACAATGTATAATCCCTCGTGGTTACGCCCGCTAGGTTTCGCATACGCAGGATGCGCCCATCCTCGAGAAGGGTCCCCGTGAGCCATCACGGGCAAAGCGAGATGCGACCATCCATCCCTTTGCTCGTGTTCACACCTTCACGTAACCACATAGGGTCATACAAATTAGTTAACCCTGCCTACACTTTGCGGCTTGTGGTTATGCGGTTTTACGGGTGACATGACAAGATTCAGTCCTTATGGGTATCTGGGCGGTCTACCGCTAACCCATTTTTGTGCTTCCACTGCACCACACATTCACACATTCACACCCTCAAACCAATCCGCCCAGATATTAAAGCAAGTTGGGGTTTTTCCGAACATAAAGTAAGCATGCCAACATGTATCGGTCATTCCCGTCATATTGCGAACCAATTTCTCATGAATAAAAGTGGTGCTTGGGACAATTTCTTGCCCCAGGTTCCTAATCAATACTAAGCATGGCGTACAATTAGGGACTTATTTTCAAAATGTTAATAATATATTTTGCTAGGGCGACAAGGTTCACATGTTCAAGTATTCCAACGGATCAATATTAGCAAGCGTTATATTAGGTGTATAACTACCATTTAGGAAATGAACATATCTTATCACATAACATATCAGCATGCATGTTGCTAATTTAAAATGAAATAACTTTGAAATCTTTGGGATCAATATGATCAAAAGTGTTAACTCGCCTTAGTCACGATGGTGGGATCTGGATTCTCTGGTGCTTCTAGTGTCGCTGCCTCGATCTCCTCTTCTTGTGCCTCGTATGCTATTTTAGCGTGCGCCAAAATTTGTATAAAAATAAAAGCAGCAAATCAAACCAAATAACACCAGAAATTCAAATGAACTCTAAAAATTATGATTTCGGTTCCATTGGATAGATCTTGATTTTAGATGAATTTAGAATTTTGTCTCATCCCATTTGGAGTTAAAATGAAAAAGTTATATTCATTTAAAGTTCTCAGCTTGCATTAATTCAAAAAAAATATGAAATATCTGACAGGTGGGTCCCATGTGTCATATTTTTAATTTTTATCTTTTTCCTTTTATTATTTTTCTCTGTCTCTCTGGCCAGTGGGGCCCATCTGTCAGCGTGTCCAGTCTCTGACGGGTGGGACCCTTTTGTCAGCAGCTAGCGCAGACGGCCGGCCACTGACCAGCGGGGCCCAGCTGTCAGAGGGGAATTTTAAAAGAAGTGCTCGACCGCAGGCGCGGAGCCGGGGGCTCGAACGCGCGCCGCGGGAGCAGGAGGGAGGAAGAGTTGACGCTGGAAGCCACTCGGTTCGCCCGAGCGATGCTTACCCTATAAGGGCAAGTTATCCTCTTGAGGTAGCTCGCTGAGGGGGCCGAACAGAGGAGGAAGAAGGCGGTGGCGGCTGGCGGCGGTGGTCGGAGAGGCTCGGGAGCCGTGATATACAATCTCAGTTCTTGTGTGGCGATGATGTAGACGGCCGGAGGTGTCGGTCACGGAGAGGGGTGGCGGCGGTGGCGGCGGTCCAAGAGGTCGATCGGCGCCGGCGATGTAAGTGATCGGGAGCTCGGTGGAGGGTGGTTTCTACTTCGCCAGGTCCTGAAGAGGGTGTAGGAGGGAGGAATTGGCTGGTGGTGGTCGGAATCAGCGGCGGCTCGGTCGCCGGCCGTGGGGAAGAAGGTGTCGCCGGCGGTGATTGAGGACGCTATATTTCAATTACTTGCAGGGGAGGGAAGAGAGAGATATTGCGGCGCGATTGCGGCTCCCAGGTGAGGCTTTTATAGCCGGGAAGAGGGGCACGCGGCGAGGCAGCGGCGGCCTCCGCCCTGCTCACTCTGGCGGGGGAGATGAACCAAATCTCCCCGAGATTTTGTGGGGGAGAGAGAAGGCGGGAGAGGTGAGTCCCCCCTCCTGTAGCTGATTCTTTTAAATTGCCCGCGAGGTGAGAGAAGAAGCGGAGAGGATTTGCTGCGCAGAGCGCAAGCGCGAGGAGGCGGCGGCAGCTGCGCGTGGAGGAGAGGAGAGAAGAGAGCGCTGCGGTTTGGGTCCACCGGCCAGCGGGAGTGTGGCGCGAGGAGCGGGGCCACTCGGCAGCGAGGCGGGCGCGCGTGCGCGAGGAGGGCTGGCCGCGGAGGCGCGGCTGGGCGGGCGGCGTCGTCCGTAGCGTGAGCGCAGCAGCGGAGAAAGGCTGCGGGCGTGGCGTCCGGTTGGGCGGGGTGATGGCGGCCGGTCGATTTTTTTTTCTCATTTCTTTTATTTTTATTTTCTGTATTTCCCTTTATATACATACATATATATTTATATACACATATTTATATTTGTTAACATTTTTATTTGGTCTACTCCTTTACTATTTATTCCATTATTTTGAGGTGAGATTTGAGGTTAAACCAAATATTTTCCCTTACCTTTATGGATCATCTTTTCAGATTCTTTATTTGATTCTCATGTTTTATTATTTTATTTGTTGCTTTCCTCCCTCTTTTCATATTAAAATTCTTTCGTGTTTACAAAAAGTCCATAAAATCCAAATTCAAACGGAAAAGCAATTAAAATAATACAAAAGCTTCATAATTTAATTATTTACATTTTTCAGGATGTTACAGAAGCCGGGGCTCGCTGGCGTCGGTGGCGCGCTGAAGATGCCGATGAAGCCGTCGGACACGGTGGAGATGTACCTGGCGGAGAGATCAAGGGTTGGAGGCTGGATGTGGAGAAAGGAGGAGAGGTGGCGGCGCACGGGTGGAGAAGGGGTGCCGGAGCTAGAGAAGAGAGGAGTGGAGAGCAAATGGGAGCTAGGGTTAGAAGCAAGGGGAAGGCAAGGGAAGACGAGAAGGTGCGGCCGGAGTAGAGGGCGGTGGGCGCGGCAAGGCAGAGAAGGTGGAAGGAGGTGGTGCGGCGGCGGCCGAAAGTGAGGCGGCGCACGGTAAGTGGGGTGCGGCGCTCGCCGGTGGAAGAGCAAGAAGAGAGGCGACGGACTGGTGCTGCGGAGGAAGGAGAGGATGGGAGGCACAGTGGAGGAGAGCAGAGGGTGGAGATGAGGTGGCCGGAGAGGGGATCTGCGGGGCGGCGGCGTGGCGACTAGATGCGCGGAGGAGCGGTGGGTGGAGAAGAAGGGAGTAGGGAGGAGAGGCAGCGGAGAGGAAGCTAGTGGCGGCGGCCAAGAGACGGTGGCGAACCGGTGGCCGCCGGCGAGTTTGGCCCGGCCTCGCCGGCGCCGAGAGTGGAGAAGAAGATGGGGGTGAGAGGAGCAAAGGGGAGAGGGAGTGAATCAAGAAGACCGGGCTCAGGATTTCCACAGGTGGCGGCGGCTGCTATGGGATTTTTCACAATTTGCAGTTTAGTCCTCATATTATCTAGGGTTTGCAAACAAGTCCCTATCCCATTGTTTTCTTCTGTTCTGGCCCTCCGGAGCTCCGTTTTCAGCGCGGTTTGATCCTACGCATTCGTGATGACGCGTACTTCTGCACGGAGCAGCCCGAAGGTCCAGATTTGTCGTTTATGTGCCTCGCTCGCGCCGGTCTGCGGAAAAAGCACAAAAAATGTAAAATGATCCAAATTGAGCAATTAAATATAGAAAAACGTGTAAATGATGATAAATGGTCCCAAAATGCGAAAAATAAGGGGGGGGTAAAATGACGGGTAAATTATGTAAAAATGACGCATGTCAATAGTTTATATGGAAATGATTATTACAATTGTCATTGGAATAAAGCAATGCTAATGTAAAAAAAATGAATTAGAAGTTAATACATTATCCATGTGCTGGTTGAACGGTACTAAAATGTATATTCAGTTTGTCCCAGAGAACTTTTGTTGTGAATAATTTTGTAGGTTCTTTCAGGTGCTCAACTTTTTAATACAAATAGTGAAGTATAAGAGCATGTACAATGCAAGATGCTTATATATGAATGCTTAAAGAGAGAGAATATAGCCACATCATCAAGCACCTATGCAAAAGTTATTTCCTCCAATGCAAGCATCTCTTCCATAGGTGTTTAGATGCTATATTATCTATTAATAGATTCAGTTATACACATAAGCATCTACTAAGCACCGGTGCTTATTTAAGCATCGATGCTTCAAAATAAGCACCTTCTCTATCCTATGTGGCAAGAAAAAACAGTTTTTCATTGCTAAGCATCTCTCTAAGCACCTGCATTGGACATGCTCTAAGACGGAAAGAAATTTGTGCCACAGGTGATGTGTGGAGATTTTTGATACACGGTGTATTTGGATGTTAATTGTCTATAATTTCTTAATGACACAACACGGTCACTGTCCATCAAACAGCATGGGTGTATGCGCCAGCCAAGGGTCCATCCAGAATAAGGGCCCATCAAACTTTTGGCTTTGTCCTTTTGTTTTGCCTTTATAACTTATGAACAGTAATAACTTGTAGAAAAAGATATTTATATGTAATTTTGGTCGATATAAATTAAGTCGCTATAGTATATATTATAATCGATTAGGAGATCCCATGATTTAAAAGGATACTTTGTTTGAAAGTTAAATACTATAGAAAAATTATTTCCTATAAAAAGTAGTTTTTAGAAGCTATTATGAATTGAGCCTTAATTCGTTCCTTGTCCCTGATTTGAGCATCTGACAAAGCAACTTTGTAACAACCCCATTTACGGAGTGTAGGTTAACCTCATAACCGCCGAGATTGTTCAATTGCAGTACTTTAGAAGAATGTGCATCATTGCCAAAGCAAGCTTAGGCATAAAATCAAACTTTATTACAAAAGTAAAGCTTAACAGCCAAGTTTTACATAAAGGGCGTGCAACCCAAAGATACATTACCAAAAGAAACTCCACAGGCAAGCCTGAGTGTAGAATAAACCTTAACACTCGGCGTCGTCTACTTCGAAGAAGTCTGCGTCGTCTTCGAAAACTCCTTCATTATCTTGACAAGCACTTTACGTTTAATGATTTTAGCAGCGTGAGTACAACCAATCGCGTACTCGGCAAGTCACATGAAATGCTATTTAACTAGATGCAGAAATTGCCATGAAATGGGGTATAGTGGTTCATTATTTTATGTGGATGCAATTTTGTTTGTAAACACTTTGCTTAGAGCCTATACAAACAAAATTGCATCCACATAAAATAATGAATCACTATACCCCATTTCATGGCAATTTCTGCATCTAGTTAAATAGCATTTCTATGTGACTTCTTTGAGTACGGCTGGTTGTACTCACGCTGCTAAAATCATTAAGCAGAAAGTGCTTGTCAAGATAATGAAGGAGTTTCAAGCAGCACGCAGACTTCTTCAAGTAGACGACGCCGAGTGTTAGGTTTATTCTACACTGTTTACTGTGGAGTTTCTTTTGTAATGTATCTTTGGGTTGCACGCCTTTATGTAAAACTTGGTCATTGGTTTACTTTTGTAATAAAGTTTGATTTTATGCCTAAGCTTGCTTTGGCAATGATGCACATTCTTCTAAAGTACTCACGGTGAACAGATCTGGAGCATTATGAGGTTAACCTACGCTCCCAGAAATAGGGGTTGTTACACAACCTATCTTGACTTTGGGCATGCAGCAAGCAAAGAACACATTCTTGCATAATCTTTCTTCGATGAAGCAAAAAGATTGGAACATACCCCACCACAAATGGCGAAGTCAAACACTATAAATAGAAAGTACTGTAGAATTGATTATCCTACTGTTGTGGTTACAGACCAAACAGAGAGATGGTAGTGGAGAGTTGGGAGAGTTCTGTCTCCCCCCCATGGTCTTCCCGTATATATATTCATAGGGGGTATACTTTTACAATCATGCCCTTACATTGGTATGCCCCTCTGGGGGGTATTTAAGTCATTACACATCTTGTACTTTAGTCCTAATATCCCCCTAACAGGCCTGCTGGGTTCAGGTGGGGGCCACCCCTACAACAGGAGCCTCTCATGGTGAAGGGCTTCACAGGGCCGAAGCCATGTGGCCGAGTCCTTTGGCCACCTCCGTCCCTGCTGCTGTGAATCATTGTGGTCTTGCGTGACATGCGCCGCGGTCACGAGCCGGGGTTTGAGGCGGGCCGTGGCGATGTCGGGCAGAGCGCGCGCGCGCTCCGTCCCTCACCCTCCGAGCGGGTGGTAGCGGGCTGGCGCCCGATCGAGATTGGCGCGCGCGCTCCGTCCCTCACCCGCCGAATGGGTGGCGGCGAGCGGCGCCTAAGTCAGCAGAGTGCGCGCGCTCCGTCCCCACCCTCGAGCGGGTGGCGGCGAGGTGGCGCCCGATCGAGTTGAGCGCGCGCTCCGTCCCTCACCCGCCGAGCGGGTGGCGGCGGGCTGGCGCCTAAGTCAGCGGAGCGCGCGCGCTCCGTCCCTCACCCTTGAGCGGTGGCGGCGGGCTGGCGCCTAAGTCAGCGGCGCGCGCTCCGTCCCACCCTCCGAGCGGGTGGCGCGAGCTAGCGCCCGATCGAGGTTGCGCGCGCGCTCCGTCCCTCACCCGCCGAGCGGGTGGCGGCGAGCTGGCGCCTAAGTCGGCGCAGGCGCGCGCGCTCCGTCCCTCACCCCGAGCGGGTGGCGCGAGTGGCGCCCGATCGGAGAGAGCGCGCGCTCCGTCCCTCACCCTCGAGCGGGTGGCGCGGGCTGGCGCCCGATCGAGATGAGGCGCGCGCGCTCCGTCCCTCACCCTTGAGCGGGTGGCGGCGGGCTGGCGCTGGTCAGCAGGCGCGCGCTCCGTCCCTCACCCTCGAGCGGGTGGCGCGGGTGGCGCCCGGTCGGTTGAGGCGCGCGAGCTCCGTCCCTCACCTGCGAGCAGGCGGCGCGAGCCGCGCGCTAAGCCGGTGGCGCGCGCGCGCTCCGTCCCTCACCCTCCGAGCGGGTGGCGCGGGCTGGCGCCTGCCAAGCCGCGAGCGCGCGCGCGCCCTCACCCTCGAGCGGTGGCGCGCGGCTGGCGCCCGGTCAGATTGAGGCGCGCGCTCCATCCTCACCCCGAGCGGGTGGCGGCGGGGCCGGGCGCTGTCGTCAGCGAGCGCGCGCGCTCCGTCCCTCACCCTCGAGCGGGTGGCGGCGCGGCGCCCGATCGAGGTGGCGCGCGCGCTCCGTCCCTCACCTGCGAGCGGGCTGCGGCGGAGCTGGTGCCTAATCCGAAGGTGGCGCGCGCGCCGCCTCTCACCCTCCGAGCGGGTGGCGCGAGCTGGCGCCCAAGCCAAGAGGCGCCGCGATCCGTCCCTCACCCTCGAGCGGGTGGCGGCGAGTGGCGCCCGGTCGAAGATGAGGCGCGCGCGTCCCTCACCCGCCGAGCGGGTGGCGGCGGAGCTGGCGCCTAAGTCAGCGAGCGCGCGTGCGTTCCGTCCCTCACCCTCGAGCGGGTGGCGCGGCTGGCGCCTCGTCAGCAGCGCGCGCGCTCCGTCCCTCACCCTCGAGCGGGTGGCGCGGGTGGCGCCCGGTCGAGTTGAGGCGCGCGCTCCGTCCCTCACCCTCCGAGCGGGTGGCGCGGTGGCGCCCGATTGAGCTGAGCGCGCGCGCTCCGTCCCTCACCCTCGAGCGGGTGGCGGCGGGCTGGCGCCTAAGCCGGCGGCGCGTGCGCTCCGTCCCTCACCCTCGAGCGGGTGGCGCGGCGGCGCCTAAGTCAGCGAGGCGCGCGGGCGAGCCTTGCTGCATCAACGTCAATGCACCCCGAGGTCGAGATGACCACACGGCCGGGTAGTGCGCTTTTAATAGCGCCTTGAATCGCGCCGACGCCTAGCTTTGCCGAGAAGCGGTATCGCGTCGTGCCGTCTGCCACTCTGCGGGTGGGACACGCGGCGGCTCGCGACTGGGGCATCGTGGGCCGTGGGCGGTTGCGTGGCCGCGGACGTTCGCCTCTTCCCTAGGGAAGGGGAGTTCGTGGCAGGCGTGCTGGCGCTATGTGCTGTCCGACCACCTACCCGGCCCGCTTCTCCAGGAAGCAGCGGTTCGCGCCCAACTTCGTGTGCGGCGGACATTGGGAAAGCAGCGGGCTTTAAAAGGCGCCCTTGTTGCGGTGGAGGCGTTCTGCCTCACCCTTTGTTTGAGTACTGCTTGCCTCGTGCTGTTCACCGCAGAACTCGCCTCCTTCCTTGCTTGTCTGTGGTGTGATTTTTTTTCCTGGAAAACAATGGCCGGTCGCGACGGAGTCTCGGGCTGTCCCGTTGGCGGCTCCGTGTCTGGCCGTGATGAGCCGTTCCACCCCTCCGAGGAGTATGCGCTGGTGCCGCGGGGGGAGTCTCGCGCTGATAAGTGGTGGAGCGCCGTGGAGTACTCAGGGGGCCGCTGCTCCCGTGTGCTGGGGAAGAGCCGCGTGACCGAAGAAGCGCTGCAGCGGCTTGTGAGGGAGGGGAGGATCGAAGAGCGTGATGGGGCTCGTCTGCCCCGCCGTAACGAGACGGAACCGAAGCCCCGGGAATTGGAGGCGATCGTCTTCGTCGCCTTTTTTGACGCCGGCCTCCGAATGCCCTCCGTGATGTTTGTGGGCGAAGTCTTGCGGGCGTACAAGCTGGAGCTGGCCCAGCTAACGCCAAATGCGATAGTCCGCCTGGCCGTCTTCGCGTGGGTGGCACGGACAGAAGGGCGGTACCCCAGCGCGAGCCTGTTTGCCACCCTGCACGACGCTTGCTGCCGACCGCGGAGAATTGACGAGGCGATATCCAACTTCGGCAGCGTAGACTTCGTGCTACGGGCGTCATGCACGACGCTGTTCCCCGTGCCCGCCTCCGTAGGGAGGTGGGAGTCGGCTGACGCGGCGCGGTTTTACTACTGCGTGACCCGGCCAGCGCGGCTGTCATGCCGAGGCGGGCCCATTTCCTTTAACAGTTCGCCGAGCGTGAACCCGGAGGCTGACGACGCGCAAAGGTTGTGGAGTCTTGTCGGCGTCGCTCGTCGGCTGAGTATGCGCGATCTGGCCGAGGAATTTACAATGTATGGGGTGGCGCCGCTTTCCTCCTTGCGGAAGTACACTGGGCGTGGCAACATACGCGAGGACGGAGTCAGCCCATTAGTGCGCTGCCTGCTTCCGCCCCCCGCTCCTTGTAAGTCGCCAAGCGCTTCAGTGTGCACCCCATTGTTCCCGCGTGGTCTTCACCTGACCAGCTTGCTATCTTGTGCGCAGTGGCTCGGCTAGAAGATGCAGAGCGCGCTGTTGAGGTGTTCCTTGGCCCGTACACGCTCAAGGAACACAAGGCTCGCGAGGATGCGACCAGCGCGGCCAAGCAAGGGCGGGTAAACCGCACCTGCGAGGCTCTGGGCATCCCCGTGGCTGAACGCGCGACGCCAGAGGAAACTCCCGCGGGGACCTCGAGTCGTTGTGGCGGCGGAAGCCAAACGGGGGCCTCGCCCTCGCGGCGCCGCTCTCGCTCGGTGGCCGGTGCGTCTAGTCCCCCAGCCCCTTCAGCTGCTGATGCTTCCAGGACTGGGCGCTCGATCGGCCATGCAGCCGACCAAGTCACCTCAGCGGAGCGCGCCGTGTCGGCCCCGGTGTCGATGCCACCGAGCCTGTGGGCGCGGTCTTGTCGAAACTCCCCAGCCCGGGGAGGGATACCACTGCCGGCTGGGACGTTGCCGCCGGCGGCGCCGCGCCAATCGTGCCCGTTACCAAGGACGCATCTGGGCCGGCGGAGACGGGTGACGCGACGGTGGGTGCAGCTGCCAGCGCCACGGAGGACTCGCCCGTAGTGCCGCAGGCTAAACGTCCTCGAGTCCACCCCCCTCCGCCTTCGAAGGGTCGGTACAATATTGCCGGCCCTATGCTCGGAGTTGTGGCGCCTGGCGCGGTCGGAGGGTCTTCTCAACCGTCCATCGGGGCCTTCTCTCCCCAGGCGGTAGTCGAACAGGCACCACCTCCTATCCCAACGGAGGGTGTGGAAGGTAGGTGCAACTCTTTTTCCTCGCGCGACTTCGCGAAACTCTCTCCGATTTGCTCGCTCATTCCGTCGACATCAGGCGAGACGAAGTCTCCCGGGCGTGGTGAAGGATCGAGCAACGGGAGGGTGCGCGAAGTCCCAGACCCCGTACAGGGTATGCCGCCCATGTCCGCCGTTGTTGAAGTGGGCGAAGTCTCCGCGGCTCCCGACGCAACGGGCCCGGAACCCGTTGTGTCGGACTTCCTCCCGCGCCAGGAGGTACTCCGCGTCCTCACCGCGGCAGCAGAGCGTGCCAGCGGCGGCCTCGACCGACGGCTGCTGTCGGCGTATGAGGGAGACGTCCTGGTACTTTCGCTGCGGGCCTCGAAAGTAAGGGTGAGTATGCGTGCTGATGCTTGCTAAGATGCCGTCGGGCATTCTTCTGACTTGTTGCTTTTTGTAGTCAATAATGATCAGCGAAGCCCTAGAAGAGGCCCACCTTCGAGAGCGAAGGGCGGTGGAAGCCAACCTTCGCGCCGCGGATAATGCTCTTATGGCGAAGGACGAGGATCTTCGCGTGCTGGGGGATGCCGTGGAGGCTGCGCGACTTGAGGCCGAGGAAGCCAAAGGCGCCGCTGCGGAGGAACGCGCCTCCTTCCTGCGGCAGATTGCCACCTTAGAGGGGGAGAAAGCCCAGCTGGCGGAGGCTCTTGCTGAGAAGACCCGCGCCCTGGCTGAGGCGTCCACGTCTGCATGGGGGGCGATGGAGTCGCTGAACCGGGCCCTCCGTGATCTATGCGTCGGCGTGCCAGACGCGGCCCACGAGCCGGAGGACTTATCGGAGACGCTTGAGTTGATCGAGGAGGGGGCGGGCGTTGCGCTCCGCGGTGCCAGGACCTTCAGCGAGCACTGCGGCTACCTTGGCGCGTGCCTTGCTCTTGGCCTGCTTCACACCAGTGGGTGCCAGCATGCCCACGAGCTGACGCATCCTCAGCTAGATCTCCCGGGCCGGCCGGGAGCGCTATCGGACGCTATTCGCACCATTGATCCTGGCGTCCGGAACTTCCATCGACGGATCTGGGGCCACGTCGGGGAGGATGCGGCCAGGGTTGCAGTGCAGCAGACACTGCGCGGAGAGGGGGACCTCCTTCGCTGGCTCGAAGAAGCTTCCCGGAGCCACGACAGCGGCACGGGCCCCTCGGCACCGCGCGAAGGCTAAGCTGCTGCCCATCAGGGGGGGTTCGCAGACGTATACCCATGGTTGTAATCATTGGACCCCACATTTTGCAATGAATCCTAGTATTTCATTCCTGGTGTTGCATGTGGCCGGGCGCGTGGGTAAGGTCCCCGCGTCCCTGTTTATACCCTGGAAAGTGTGCGGGCTTGACATCCACGACTTATTTATACTCCGAAGAGTACGCACAGGGGGATGCCTGTGCGTGCGCGGGAATCCGCGTCTTGTTTATACTCTGTAGAGTGCGCAGGGAAAACGTTCGCGTCTTATTGCGCGCGAGGGCGTCCCCCCGCTGCGTCTTATTTAGAGTCCGTGGACTGGCGCGTGCGGAGGCGACCTCGACGCTACGACTTTATTTATAGTCCGTAGACTCGCGCGTGCGGAGGAGACCTCGACGCTACGTCTTATTTAGAGTCCGTGGACTGGCGTGTGCGGAGGCGACCTCGACGCTACGACTTTATTTATAGTCCGTAGACTCGCGCGTGCGGAGGAGACCTCGGCGCACGTCTTATTTAGAGTCCGTGGGTGGCGTCGCGGAGGCGACCTCGGCGCTACGACTTTATTTATAGTCCGAGACTCGCGGCGTCGCGGAGGATACCTCGGCGCCACGTCTTATTTAGAGTCCGTGGATCGGCGCGTGCGGAGGCGACCTCGACGCTACGACTTTATTTATAGTCCGTAGACTCGCGCGTGCGGAGGAGACCTCAACGCTACGTCTTATTTAGAGTCCGTGGACTGGCGCGTGCGGAGGCGACCTCGACGCTACGACTTTATTTATAGTCCGTAGACTCGCGCGTGCGGAGGAGACCTCGACGCTACGTCTTATTTAGAGTCCGTGGACTGGCGCGTGCGGAGGCGACCTCGAAATCGGCGACAGAGGGGGTGAATGGAGCCCTTTAAAAAAATACCTCGAGAATCCACACGAATTTTTTTTCGATAGCTAGAGAGCTATGAAACAAGAAATTTGAGCGCTCATAAAAACCAACAAGAAATAGTGGCAAATGAACGAGCAGGAAGCTGCTGCCCGAGAACACAATAAAAACTGGAAAGGAAAGATTGAGTGCACCACTTGCTACTTTCTCTTTTTGTGCTTTTTTTAATCAAATTTGCACCCAGCCGAAACCAACAAGAGGAATGGTATTCCGGGCTGCATGCAGTATGTATAAAATCAGCCTAGATCAGCAATTAAGTAGCCAAAAATTCAGCTGAAAACGAAACCATTTAGACTGCATGCAGCAAGGTTGAAAATAGCACAAAAAGAGAAAAAAGAATGTAGACCTGAGAGTGCACATACACAGCCGAGAGCACATACAGCCAATCTGTCCATAGTGATTTAAATGCAATCATATACTTGGCTTTAGTAGTGCTGCCGAACTGAGTGCAAAAGAAATCTCTGCCGACAAAAGAAGAAAAACTGAAGACAAAGACCACCAAAAGGCCAACTAAACAATAAGACTGCAGACTTTAAACGGGACAAGCAGAAACACAGACTGAAAAGCAACCTGAAAGATAAAACCGAGTGAAAAAGAGGCAAACCTACTAAAGAGAGCTGACTACAACTAAAGATATTTCTCTCGATCACTGCTTCTTTGAGCATAACCCCAGATCACTGCTTCTTGACCAAGAATTCCATTTAGAAAGTCAAGAACAGTAAATACAAGCAAAAGAAGAGAAGATAACAGGGGGGAAAAGAGATCAAGGAAGAAAGAGCAAAAACACATAAACTCAGGAAGATACTACTCAAGACATCTCAAACACAAATATTCTCATATTGAAATAGAGGAAGAGAGATGACACGATTACATATGAGGGATTTTTCAGCTCATCTCTCTAACAATTCTACCCTCTCATTTCATGTATGGAGAGAACCAAATAATACCCTAATTCTTACACCCATTCTCTCTCTCAAACTATCTCTCTCAAACCATACTCTCATATACTCATGCTGAAATTCTTGAAGGCTACTAGAGAACACCCTCTCTATTTATAGCCTCCATTAATGGGTTTACAACCCACTTTACCCATTAGCTCTCAACAACTCATGGCGCTTTATCCACAATCCACTTCCTTTAGTGCAGCTTTGCGTATTCACCAAAACGCCCCTCACGCACCTTCTAGGAAGCTTCCTCATTCTTTGCCTTCCAAGCCACGCAGCCACCTCGAGTCCTCGCCATCTTCGGCACACCCCGACCGCTCCGACCTCAGCACCACCTGCGCCTAGTCCGGTCATCCCGTGCCTCGCCACGACTCCACCTCGATGTCCTGCAGCCATCACAGACAAGAAATAAATCACATAGCACCGCTCGAAATATTGTAACCATACAATAATATCAGAAGAAATACTCAAAGCCCAAACCGATCGAAACGAAAAATAAACGACTTAAGCTCGTTCGACCTAGTTCGACAAAGTCCGACCGAAACGATTGCACCGTGCAATGACATGGTCTGAACCACACAAACCAAACTCGACTTTCCTAAACCCGATGGCAATTACTCATCACACAACCGGGGTCACCTCCACATGGTCCATCAGGAGGAATAAAAAATCAACGTGCAAGTATTACATTGGATGGACTACATATCTGTACTTTTTTTAATAAATTTAGTTCCTTGTGCTCATTGGTGCACTGTTATTTTTATAAGTTCTTTTGAATGAAATGATGCATTTAGTATTTTGCAAGCTGTACAAAATGTCTGTTCGACCTGATGTACATGCTTCAGATACCACAAATATGTGCCTTAATCTGCTCTAAAATTCGTGATTGCTGGAAAAAAAAACAAGGGAGGGAGGGAGAGAGAGATCAACAAAGTTCTTGATATAATTCGTTCTTCCACTTACATGTGCATGAGGATTAATTTATCAGTACGTCAGGATCAATTCTAATGGCTTCATACTATTAGGCTTGCCACTTAAGGTTTAAGACATATACTAATTGATAAAATTATATCGGTTGAGGTTTGAGTATATAGTTTGACATGTAATTGCAGTGCAAAATTAATTAGGCTTGCAAATTATGGATCATTGAATTTACGATGTATACTAATTTGTGAAAATATGTAGAAATTATCTAAAGAGGTGTTGTTCGTCTTCGCCAACCATGCAAGCGAGCATTATTTATCCGAATGAGCTGAAAATTTCACACAAGACTTTCGCTTACACCGCTAACGTGCCATAGAAATTCGCCTCTAAAATTCAATGCGCATGGCGCAATAAAAATTGTGGAAGGCAGGACATGTGATTTTCCCTACATCGTTCGTCTCCGCCAACCATACAAGCGAACATTTATTGTCCGAATGAGCTAAAAATTTCACACAAGACTTTCATTTGCACCGCTAACATGCCATAGAAACACAACAAAAATCATGGAAGATAAGACACGTGCTTTTCCCTACGCCATTCGTCTCAGCCAACCATACAAATAAGCATTTGTTGTCCGAATGAGCTGCAAATTTCACACAAAACTTTCACTTGAACCATTAATATGCTATAGAAATTTGCCACTAGAATTCAATACGTACTGCACAACAAAAATTATGGAAGGCAGGACATGCGATTTTCCTTACACCGTTCATCTCTGCCAACCATATAAGTGAGTATTTGTTGTCCTAATGAACTAAAAATTTTACACAAGACTTTCACTTGAACCATTAACGTGCCATAGAAATTTACCGCAGGAATTCAATATGAATTGTGCAACAAAAAACATGGAAGGTAGGACACGCGATTTTCCCTACGTCGTTCACCTCTATCAACCATATAAGCAAGCATTGTTGTCCGAGTGAGCTCAAAATTTCATATAAGACTTTCACTTACATCGCTAACATGCCATAGAAATTCACTGCTAGAATTCAATACGTACTGTGTAATAAAAACATGGAAGACAGAACATGCGATTAGTACTAATTAATTATGAGTGCAGTAAACTATCACTAATTAATTATGAGTGCAATAAATTGTCATGTATGCTTAATTAGCAACTATATTATTAGTGCTAATTAAATACAATTACCACTAAATAAAATATTGTTAATTTAGTGCTTTAATCAGCACTAATTAATTATTGTTTATACTAATTAATTGTTATTAGTACTAATTAATTACACTTAGTGCTAATTAATGTGTAACAGTGGCTCAATAGTAGAGGAGGAATTTGGATCCAAATTAAGCAGATTGGCTTTATTTCCCATACAGGGTCCACAATATAATTCCATAAGAGCACCAATGGTAATATCTTCTTAGAGCATGCTCTATCCATTCTTTTTTACTTGACATTTTTATTTTTTATGGTCTCCAAGATATAATTTTGACCGCTATTTTTTATAACTTTACAATAAGATATACTAGTAAAATTATAATATTATAAAAGTATTGTTAACAACAAATCTAATGATATAATTTTCGTATAACCAATCTAGATAGTTTTGTGTCTATTAGTGGTCAAATTTTAAAAGGTTTGATGGCACATATTCTATAAGATCAAATAAAAAAATAGAGGGAGTACATATACACAATACACCTCGGCGTAGCCGATAGAAGAAAATAATCCCATCAGCTTAAGCAAACGGCCGCGGCGGACATCATTACTCTTTACTCGGGCGGTCCGAGAGCCTAGCCATCCGCACCGAACCTTCCAACGAGGCGTGACGTCTCTCGCGTGGATACGTGATTGACGCGGCTACATCCGGCGAAGCTAAGACAGAAGCTCAAACCGAAATAAACGGGAAAGTCCAGCGAAGCTGATCCTAATCCTGTTGCACGTTGACAACCAAGGCTGTTTTTAGTCCTAGCTATGTCCAGGTTGTTTAACAGAAACAAATACAACACACTGATACAAACTCACGCAGACTGTAATATGTATGCGACACCCATGGCAGTGCTAATAATAGATTCTTACCATATCTAATCTCGAGCGGCCATGAAGAACAAGTAGTCAAGTGTACCACGTTAAAAAACAGGTCTGGTGTGATGCACAGGTATGTTACTCTAGCTAGAGCTTTTTATATTTTTTTTCTCCATTCTTTTAGATTAGACAAAGCTCATTGTTTAGAAAAAAATATCAATCAAGTAATCAACCAACTAAACAATCAGGTATGCTCACATAACTACATATATCCACCTTTAACACTGACGCTACTTTTTATGCAATTTAAAATTATCAGTTGATCATAGTCAAAAGTAGTACAAGAATACTTTCAGACAATTTACTATTCCATAAGATAACAGTCAGCATCCTTACGAACAGTGAGATACCTGCTACATATATATTGAATAGATCATCATCAACCCACAATTTCTTGGTACTGATCAACACATGAAACCTTACGAACAGTTAACAAATGGCTATAATAAGCCCTAAGAACAGGTTATATACACTGTTTGTCCTTCAAGTCATGGTTCAGCTTCTCAAGTTGCTTTGACAAATATCTGCTAACAATCCTCGGTAGAATACAGTTAGGATTTTGTGATATCTCCAAAAACCTACTGTCAAAAGGAATACATGTTAAAATTGACGCATCCTCTATTAGCCTTAGCAAGAGCAAGTTTTCAAGATATACAAATTTTTAACGGTTGTAAAATGGTGTGATGATTGTTACTAATTCAAATTCTGCAGTTAGCTAGGCATAATCAATTGAGAGAATATAAACTAAGAATTTCAGTTATCCAAGCAGCAAGAACTGAAAATTTGTTAGGAATCCAAAACTAAAGTCCAGATGAAAACTGCATGCACATGGTCTTCCCTTATATGGGTATTAGTTTCAATACATAAGAGAATTAGCAAAAAATAATTCCATTGTCTATGTTAGATGAAAATGCATTTTTATGGTTCATCTCAATCATTGAATGTTAGCATATTGTCATAATTCATAAACGAGCTAAAATTGATAACCCGTGCGAATATATTACTTCATGTAAGCTGCTTCAGTGGAATGAAACTTATAAGGCAAGTTAACTTCTCAACTCAAGCAACAAGAAAGTAAAGATATAACACCAAGCACCTACAGAGGTTCTTGATAACATTATAGAACTATTATGCCCAATCCATAGACATCTCACATCCTGAAATACCTACAACCAATGAAGGGAGCAAATGAATTTGTATAGTGAATTTTTTACTCAATTTGTATAGTATGTTAGTAACACTATCTTTTCTGTAACTGCAAAAAGCTGATATTTTATTCATTTCATCATATGGTAGGTAGCAACACATGTGAAAATAGCAAATTGGTGATAGAGGCAAACAGATACCATCCTAAAGACATAAACTTGCTGAAACAACCTACTCATACAACTATTTTCCCAGGATACAACTGATACAAAATGCAACAATAAAAAGAATCAAAGCTGCCAAATAAGTATAGTGGACAATACTAAAAACTATAGTGAGCTCATCTATGCCATATTCTTTTTATGCTATTTATTTATTTCTTATTCATCTAAAAAGTTTTGTATATTCAAATTTTGATTATACAATTAAATTGAGCATGACTTTAGACAGCGCTAGGAACAAGAGTTTCACAACAACAACATAAGATGGGAAAGCTAATCACTACTGACACTTGTATAATTACTTTTCCCTTATTACTACAACTGCATTATGTAAATGACCATATGAAAAACATCATAGGGATATGACCGGTGGTCAAACAAGACAAATACACACAGAAGTTAGCACAAAGAGGAAAGGATTGCAAATTGAGAAAGCAAGCAGCAAATGTGCGAGATTACAATCTAACAACTAATCAAGATACAATAGAGAAGCTAGAGGAAAGAGGAAAGAGATACTCCACACAAAGAGGAAAAACAAATGACTAAGGATTGAACAGGACAGTACCAGGGGAACGTCAAATGCAGCCAATGATGTCACTCAAGTTTCGAATTTCGGAAGACCAGTTGTGTTTGGCAATTTTGCAATGCCATAATGTGGCACAAAGAAAGGAGCACAAACAAAGGTAACATGTCACATCCAAAATTTGGACTCTGCTCCAAGATGGGGAAAATTAAATTACCACTGCTGAAACCACCTCCGTCGTATCTTCATCAACTACTAAGATACAATGAGTCAATGAAAGAGAACCATCAAATTATCGCCAAAACATTAGGTTCCACAACTCGATGTTCGCATTCACTTCAATGGGTGGGAAAGTTGACTATGACATTAATAAGCAAGGAAGTGGTCCATATGTTTTCCATTTGAATGGGCAAAACTATCATCAGATCGGCACATAGCTTCCTAAAGAGGGCGGGAGACCAAAATTTGCCCAGTCATACATATATGATACAGAAAATGATGTGCGGAATAGAATGGAGGCATCAAGCTCAAACGAGAGTGGGAGTCAGCTAGATGAAAACATTGTCAAAGGTCTATTGGAGATGCTCGATGAGCACAATGTTTTGGTAAAATCATTTTGAATGACAAGGGACCGGTTCCAAAAAATAGATATTCAAAATGTGAGACTTAAATTGATTGGCAAAAGATCCAAAGATGGACGGTAGTACAACCCAGGGAAAAATGTTTCGGTGTGAAAAAAATTTCGTCACCAGGCGAAAGAGACGAAATTACCGAAATTTCGGAATTTCGTCAGAATTTCGGACGAAATTTTTGAATTTCCGTTTGAATACTTAGCCGAAACAAGAACGAATTCTGAACGAAATTTGACCGAATTCTGACCGAAAAAAATGCCGAAATATGGACGAAATTTCGGCTGCAGACCAGTTTTGTAAATGACAAAAGAGATGATTATTCGTTTACTGCAGAACAGGATTGCAAAAGAAGTTATTCTTATACAAAAGCATACATATGTTTCAAACTGTGTCACTGCATATTTTTCCTCCAAATTAACGGCAAGTAAACCTTCTACAAAATTGATTATTCCTTTGCATAGGTACAGCAATAGCAATAGAATGAAATTAGTGATCACAGAATATAAAACATCCATGTAATTTGGCTGCAGGGTGGAGGAAATATTTCAGGTTTACATCAAACACAACAAGGCATAGTTACACACTTGAATGGCCCAACCGCCCAACTTCTTACCTGGAGTCCTGGACTAGAATTTTTGCTTTCCTGCAGCATTTATAAGAACCACAATGCACAGGGAAAAAAGCTGTCTATTGTACATACAACAGAGAATGGCAACAACCTCATGGATAATCAGAACAGAGGACAACATAAACAGTCTCAATTTTTCCCTTTCTTGTGCAGAAATCAGTCCCATATTACCCTTTCTTGTGCAGAAATCAGTCCCAATTTGTCATAGCTTGACACATCCTAAAGCAGGGAGTAGATAAGATACAAAGTATGTAGTTAACAAACAAAAAAAACTCAAAACTATTTGATTGTACAACAACAATGAAAGCTATCTTTCTCGCTCGCTCAAAACTCATGTATTGTGAATTGGATCAAGTCATGCATTTCATGTACTGCAAATCATCAAGGAGGCAAACGTTTCTAGCAAGTCCATAGTTTCAATCTTATATATGAACCAAAATGGCAGCTGAAAGCAATCTGTTCCACTTAAGAAATTAAAATGCAACATTGCCAAAAACAAGAATACATACCTGTATTGAGAAGTGAAGAAAAATAATTAAGGATGAGTCCAACATGCAGCCTGTAGGTTTCAGAAATAACCCATGCAGTCAAACATGCAGGTTTCAGAAATATTAAGGATGAGTCCATGGTAATAGTATGCTGCAGCCTGTAGGATTTTTTGCTTAGTTATAGAACTTACTTCCTTTTCTTTCTATTTATAGAGATTGATAGAATTTAAGGGGTTCACAGCAAATCCTTTTCAGTAACATGAGTATATATGTTTATACAGCAATACTAGAGGTAAATGCAGATGTATTGCTCAAGAAATACTAGAGGTAAATGCAGATGTTTATACTAGAGGTGTACCATTTTATGACCATGTCAATATTTTACGAAATCAACTTTTGAATTGCTCAAGAATTAGCTACTCGTAGGACAACTTAAAGTGATCAATCACTGAAAATCCAATAATGCATGATTTAAAGCCATATAATACCTGGAAGGTTCGATTAACACTAGAGTGAGTTCTACCTGTACAAATATATTCAACTAAATATATTAGTGACAAGAGTAACAAAATCTGGAGGGCGACAAATTCAGCATAGAAATTATACCATGAACATTCAACAGCAAGAATATCATTAGCAATGCCCAAAGGTACCAACTGCATTAGAAAAACAAGTGTGTTAGTTGATTAACTGCTCTATTAACATCACCGATAAGCCTTCTTGAAATCAGCCTCCAGCGCTCTAATCATGTAATTGTAAAAGTTGAATTTTGGGTTCCCTTTGCAGTGTTTCTGCGAAAAGGAAAGAAGCACATGTAAATCTGTTCCACATAAATTAGAGAACATGTCAAGTGATTTTCAAGTGAATGGGAGAAAGCATGAGGAACAATGACAGTATGTTCAATCCAGTGCTGCACAGAATCCAGTACTGAGTAACTCATCCACATGTGCAGCAGCTCCCCTTCCACTCCCCGTGCTGCCGCTTGCGCCATCCATGCCGCTTCCCCTGCCTTGAGCCGGACTGAGGACAATGCAATGTCGGATTTGCAATGGAAAATGAATAAGGGGTTAAGAGACGCACCTCCTGCTGCTCCTCCCTTTGCTCGGATCCAGGGGCTAGGGATTGGCCGCCCGCCGCTCGGTGGCGGTGCTCGGTGAGAAGATGGGGAGGAACCGAGGAATGCGATTGGGGAGTGGCGAGTAGGTGCGCTGCCGTTGATGGACACCGAACGTTGGCGCCTAGGTGATCTCGGCGCCGGTCCGCTTGCCGGAGGAGCGTCCACTTGCCGGCGCCGCTAGGGCCCACGACGACCAGGATGCGGGAGCTGGAGGCGGTGAAGGAGACGAGGTTGAGGAGCAGATGACAAGAAACGGAGGAAGGCGGTCGTGGAGGCGCGGCGAGGGGCGGCCGGGCGGGGCCGGACCGCAGGAGAGCTGGGTGACGGCGACGGTGCGAATGGCGAGTGGCGGCGTCTGGGGTAGTGGGGTTAGGGTTACGATGGGGAATTGGGGAGCGAGCGCGACTGCGTCGGGGGGACTGGTGGCGGTGGGCTGGGCATTTGGGCCAAGGCCGCCCGGCGATTTCGAAAACCCACGAAATTTTTGACCGATACAGGGTTTTTTCGTTGACCACCGAAAGCAACGAAATTTCGCCGAAATTCCGAAATTTCGGACGAATTTTTTTCCCTACTACAACCTACCATCTTCCTTAGAAGTCGTGGCACTAATAATCAGAGAACAAGATGGAGCCATTGATGAATTCGAAATAACAATCGAAACCAATGACAGAATAATAGAAAATTACAGAATTGCACCCAAGCTACATGTCAATGCAGTACCCCTTGATTTTTCCATATTATTCGCATCGCATCCAACAACGTCTGAATCAAGCAACAACCATGCAAATAAGTGGGCGTTTGTTCATTCAATTCTTAGTCGATGCTGCTACATGCATTGAGCAATGGAGACTAAATTGGTATAGATTGAATCAAGGGAAACTGTGGACAGAATTGCATAGAGGACTGCATGATGCAATGGAAAATGGAGACACAAAAACTGAATAAGTTGGTCAAAGAATCATCCTACCCTCATCGTATACTGGCAGTCCTAGAAATAAGCAACAAAACTATCAAGATGTGATGGAGATTGGCTGTTGGGTTGGATAGCCTGATCTCTTCATAACTTTTACATGCAACTCGAAATGGCCGGTAATACAACACATGTTGGATCACATACCAGGCCAAAAACCAAAAGATCGCCCTGACATTGTCGACAGAGTTTTCATGTTAAAACTGAAGGAACTTATGAATGATATAAAGAACAAAAATGGGTTTGGATTAACAATTGCAAGTAAGTATCTGTTATGAATATTGTTCATTTATTGACGAGGCCCAAAGGGCAATATATATAGAGAGTACAAAGGGATATTACGGGGAATATACCGATTCCTATTTTATCTCTAATACCCTTAACACCCCCCTCAAATGCAAGGCGTATGCAATAGCATTGCATTTGAAAAAGGAGTTAACATTAAAACAAGAAAAATCCGAAGTCTGAGTCTTGATAATGTTGTCAGTGCGTGCAGTTTTTGAATAAACTGTTAACTCAAGTCGAAGAGGAATAGACAGAAGCATGACGGCGCAGATCAAAGCCCAAGACGGCGACAGCGCAGTGCATAAGGTGCAAAAGACGCGTGGCGGCCTTAGAAGCTCGGGGCGGCGGCTAGAGAAGCGGCGGCATCATAACGACTTCTACGATCTGCACGCGGCTCAGAGAGTAGAGCGGCGGCTGCTGTCATGCAAAAAAAATTCCTACACTTATATGACTAACAATAAATTTGTGGACTCACAAGGCTTAGACGAACTAAAAAAGTTTGAGACTACGGACTTAAATGGACGCAACAAAAACTCACGAAAATTAACGAAAGACTGACCAAAAGGAATCAGCAGGAGAATTCCACTCCCTCAAAACCCCTCCACTACCGCGTGCTCTGCTCACATCTCGCTCACTCTCCGCTGCTCATCGAGCTCAAGCTTTCCGAGCCTCTCGCTCCACTCCACTCCCAAGCCCGATTGGCACCAACGGCGCCCTTCGATCGGTTGTAGATGGCCTAAACTTCCTTCAAGCTCGAGCATCCCCTGGAAAGGGGGCAACGTCGACCCAAGGCGGCCAGATCCGGGCTCGTTGAGGCCAGCGGACATGCGATTGGCGACGAGGATTCAAGCGGAAGAATCTCCAGGCGACGACAAGCTAATGAGATCGGCCGGATCCGAAAGAGGAGCGTAGACGCCGGATCCGGGCAGGACAGCGGCGTCCCGTCGTTGAAGAAGCCCGAAGAGGAGTGGTTGCCAGCAGGGAAGAGCGTGGCGCCGCTGGCCGAGACGGGCCAGAGATGGCCGAATCCGGCGTGGAGGAGGCCGGATTGGGCAGTGCGGCTTTAGATTCGGGGAGACGGTGACCCAAGGACGGGCGGCGGCGGCTCGAGCAGTGACGATCGGATCTGGAGGCGGCGGATGGATCCAGTGCGAAAGCGGCCGGATCCGGGCGGGGTGAGGCCGGATCCGAGCGGCGACGGCCATATTGTAATACCTGGGCCACTTAGCCCGGTCCGGCCCATTCCACAACTATATGAGAGAGAGCGAGGAGAAGCAAAACCGATTTTCTCCTTCCCGTGCTTTGAGTTGCGCCACCTCTCCCGTACTCTTCTTCTGCCGCCGTTGCCCTTGCGCTGCTGCCGCCGCAGGTGCGCCGTCCCGCCCTGCTGCTGCGCGCGCGTCGACCATTGCCGCCTGCTGTCGCTCGAGCACCGCCCTCGCTCGCGCCTCGCCTCCCTGCTCGCGCCACCGCCACTGCTCCACGGGGTGGAGGAAGGGGGAAGCGTGCCAGCCGGTGAGGGAGGGGAAGAAGAGAGGAAGCCGTCACCGACCTCAACTAGCCGCCGCCAAGCGCCGCCCTCTGGCCGTCGCCGACTGCGCGCCGCGCAAGGGAGCAAAGGGGAGGGCTGGGCTTCAGCGGGGGAGAGGAGGAGGGGGGCCGCACCGGCCGACTGGAAGAATAGGGGGAGTAGGAGTGAGGCTGAACGGAGAGGGGCGCCGGCCGTGAGGGGAATAGGAGAGAGCTGCCGGCGTGAAAAGGAAGAAAGGAGGAGTTGTGCCGCCGACAGTGAAGAAAAAAGGAAAGAAGAGAAGACCAGGAAAGAGAGAGCCGGTCGGCTGAAAAAAAGAAAGGAGAAAAGAAAAGAAAAGGAGAGAGAAGGAAGAAAAGAAAGAAAGAAAAAAAAGAAAGAGAAAGAGAAAGGAAAGAGGAGAGGAAAAAAAGGGGAAGTTCGACCCGCTGCCAGATCTGCCCAATCCGGCCAAGAAAAAGGAAGGCTATCTCGATCCGATCGCTTGGGGCCAGGGTAACGCCTCGAAAATCCTTTCTCTGCGTATTTTACCGAGTCGGGCATAAATTAATAATATTGATAATTAGAACTGATGCACGTGATCAGTTAGATATTGTTTATTAATATGAATGCCTGATCGGGGTAGTTGGTACGGCCACTGTAGTTCGGATTGGTCCATGGCTGAAGAGGGAGGAGAGAATAAATTGAAGATAAATAATGTAGTCAATTAAAGTGAGATTAAGCGTATAGAATTCGATTGACGAGTATAAATAGTGAAATCGCTAATTTTACAGATTGGTTAAGCACCGGGACAACGGGAAGTTGCCCAGTGGTACAGGATTTGATTATGTCGGGTTGGACGTTAGAGCGATATCATTTGCTCGTACATGAATGTATTGCATGAGTGATGATTGAGATGGTTAATGCTTGTTCAGGTGGCGGTTCGAGTCTGGTGCCGTCCACGCACCGTCCGCCAGGTTAACAGGCAAGTGCATGGTAGAACAGTAAATTGTGGTGAATATTTGTTATTCGTTTTTCCATGCTATGATTTACAGTATTTATGAGATGATGTATATGAATTGTGCTAATCATACCCTGATGAATACTGTTTATGATTAAACATTCATATTTGAAGCATATTGCATCATGCAAATGCATAAAAGCCAGGCCGGTGAGAAAGTCATGACTAGTCCGGAGTGCTCTTGAATAAGAGCAAGGTCGGTGAGAAAGTCAAGTGACTAGTCCGAGTACTGGAGTAAGTCCTCTGAGAGGTAGGTAATTGAGTGGTCCATCGGCGGTGGGCGCTCGCTATCTGGTATCGGCTACGATTATAGGTGCATTACGGATGCATTGCATTTGAGAAATGAACAAGTGACGAGAGGAAACCCGGAGGTTACGGGTTCTGACTCATAAATGTGATTTGGTGGTTACCGATGCATTACAGATGCATTGCATAGCATTGCGTGAAAGTAACAGAGAAAGTGATACAGATACAGAGTTGATGTACATGTTATAGTTAGAGGGTTGATTTACAGTTTATAGTTACAGAATTAATTTACAGCTTACAGTTTGTGAAATTGATTGGATTGCTAAAGTGATGTTACTGTTTTATCGTGTGCTTGCTGAGTCTTCGGAGTCACCCTTGCTTTAATGTTGTTTTTATAGGAATCTGTTGAAGGCGACATGCATGGGTGGGAGTAGCACAGTCGTTCACGTACCACAGTGATTCACAAATCATCTACAGTTGACACATTTACTCTTAGGTAGTCTAAATGCCTTTTTGGTAATTATCAAAGTTAAATCTCTGCTGCGCTTAGTGTCAAGTGTACCGGCTTTTGTCATCTGGTTGCTATTTAAATAAAATAATTGCTTCGCAAAACCAGCGGCAAAAGTTGAAGTTGGTAGCATTATATAGTAGGTGGTAGCACTTTGGGCTCAGGGAGGAGCCAGGGTGTTACACATATCTGGGGCGGCGCCAAGGAGGAGCGGGTGGATCCGGGCGGGAGGCGGCCTGGTGCGTCGAAGCCAACAGTGGAGACAGCTGGGTCAGCTGGATCCGAGCGGGGCGAGGCCGGTGGCGGCCGGATCTGGGTGCATCGAGGCTGGCGGCGACCAGATCTGACGGGGTCCGCGGTGTGCTTCTTTGCGATGGCGGTCTCGGGTTCTGGTCTGAGTCTTCTCCCGGCGAGCGTGGAGGCGTCGGTCGGCTCCCAGCAGTCGGCTTTGGGAGCGGAGAAGACGATGGGTCGGCGCAGCCCAACGAGGTGACCAGCCCCGAGAGCGTAGATCGATCCTCCCGGGGGCAGTAGATGCGGAAGACAAGCTGAAGTAGATCAAAGTTACGGTTTTAACCTAAGCTCTGATACCATGTTTTGAATATTGTTCATTTATTGAAGAGGCCCAAAGGGCAATATATATAGAGAGTACAAAGGGATATTACGGGGAATATGCCGATTCCTATTCTATCTCTAATACCCTTAACAGTATCTACCCATTGTTTTGTATTTAATATTAACTCTGGGTCATGGCTTTCTTAGACACACCATTCATTGTTAAACTTTCAAACTTCTATATATTTTAAATGCAAATCATAAATTCATAACTGTTTCAAGTTGCCACTTTTGAGCAATTGTCTACGCTATAGAGTTCTAGAAAAGAGGCCCCCCTCATGCACACATACTGATCTTTAGTTTCTACATGCTGATGAAAAAGACCCCAGCCTTTCCCAGATCGACAAAATCATATCAACAGAAATCCCAGGCAAGAATAATGACCCGATGTGTATGCTGTCATTCAAAATTACATGAAGCATGGTCCGTGCGGAGAAGCAAACCTAAAATCATGTTGCATGATGGATAAAAGTTGTGCAAAGTATTTCCCTAAGTCTTTTTGCAATCAGACTACTATAGATGAAGATAACTATCCTGCATACAAACAGAGAGACAATGGACATACTGTAGACAAAAAATGGAGTGAAGCAGGACAACAGATTTGTCATGCCAATGTGCCATACAAATATACAATAGGAATTTATCGGTCAAGTACCAAGCTCATATCAATGTCAAATGGTGCAATAGATCAAGGTCTATAAAGTACTTATTTAAATACATTCACAAAGGAGACGACCGGGCATCCATATTATTACAGGAAGCTGAAGAACAACACACAACAAAAAGAACTAAAAAAAATCAAAAAGCAATGAAGACAAGATCAAGAGGTTCCTCGATTGACGGTACATATCTGTATGCGAAGCTGCCTGTCACATATTTCAATTTCCACTTTAGCATAGAGAACCTGCAGTTGAAAGGTTACAGTTTCACCTTAAAGATGAACATATTGCTGTTTTTCCTGATTCAATGGAACTAGATCAGATTGTTTCTCGACCTGCCATAGAAAAGACAATGTTCACTGAGTGGATGGAAGCCAACCAATTACATGAGGAAGCTCGCAGTTTGATGTCTGCAGAGTTCCCCACCAAATGGACGTGGCAATCCAAGGAAAAAGAATGGAGGAAGAGACACGGGGAGAAAAACCATAGGCAGGATTTACTATTCCCAGTCTTCAAGTGGTGAGAAATAGTACTCGAGGATGCTCCTAAATACCGTGAGAGGATGCAGATCATATGAAGAAATCCGAACAGTGGATGGCGTGGTCCACCAGACATACAAATCAGCATGTTATGCTCTCAGGCTCCTTGATGACGACAAAGAATGGGATGGCTGCATCAAGGAAGCATCCTATTGGGCTTCTGCTCATCAAATGCACCAACTTTTCTGCATTCTTCTATTCTGTGAAGTCATAGATCCTGCAAAGTTGTGGCAAACAAACTGGGAATTACAATCTGAGGACATCCAATAGCGCCAAAGGAGAATTATGAATTTTCAGACACTAGAACTCAAATCAACACAGATAAAAAGTCTAACCCTTACAGAGATCGAGCAACTATTATCTAAGGGAGGTAAATCTCTAAAGGACGTTGCAGGAATGCCACTACCAGATACCGCAATTCTTCCAGACATAAACAACAGATTGGTGAATGAGGAAGTAAACTACAACATGGATTCTCTAAAAATTGAGCACATAGGCTTACTGCAGAAGCTAAATTAAGATCAAAGAGTGACTTTCAATTCAATAATAGAATCCATCGATAGGAATGTTGGTGAATCAACCTTCGTTAATGGATTGGGGACGACATGGTAGGAACATGCGAGGATGAGACTTGGGTTGATATCCCATCAGAATTAATTTTACAAAAAGGTCATAACCCAAAAGAAACCATTGTCACCTACCCTGACCTACAAAGCAACTACAACAACAGTAAATTTTACCCTATAAGCAGTGAATAAGAAAAGCAATGACACATAGCAGTAAGGAAATGCTATTTGAGAAGAGCCTCTAAACCTGTGAGGCGGTGGGCATAGCAGGATTAGGAGATGATGTCCTAACTGCGGAGGCCACGAATTCCACTGCCACATTGTTACCAGCATCTGCCGCTCTTTAATCTGCGACCCCAAATCCAGTCAGCCACCGCATCACCAAATCCTCCACTACCAGCAATCTCATGCCTCCCCCAATCCACCAAATTGCTGTAGGACCACCGCCTACTTCTCCAACCACGGTGCTAGCCACTCCTCTGTTGGTTAACTCAGGCTTGTTCACAGTTTGTTTAGCTAGCGTTTGGTCCTTTCTTTGTTCTGAACTCGGATGGTTTGATTCGGGTGCGTCAGTATAAGTGTTCGACGCGTGCATGAGTTCACGCGGGAACTAACGTCGTCGACCGAGTCGCGCGGCACGCTCTGGAGTGGTGGGATGGCGCCATGCCGGAACGTGGGCGCAGTACGTGCGTCGTGGCCGTTGGCCACGCACATCATGGGCATTCAGTTTTGCTTTGTATCTTGCTATATATAGTCACAATAGAGTCAAGGAAAAGTGGCGCTTGCTGCACAAAACTACCCTGTGTTCTATTGCGTTGATCCTCCTCTGTCCAGTCATAAGTCGTAGCAGTCCTACGACCACGGCAAGCCTGGTCGAAAGATCTTACGACCAGAGATCGGTGGTAGCGTGGTCGAGAAGCGTGGTCGTAACGTACGACCACGCAAGCCTACAGTACATCTACGACCACGGTGAGGTGGTCTTCGTCTACGTCCACGTTGAAGGCCTACGACTTCGTCTACGACCACGTTGAAGGCCTACGACTTCGTCTACGACCACGTTGAAGGTCTACGACCACGGTGAAGGTACGACTACGTCTACGATCACGTTATCCACGACCACGTGAAGGAGTTCGACTACGCCGGGAGAGCTTTTACATTTGGTATCAGAGCAAGCCGGTGCTGGGAACAGACTCACTCGTTGGTGAAGGGCTGTGATGGCGTGTCCACGATCGGCTTCACCGACACGGCGACTTCGCATGGAGACGACGCCGCAGGCCGGGAGCAGCGGCGGCGCGCGGCGTGGTCAGTGATCCACCGCGTCACCAAAGAGATCAGCAGCAGCGGCGCGTTCCCGGCGCTCACGAAGACGAACTACTACGATTGGGCGGCGCTCATGCGCGTGATGCTGCAGGCACGGGGCATGTGGGTTGCGGTGAGCCTCGGGACAGACGACTACGTCGAGGACAGGATGGCGCTCGAGGTGATCTGCAAAGCCGTCCCGACGGAGATGATGGGATCCATAGCCAGCAAGGCCTCCGCCAAGATGGCGTGGGACGCGATCAGTACGATGCATGTCGGCGTCGAGCGCGTCCGCAAGGCCAAGGCGAACACGCTCCGCCGCGAATTCGACGCCCTCAAGTTCCGTGACGGGGAGACGGTGGACGACTTCGGTGTCCGCATCAACAGGCTCACGAACCAACTCGCAGTCCTCAACGACGGCTACACCGAGGAGTGATGTTTATGGTTGATTGTTAATGTTGGACGAGTGTGGCATCATGCATAGCACTTATACATAGGACCTACATCGCGTAGGCACCCCATGGGAATAGGGAGATAAATACCTATTTTGATTGGCACTCCACAGGAGTGGAGTTTGAGTAGTGTTGAATGTTAATGTTTGAAAAGTGTTGCATCATGCATTACACTCATACATAGGACCTACCTTGGGTAAGCATCCCACGGGGTTGGAAAATAAAATCCTACTTCGGTAGGCACTCCACGAGAGTAGTGTTTGAGACACCGTATGAAAGAGGACGAGGCTAGAGGGGGTTCATCAATAGGTGAACACTGCACTATATCGGTATAAGCTACAGTGACAGACGCATCGCATTGCATGAAAGAAATAGGAGGCATTGATGCAGTTACAGAGATTATGTTTGCAGTTCATAGATATGGATTTTGCTGGCAGATACAGAGAATGTGTTTTATAGTTCTCGGATGTGGGGTTTACTGAATTGCTATATTGTCTCCACTATTTTATTATATACTTATTGAGTCTTTGGACTCACACTTATTTCTCATTGTTGTTTTAGGTGAAGTAAAGGTGACATGCATGGGTGGGAGTAGCATATTTATTCCATGAGCAAACAATAATTCATAGGTCGCCTTTAGTTGACATAATCAGACTTTAATGACATGCTTAGGTAGTTAGCATGAAAAATGTGTCTTGATGGAAATACTTCGTAATATGTGGCTCATGAGTTCTACCGATAGTTAGTAAACTTGTACGATTGCTTCAATGCTCATCGGTAAGTGTATGTGCTTATCGTGTCGTCGAGTTCTTATAAAGTTCAATATAATGTGTTGTTGATTGTGCCTATGTCCAAAACATTAACATTATATACACACGAACAAAGGGGTTGCAATGTTTTTCAAGTAATAACTAAACAAATCTTTCTACACCCGTAATATTGAACAAATCTTGTACTCAGAAATCAATGATGAGCAATGAAGGGCTTGCATGAAAACAAATCCAGTCGAATGTACTCAGAAATCAATGATGAGCAATTAAGGGCTTGCATGAATCAATCCTGCGCCAGCATTTAATACGAAATTAGCAGGTCATGTAACACATCGAAATTAATTGAGAATATATCCTTTGTTATCTATCATCAGTCTTAACAAATGCACCGATCTAATTTAAATATTATCCCTTCAAGATATGTTGGTGATATCATACATGGCATACAAAGATTGTTAGGTTTGTCTGAAAATACTTCATAAAATAGTAATATTATAATTTTTTGCTATTGTATTTTTTTTATAAAGGAAACAGTCAGAGTTACACCTTGGATGAGCAATCAATGAACAAATCTAGCTAGTTCAATGTACTCAGACATCAATGAGCAATTATTACAAAAACTAGCCGAACATTACGTCTGAACTAAACAAGAATATATACATATGCACCGATCGAATTAAAAATACTCTCCCCGAGCTGATGCACGAGAATATATACATAGTATCTATCTTCGGTCTTAACAAACGCACCGATCTACTAATTAAAAAATACTCTCCCTTCAAGGTATGGGTGTGATATCATGGGGCCAGCCAAGAGATCGACCTTAGACATCATCCCACAAAATTAAATATCCAAACAAGTGAACGGTGAGTAGAAATTAAAGGGTCTGAAGTTTGCACGGCCGCTATATATAGGACCTGTGCGGTGCAGCAGTGTAACACAAATATCGATCGATCGATCAACAATATACCTACCTACCTTCCTTCCTTGCAAGATATTAACATCGTTCGCGATCGAGAAGATGGCCCGTGCTGAAGTAGCAGTGCTGTGCCTCCTGGTCCTCGTAGTCATTTCTTCTTCGTCGTACCATGCACAAGCACAAGATAAGCTCACAAGGGATAAAAATGCCGCGATGAAACATTGTAGGGAGCACATCGACAAACACTTGGGTAACCCATTCCCGAAAGCAAACGGGGGCTGCTGCACGGTAGTAAGAACATTTACAGACATCCATGGCATCTGCAATAAATTTACGGATGAGGACAAGGCTAAAATCGCTATATAAATTGATCGATTTTAGCCTTGTCCTCATCCGTAAATTTATCGCAGATCTTCTCGCGAACGATGTTAATATATTGCAAGGTAGGAAGGGAGGTAGGTATATTGTTGATCGATCGATGTTTGTGTTACACTGCTGCACCACACAGGTCCTATATATAGCGGCCGTGCAAACTTCAAACCCTTTAATTTCTACTCACCGTTCACTTGTTTGGATATTTAATTTTGTGGGATGATATCTAAGGTCGATCTCTTGGCTGGCCCCATGATATCACACCCATACCTTGAAGGGAGAGTATTTTTAATTAGTAGATCGGTGCATTTGTTAAGGCCAAAGATAGATAACTATGGATATATTCTCATTTAATTTCGATGTATTTTTTAATTAGATCGGTGTATTTTTAATTTCGATGTGTTACATGACCTGCTTTCGTATTAAATGCTGGTGTAGGATTGATTCATGCAAGCCCTTAATTGCTCATCATTGATTTCTGAGTACATTCACTAGATTTGTTTTCATGCAAGCCCTTCATTGCTCATCATTGATTTCTGAGTACATTCGACTAGATTTGTTTTCATGCAAGCCCTTAATTGCTCATCATTGATTTCTGAGTACATTCACTAGATTTGTTTTCATGCAAGCCCTTCATTGCTCATCATTGATTTCTGAGTACATTCGACTAGATTTGTTTTCATGCAAGCCCTTCATTGCTCATCATTGATTTCTGAGCACAAGATTTGTTCAATATTACGGGTGTAGAAAGATTTGTTAAGTTATTACTTGAAAGACTTAATTTGCAAGCGTCACAAGCGATGCATCCTACCCAATCACCCCTAGTAGGCATCTGTCCTGTTATGTGGGCCCATCCGAGGTGGCACCAGCTTGCCACGTAGTCACCACGTCATGCAATTGGAGTCCCATGTCAGCTGCCAGCGAGTGGGTCCAAGAAGCCAGATGTGCTATGTTGGAGAGGGCAACAGTAAAACCTGTGGTTTTTTTTGGTTAAAGGGGAGACTCCATGTGATCATGTGCAAAGACTTACAAAACCTTTGGTTTCATGTTACAAATGTCCATGTAAATGGGGTTTTGTGAAATTAGCTCCAGAAAGAATGACAAGACTGTTGGTGAAATGTGCGAACCACAAGGATGTAGCTAAAAAGTGTTGTAGCTAGGCCTGGGATGTTATCCCCTTGGGCAACCATTAATAAAATATGTCAAAATGAAAAGAAAAGAAAATTCTTTTACCTTAGCCCCTACTCCACCTGAAGCCATCGTATCCTGCTTAGGAATGAATTGGAATGAATCGGAGAGGGAACGGCTGTAGTGCATCTGCAGGCTTACCATAGATGCTCTACGGCCAGTTTGGAACGGACTAAATGAAAAGGTTAGGAATAGGAAAAACATACGAATCAGATTTTATGATTACAATATTGTTACAGAAAGGATAGCTTCATCACACATCGAGCCTTCTCTGATGCAACATCCGTCACACACATCCTTTCCACATAGATGCCAGACGGTAGCGTCTCTCAGGGAGCAAACCAGGTCGAGGGGTGGCAGCGCTCTGGGAAGAAGCTCGGGGAGGAGACCGGCTCGGAGGACGTCAGCGCTCGAGGAGTAGACCGAGTCGGAGGGCGGCGATGTTTGGGGAAGAAGCTCGGGGAGGAGGCCGGCTCGGAGGGTGTTGACACTCGGGGAACAAATCGTGTCAGAGGGTGGCGGTGCTCGGGGAATAAGCTTGGGAAGGAGTCCGGCTCGGAAGGCATCGATGCTCGGCAAGGAAGCTTGGGGAGGAGGCCGGCTCGAAGCGATGACGTTGAGGACGGAGGGAGGCAGCGACATCGCATGGTTTCTTCGCAGCCGCCACTTTCGCCTAACTATCAGTCGGCCGCACGACTGAGAGGGATGAGGCACTCGGCCACCGAGGGTAATCAGCCACAAAAATATTCTCAAGCGGGGGGTTATTCAGAAGCAGGCATAAGTGAGGCATTGCTCCCACCCGCATGAATCATGGCTATTCACTCCAGATCAGACGACCAATGTTCGCGTTAGCATGTTAGCACTAAATAGGGCATTAGAACTAGATATGCTCCATACATACACACATAGTGATAAGGTGTTAATGACAACGTGGGCCGTCTGATTTTTATTGGGTGGCTCGGATGGAGGTGCATGGGAACCCATCCCACTTGATGGGTTTTGTAAAAAAAAATGCAGGGGTTTTTTTTGTAAAAGCATTTAAGTGGGATGATTTCCCACCCCACCTCCATCCGATCCACATAATTTAGATCGGACAATCCACGTCGTCATTAGCACCTTAGCACCAAAATAATCATTATCACTAGTTATGCTTCCATATATATATTATTATTATTATTATTATTATTATTATTATTATTATTATTATTATTATTATTATACGCTCTACCATCTTCCGTGGGTCAAAATCCACATGTTCAAAGGTTGGTCAATGAAAACCCACAATCTCCCACCTCTGTCAACCCCTATGTTGCTCGAATTTTTTGTACGGATAATCTATTTTTTATTGAAAATACATAAATATACCGCGACAAAATTTTTACAAAAATAGTCTCCGTCGCCCCATTGGGCGACTTCTTCCTTTCGCCCAACCGCAAGCGACACAAAGGAAATGTCGAACCGTTGGCGATACTGCGATCGCCCTACCGTTGAGCGACTGAAATTGCAGTCGCTCAACCGTACAGCGACTGCAATTTCAGTCGCTCAACGGTAGGGCGACTGCAATGGATGTCCACCGACTACCGCCCACTACCCCCTCATTCTGCCAAACAACCACATTTCCCCCAAACTGCACAGAGAGCCAGAGAGAAGAAGAAGAGAGGAGGAAGGGGAAGAAAAGAAGAGGCAAAGAGAAGGAGGGGAAGAAAAGGAGGAGAGGGGAGAAGAGAAGGAGGAGGTGAAGGAGGAAGGAGTCCAAGCTATTCCATCGATTTGGATCCAGGTATTTTCGTTAATTAGGTTGTATTTACACTATTATTTAGATGAAATATTAGTGTTAGTACAAATTGTAGATGTAGTATACATTTTGTAGTATGGAATATTTTGTAGTATAGAAATTGTACTACTCTTTTTAGTATAGAAAGTTTAGTTTAGTGTTGAGCGATGATATTTGACATGTCGTAAATTTCAATCATACATGTAGGCGTACATCATTAATGGCGATACTACATTGAGAGTGTATTATGGTCTTTGGAATGATTCGTGAAGGTCCGAATGGTGTGGATTTGAGCGATTTTCCGCAAGTCACTCTCGTACTTCGGATGGCGAGAATGATCCAATGACGGATGTGCGGCATTGGTGACCCGAGTTTTCATTGGACCCGAGGTGTGCGGCGTCGTTGTGCAAGGGCTTTGGAGCCGGTCTCCCACTCACATCGGATGGGAGTTGAAGACATTGGTGCGCTCGCCGTGGAAGGATTTGTGCAAGGGTGTGGCGCCGTGGATACGAGTGTGTCTCGCTTGTGCAACCGTGCTCACTACAAGCAGCGCAAGCTCGTGCGTCCGCCTATGCCGGGAGGTGCTAGCGGCTCGGGCGGGCAGCACGATGGCGGGTGATGAAGTTGCTCATGATGAAGGAAATGCGGTACATGGAGGAGAGTTACAGCCGTCAAGCTATACAGGGGCCCCGGGCAAGCCGATGCGGTATATGGAGGAGAGTTAGAGCCGTCAAGCTCCGAGAGAGGAACGGGCAAGGCGATGAAGGAGAGTATAATGAGTATATCGTGCAGCAGATGGAATCGATGACCGAGGGCATGGGATGAAGAGCAAGCTGTAGAGGGCGGCGAGGAGGACAATTCCGATGATGAAGAAGTTCCTATCCCCGAGAATGGAACCGGTTTAATGCGGAGGGTGTTTCCGCATATGATGAGCATGAATCACCATGGGAGTATCATGAGACAGAGGTTCGGTGCATCTGTTTTTTCTTGACAAGGAAGCGCTGCAGATGCCATCAAGCTTTGGGCCCTTTCAATGCAACGGACATTTCGCGTCGTCAAATCAAGCCGGGAAGCGATGACAACGTGAAGTGCGAGCAGCCTGGTTGTCCTTGGAGGGTGCACGCACGTAGACCCAAGTATGACACTCACTGGATTGTGTCCAAGGTGGAGCCGCACTCCTGCATTCTGAACACTGTCTTGGCGAGGCATCGAAACCTGACGTCCGGATTTATAGCCAATTTGATGTACGGGGAGATAGTGGAGAAAAAAGATGTTGCGGCAACACATATTGTGCTAGCTATTGAGAATAAATTCAAGTATGGGGCAGCTTAATGCAGTGACCACCAAAAAAAGAGGCTTTTGCTCGGGGACATGACAACACGCCCGGCTTTGCTCGAGGACATGACACAAGAGGTCGACTTTTGCTCGGTGAGATGACAAAGAGGCAGCTTTGCTCGATGACATGAGAAAACGGGCAGCATATGCGACTTTGCGATGTTGAGTAGGCCTTTAGCTTTGTACACATATAGGCGTAGGTCTTTAGCCTTTACGAGGAGTAGGCTGTAGGCTGTACACATATAGGGCGTAGGTCTTTAGCCTTTACAGAGTAGGCTGTCCAATCTCTGAAAAGGCTACGAACTATGAATTTATTACGAGACTATAGTCTCGAAAAGCCTACATAGGGCCATTTATTGCTACACTGGAATCCGGGAAAGCGAAAATATCCTCTCCATGGACTATGCCCTTGCACGGATAACTCGCCTACATAAAGGCCTCCTCCTATGTCTTCCATACCACATCTCCTCCTCAAGGCATCACAATACTACTACACAACAATGTCTTCTGGAGGTCCGACCCATTTGGAGTGCCGGAGTGGCATGGCGCCGAAGTGCCATTGCGGCTTTAGGACGATGTTGGGAGTGCGGATCGATCGAGTACAACGAGCCAAATCGGCCGTAGGTTCTTCAAATGTCTGACACGGATGACGACTTCGTGGTAACGACCACAACTAAATCATTTGTTTCTCGTTATCTTTTTTCAACTTGATCGATGACATCTACCACGCCACACATAGGCTTGCAGGTTCATCGAATGGGTGGATCGGGTGTCGCCGGCATGGCCAAATAACCGGGCAGTGGAGGTGGAAAACAAAGCACAATACTTTGTCAAGATGACTCGAGCTCGCGAGGTGGAGCAGCGGATGCGGCTTGACCAAGGCGTCGTGTGAGGTGGACCAAATCCGTCGAAGGGCAAGGAGGATGAGCTGCAAAGGAGGCGGGAGCAGTTAAGTCTGCGTGAAGCTGCCATCAAGCGTCAGGAGGAGGAGCTTCAAGCTCGGGAGGCAGCCCTCAAGTCCAAGAGTGACAGGAAGAAGGATGCAGCGGAGCCATCTTCAAGGCGCGACAAAAAGGGGAAACAACCACGCTACACCCAGTAGACAAAATGTGGCGAGGAAAGTGGCCCCGGTCCACACAGTAGGTGGTACGAGCAGTTGGGTGGGTTAGTCGCATATCATGCTATTCTCAACTGTAAGCGGCATGTTACTCCCAACTGTATTATGAAGTTTATTTCAATTCACATAAGGTTATTATCTCGTGTGTTCGCATTGAATGATTCAGATAGCAAATCATGTAACAATAATTAACATACCAGTTTTCTTCGTACACTAATTCTTAGTAACATAAAAATATCACTTACCAATGTATATATCAAACGTTCTACAGTCAATTGTTCTTAAAAAAATTTCTCACAATTTTTAATGCACGTACAACATACAATAAACATAACATTATATTACAACTACACCATATTTTTTTCCAGTTTAAAACTACAAAATTGACAAAACTCTACAAAATCACGGGGAGTGAGTAAAGTCGCCCGTCCATTGGGCGACTGAGTTATAAGTCGCCCATCCATTGGGCGACTGCATGTCAGTCGCCCAATTGTAAAGCGACTACTTGCAGTCGCTCCAAGAACCAGCGACAGATATTGTGTCGCTTGCCGGTTGGGCGAAAGGAAGAAGTCGCCCAATGGGGGGGCGACTGGAGACTATTTTTGTAAAAAATTTTGTCGCGGGTATATTTATGTATTTTCGAATAAAAAATGGATTATCCGTACAAAAAATTCTATGTTGCTCTCCACCTACCTTTTTTGAGCTCGTACAATCCAATAATTAACTGACCTAGGTACAATAGATTAGAACTTTTGGTGTAGTAATCGTTTTTGGTACAATAGATATTGTCTATCTTGTACAAGTAAATAAACGAACAAGAAGATCGCAATAATTTCCTCAAAAAAGGAAGATAGCAGTAAATCTCTTGTAGTGCTACAGTAAAAGCACGAGGAGGTCAGAGCAAATCTATCATACAAGTTTATTAAAAGAACAATGAGGTTATAGTAAATATCTTGTAACAGTGATATAAACATAAAAGAAGACTGCAGTAAATTTGTTGTATATGTTCAGTAAACACACAATGAGATCATAAAAATCTTTTGTAATGGTGCAGTAAATGCATATAGAAATCATAGTAAATCTCTCTTAGTGATGCAGTAAACATTAGAAGGTTGTAGTAAATGTGCGATGGAGGTGCAACAAGCAAACAAAGAGGTCATGGTAATTATGTTGCAATGACACAGCAAATGCACAGAGAGATTTTACTACATTGGGATATGCCTTGCACTTTTATTGCATCCTTTTAGCACGGTACTGCATCCAACTTCAGTTTTTATTATAACATAGGTGCATTTATTGTTTATTAGCGTGACTTATATTATTCTATTCCTCTCATTGCCAGTAAACTACCGATGAAAATCGTTCATGAATTAGAGCTGCTAGTCGTGTTGTACGGATCCTGCGCTGCATGCGTCCACCAGTAGTTAGCCGAGTTGTTTAAGTTTGCTAATATCTCTATTGAGTAGTTAGTTTGCATGCATGGAGCTTGGCAGCTGGTTAGTCTGCGAAGTCTGCATGCATGATAGGATAGTGGTGTGAATTAAGGACGCAGTTGTTGTCTTCCCGAATGTAAGCAAGGAGAGGAGTGAATAAAAGAAAGCGGCGTCAGGCTAGAGAAGTTCGCCGGCTGGACAGAAAAAGAGTCGTCTCTGTTCGTCTTATTGCTGTGTGTGTTCTAATTAAGAAGCCATGTGTGAGTTTTCGCCGGGTGTCTGGGCCAACAGATATCCCCTTACACTTGAATGAGCTCGTTAGGGAATATTTACAACCCTGGGAGATAAGACTGGGGCATCAACTTTATGTCCTACTACTAATCTAAAAATGATAATCATTTTGTGCTTCCTGTCGTGAGCTTTAAATTTATTAATCCATCCCCTCCGTTTTCTTATCACTCGTTGATCTTAAACTTACCTCGACACCCGTGCGTACATCTCGCCCTTTCTCGTCTTTTGTGGGGTGTAATGTGATGTGAGGACTCTTTACTTTTTTTTTTTACTTTAAAAGATTCCTAAAGTTTTATACTTTTCTTTTCGCTGGATTTCTTTTTTTCTCCTGGTATATATGTAGTAACTCTGAAACAATCCATTTCGAATTTCAATGGGAAAATGGGACCTGTGTGCAGTCTGCTAGTCAGTCTACAGATACTCCAAATTAACTTGTTAAAATGACTGTAGCACGGAATTCCTTCCAGGAAGCTGATTTGCTCGAAAGAAAAGTTGACAAGAAGCTGATTTGGATCCTCATTTACATTAAAAAGAACTCACTATACAATGATATCATTTGCCGTTAACAGGCTGGCCACTTCTGGTCTTTGTCGTTACAATCTCATGTGAACAGTGCTTCTATACATCGATGTAACACCCCAAATTTCGGATGTTCAAAAATGTGAAATTTTAAAACCTTTTTATTGCATCTGGTTGGCATTTGAATTTCTTTTGAGATTTTATTTGGATTTTTCAAAATTTGTGCTATGCAAATTAATAACAGGGAATAATCCCCAGGTGTAAATAATAATCATGTTAATAAAAGAATGGGAAGTTTGACATAATGAATTATGAATTCCAAATCCCAAAAACTTGAATTCGAATTTAAGTCAATAAAACAAAACCTAAAATCGAATTTAACTCGTTGACACAAAATCAGAGTTTAACTGAAATTGAAAGAAAGAAATCATGATAGTAAAGTTAATTTGAAACATGAATTCAAGATTTAGATTTTAAATTCAGTGGCAAACCAAACCCTAAATTCAGACTTAAATTCTGAATTTAATATTTACATTTGGAACTTAAGCTGCAAATCCCGAAAATAGCTATCTGAGCCAGCTCATCTCCTCCTTTCTCTTTTTCCATCTCTCCCATTATGTGCTCTCGGCCATAGCAAGCCGGCCACGCTGCCGTGTGCACGCCACGGCCTCGCCCTGGCCCAACCGCGACTGCACCACCTGTGCCTGGCTGCGCCATGCCTTGCCACGGCTACGCTCCCTATTTTTCAGCAAATTTCAGCAATACTTTCGCTATTTTTCTAGAGATAATCAAAACACTATTTTGATCTAGAATATAAACATTAATACTAGGAGCAAGAATAAGCATATCACAAATATTCTTGGGACCTCGCACCCAAAAACGCCTGGAACCTTATACGTACGCAAGAATGCCTGAAACCATGTGCTGGGGAGCAACCACCTTGCATAAGCAATTAGCATCAACCTCAAAACCTAACGGCCGCGCGCATTGGACCTTCACGACCAAGAATTATTGGACCATGTTCCACTCATTGCTAATACTTCCATCAAATCATGCCCTGTGGCCCTGCCTGCGAGGACACAGTGCCATGCCCTGGGATGCATGTAATATTTTTCTTGTTAGGATAAAGCAATCTTGATGTAAAAATAAAAATTGAACCAAAGTTAATGATTTATCCACATACTGATTGAACGGTAGTTTAACATTCAGTTTGTCCTACAGAACTCTCGTAGTTTATATGGAAAGGAACTGATTATTATAATTGTCATTGGAATAAAGCAATGCTGATGTAAAAAATGAATCAGAAGTTAATACATTATTCATGTGCTGGTTGAACGGTAGTAAAAAGTATGTTCAGTTTGTCCCAGAGAACTTTTGTTGTGAATCATTTGTATTTTGTAGAGGAAGTAACTGGTCATTTTGTAGGTTCTTTCAGGTTACTCAACTTTTTAAATACAAATAGTGAAGTATAACACGGACAGAAATTTGGGCTGCAGGTGATGCGTGGAGATCTTTGATACACGATGTATTTAGATGTTAATTGTCTATAATTTCTTAATGACACAGCATGGACACTGTACATCAAACAGCACGGTGTGTACGCCAGCCAAGGGTCCATGCCCGATCATATAGGCTTTTGGCTTTGTCTTTTCGCTTTGATATATAAATAGTAATAGCTTAATGAGAGAGATACTCATGTGTGATTTTGGCCAATATAAATGAAGTTGTTGTAGTGTGTACTACAATCTGTTGTAACTGCAAGGGCATTTCGGTAATTTTCCAATTGAAAAAGGAAAAGAAAGAGAGAGAGACGGATAGGTGGGGCCCACCTGTCAGTGGGCCGCCCGAGACGATAAGGGGAGGAGACTTCGTCTCCTCCCGTGGCTTGGTTCGCGTGATGGTTCGCATTCGCCTTGCTTTGTCTCCTCGCGTGTGGCGCGGCATAGACCGCTTCTCCCGGGCAACCAAGTTGAGCGGCGGCGGTATAGGAGGCGTCACCAGCTTGGGCGCTTCGGTGCCCGCCGGCCTCTGTCCCGCTCCCCTACTTATGCCGCCTCTCCTCTCTTTGGTGACCGAATGCAAGAGTAAATCTTCCCCTCTCCAATCTCAAATCTCTCACCGTGGTTCTTTGATTCTGAGTCCCAGAGCCACAGGCCGGATTTTCTCTGGTGGCCGTTGGCTGAGGAGCTCAAATCGGTGTTCTAGGGTTTTTTCCCATGTGGTTTCCTTGAGCCTTTCTTTGATTTGGCCGAGATGAAAGGTTGGGATAACCCTAGAGATTGATTTGGCTCGGGATTGTGTTGAGTTTGTCAGAGATTTTGTGACCTGTTCTGGTTGTTCTCGTGCGCTCTCGACCGGAGCACTCGGTGGTCTTGTGCGGCATCAACCCTAACCCTTGACTCCGGCGTCGGCTTCCCGTGGCTGGAGGGGGCATTGTATCTCCGTCTACCACACTCCCTTTCTACAAGCTACACAAGGGGGTGCTAGGTTTTCTGGGACGGCGCCGTGTTTGTGCCTTGCCAGATTTGATTTTTTTTCACGGTGATTTTGAGTATCACTACCGCTATGAGTATTTTGGTTCCTGTTTCTTTGCAATTTGGTGATATATTTCATATATCAGTGAGCCTCTTTAGCACAAGATTGCAAAGATATTCCTGTGTGTAATTGCTCTGTGATGAAAATGACAAATTGATGAGATTATATATGGATGTGAGGGTAGATTGATCTTGAGCATTCAATAGAATCTGCTATATTTTCCTTCATTGGTTATTAAATCTGCTTGCTGTATATGCTGTGTTGATCTCTGTTAGTACTGGACAGTGTTGATCCTTGTTCAGTTTTGGGCAGTGCTGAGTTTGTCTTTAGTTCTGGTCTATGTCAATTGATGTTATCCTATTAAATCAAATAGTATTCTTTGTGGAGGATTGGAAGATTGATTTTAAGTAGATTTCGGCACTGTCCAGCAGGTTGATTTCTTTATTTATTAATATTTGGCAGTAGCAAGATTCATTTTTAGCTCAAGATCTAATCTACAACTGTCATATATAATCAAGATTAGGTTTTGTTATGGCAGAGAGGGCCAAGAATAAATCTTGCACAACTAGCCTTCTGAGAGCACTAAAGAAATTTCAATTTGTTGAACATATGCTGAATCTAGTCATATACATTATGTTTTGGTTAAGATTAGCATTTATGTGCACTTGTGTACATGAGGTTAGGCTAATCTTGAACTCTTATATGACATTTATGTTCAACATATGTTTCTTTTGCAATGACTTAAATGATTCATACGATAATATGCTGGTTAAGTCATTTCTATGCCATGTCTATTATATTTGGATATTTATTATTATTGCTGGAATTAAAATTGAAAATATGCTTATACCGCAAATTTTACAACACAATCAACCAGAAACCTCACCTTGAAAAGATATTCCACTTGAAAGATAAGTATCATAGAAAAACATCTTTTATAAGTTAGTATGAATAGAACCTTAATTCGTTCCCTGTCCCTGATTTGCGCATACAGCAAGCAACCTATCTTGACTTTGGGCATGCAGCAAGCAAAGAACACATTCTTGCATAATCTTTCTTCGATGAAGCAAAAAAAACTGGAACATACCCCACCACAAATGGCGAAGTCAAACACTAGAAAGTACGGTGGGATTAATTATCCTATCTAATCTTAATCATGCATTCGGTCTAGGAAATCAACGTGAGCGTCTAACCAGATGGAACGAGTAGCCCATTAACAGTGGGCCCTCCCAGTTAATACACCTTTAGTTCCTCCTTTCTTGATGTCATGCTTATAGATGTATATCTCAAGAACTTTGGTCGGTTAGGTGTTAATTTGGATGGTTTGCTCCTACTTGCAAGATGCAATTTTTTAAGCAGTGCAATCAATAGATTTGTTTGTATGGTTAATTGAGAAAGTCAGAAAGATTAGCTATGCAGCAGCGTTACGGCTAGAAAAGGAACTATAGCAAAAAGATTACGCAAAATCTATAGCGTATCTATTCACGCTATTATCTTAGAGTGCACCTACTTTGAAGTTGTCTGATTTGTGTGCATTCGATCGAGGCGACTTAGGCCCTGTTTGGATCCCTCCATCTAAAGTTTAGATCTAAAGTCTCCAAACAGGTGGTCTAAAGTTAGATCTAAACTTTAGCTAACCCCTAAAAAACACTTTAGACCATTAGTCCACCCAAGTGAACTAAAGTGGTCTAAAGTTTTAGGTTTTTAGGCACAAAGACGTGTTTACCCATGCATGTTGGTCTCTCACCTCTCATTTAATGGCTGACGCACGAAACGAGGAGAGATAGTATGGTCTTTTTGAAACTTTAGTCCTATCCATTAGTACAGGATCCAAACAGGATCTTCGACTAAAGTTTAGTGGCTAAAGTTTAGCCAACTAAAGTTTAGTCCAAAACTTTAGACAACTAAACTTTAGATCATGGGATCCAATCAGGGCCTTAGTCATGAGCGCACCCACCTATTCGCGTTCGATTCAGTTTGTCATGCAGAACTCTTGTCATGAATAGTTTATATGGAAAGGAACTGATCGATTATTACAGTTGTCATTGGAATAAAGCAATGCTGATGTAAAAAAAAATGAATCAGAAGTTAATACATTATCCATGTGCTGGTTGAACGGTAGTAAAAACTAAAAAGTATGTTCTGTTTGTCCCAGAGAGCTTTTGTTGTGAATCATTTGTAGAGGAAGTAACTGGTCATTTTGTAGGTTCTTTCAGGTTACTCAACTTTTTAAATACAAATAGTGAAGTATAACATGGAAAGATATTTGTGCCGCAGGTGATGCGTGGAGATCTTTAATACATGGTGTATTTAGAAGTTAATTGTCTATAATTTCTTAATGACAGAATATGGACACTCTACACTCAGAAAGCACGTTGTAGTCTCCAACGGGTGGGTTCTTTTGGGATTATGGCTTATGCTTTTTAATTTATGATTTATGAATTCTGGCTGTTCGCAAGAGATTCACATGCGATTTTCGTTGGTAGAGATACAGTCAGCACAATGTATATTACAATTAAATTTTAAACCCCACTTTAAAAACACACACCGATTTTAAATAAAACAATGTTCATCCGTACATAAGAGTTGACAGCCAAAACGAACCAGCTGTTTCTAAGGGTCCACCCAGAATAAATTTGTTCCCTGTCCCTGATTTGAGCTTACAGCAAGCAACGTATCTTGACTTTGAGCATGCAGCAAGCAAAGAATCAGTCTTGCATAATCCATCCTTCTTCGATGAAGCAAAAATAATTCGAACATACCCCACCACAATGGGCGAATTCAAACACTATAAAATTTCAAACGCATTAAAACAAACAACATTCTAACATTCCCCCGCTACCTAACAATATACCTGTTCCATCCGTTCTTAAATAGATGTCGTCCCACAATATGTTCGGTTAAAATTTAAAAATTCTGCCCACTAACATGCAAAAGAGTGCTATTTATATTGATCGAAGAGCACATGGATATCTAAAACGACAAGAAAATCACGTGGAAGGAGTATATATTCTATGAGCAGCAGTCAGGGTAGCTGCTGGCCGCGCGGTGCTGTAAGAAGGGCGAGAATTTCGTACGGATGACTCAGGGTTAACAAGTGTAAGCAAGACAGACGGCATCGACAAAGCAAATGCAGGTGACAGAAAGCATCAAGGAAGGTACGTGAAATGTTACTTGTGTTGGGAAACATATAGATGCTATTGGCAATACTAGCTAGGCAATAACGACTAGCATAGAACAAAGCAAAGGCGGGTGAACAGAGCAAAGGCAGACGGCATCGACAAAGCAAAGGCAGGTGAACAAAGCAAACGCAGGTGACAGAAAGCATCAAGGAAGGTACGTGAAACGTTACGTGTGTTGGGAGACATATAGATGCTAATGGCAAAACTAGCTATAACGATTAGCATAGAACTCTCAGCTGAGACTACTTACGGTCTCCCAGCAATTAAACCAATGGTCCCATTGTCATTCCTGCTTCGTTTATTGCAATTCAGAAATTACACATACTAGAGTTCCTTGAGATCGATCAATAGCCGAGGAGGCCGGATCGATGGCCGGCGGCATCGGATCCGGCAGCGGGTGTTGGGAGGACGCCGAGATGTTGGAGGAGAGGCTGCGCAGCAAGGTTGCAGCCAAGCGGCCCATGGGGCGGCCGTGTAACAACCCAAATTTTGCTTCCAAATAAAGATAGCATAATTGTCATGAGTTTTTAAAAAATGGTGCATAATTAAAATTTCCAAAAGCTTTACTTGAATTTAAAATTTTAAAATCCACTTCTTTCATTCAACAATTAGATTTGAAAATTTCTAAAAGTTATTTGTGTGCTGATCAAATTTTCCAAAAATTTCTGCATGCAAAAGCCCATCAAAAGTTGAAGTCCAAATTCAAATCAAAATCCAAATCCTAAATAAAATTTTAAATATATTTTCTTTCCCTCCCTACCCTTCGGGCTATATTTTCTTTCCCTCCCTACCCTTCGGGCCAAATTCCAGCCGCCAGTCTGGCCTTCTTTCCTTTTCCTCTCCCCGTTGGCCAGCTCTCCCTTTTCTCTCTCTTTTTCCTTCCCACGGCCCAGCCGGCCTACATGCAGTGTCGGCTCTGGGGGTAGGCCGGGGGGCACCGGCCTAGGGCCCCGGGCCAGGGAGGGCCCACCCCCCGGCAAGCCGCAACGCCCCACGCTTGCGTCGCCCCAAGCAGGTTGCTTCTGGACGTGAATACGTTATCAATACGCACGTGATCGATTGATCATTCGAGAAGGAAAAGACAATACGTGATCAATCGTGATCGATTGAGAGAAAGAAAAGAGTCAAAGACAACCAACGACCGCATCACGGGCTCCGAGGAATCGCCTACACCAAGTAATCGAGCGAGAGAAGGAAAAGACTAACCGGCGTATCACCTAACGGATCAACATAGTTCACGTATCAAGGGCTTCGACCGAGCACCGAGCGACCGCAAAGGGCTCAAGCACGAAGGCGCCCGTCAGCGTCGCGTCGCGGGGTGGGGCAACGCGTCGTCTACTCGTCTCCGGCGCGGCTACGCCGACATCGTGGGCAGTCGACTCGTGGCCGTCCGCCGTCGCAGCCCGAGACTCCATCGTCGTGGCGTCGCGCCCGATCACTCGCTGTTCTGCCGCCGACTCGCCGTCTCACCGTCGTACGTCGTACCACGTACCGCCGACTCATTGTTCTACTCTGCTGCCTCGCGCCCGATCACTTGGCTATCTCTCGATTCTATCTGCATCCTCCGCTGCGCCGCATCGCCGAGGTAAGGCAAGTAGGCAACAATTTACATCTAGTGATCTACTCATCTATATCTACTTCAAAAATTAGGTTAGGATTTTATGTTCTTGTTGTTTACTTTACTTTGTAAATTACAGGGTTTAGAATGTTGCCTAAGAAGCATATGTCGGGTGCTAAAAAAAGAAACAAAAGAAAATGAGAAGAACGGTAAGTTAATTCTTACTAGTTACATTTGGTTTATGAACTAGTTAGTACCTAATTAGTTTATCATGTTAGAACTATTGATTTGTGTCACTTTAAATAATATAAAGTTTAAATTGCTTATTTTATAAGTAGAAAATAAATTTATAGTAAAAGGCCCATAGAACCGAATTCGCCTTAGGGCCCTTGAAAACGTTGAGCCGGCCCTGCCTACATGGTGTGCACCCTACTAGCCCAACCTCCCTTCCTCTCTCATTTTCACTAATGAGTGGGCCTTAGCCCCACCTGTTAGCACTGAAGCACTGGGCTTTTTCTCCATGCCATCTCTCTCTCTCGCTCTCTCACGCTTGCCCGTGCTACCGTACATATGTGCTGCTCATGCCAGAGCCACGCTAGCCCTGCTATCTCGAGCCTTGCATCGCCTCGATCGCATCACATTGCCATGACCTCATCCCATCGCTACTCGCCCTTTCTCTCGCTCTCATGTGCTCTCTCTCCCTCTCGGACATGTACCTTGTCATGCACTCTCTCGCATCGCCTTAAGCCTTACACCGCCAACATGTGCTTTGTGTTCACTTGGCTCCCCTCTTGTGCTCACCTTGTCATACCTATTTTCCCCTAGGAAGGCTGGAACGCCGTCAACGTCGTCGTTTCCAGAGCACGACCCTGGCCGCCACTGACCTTGTCACCGCGTCCTCTTTGTCTTGGATAGCTTTGACCTTGAAGGTTATGTCTATCGTGCTTGCCTCATTCCCTTCTTGCTAATGCCCCTCTTCTTCCGTGTCATGCACCAAAGCCACTAGAATGAACCTCCTTCTCTATCGTCAACCCAGAGCACGCACCAACCTCACTGCCGCCATCAATCTCCCTCTCCTCTCTGTCTCAGTGTGACTCCTTCCATTCCCTTGCATTCCCTTATTCTGCAAACATGGTAGGCTAGTCATTGTAGCGCCCAGATCCCTGTAGCACCGCTGCACTATTGCCCTCACCGTGCGTGCTGTGGGCAGCCTTGCCTACCGCCACATCCTTAGCGCCAAGCAGGGGCGTAGCCACCGGGGGAAGGAGGTGAGGCTTGAGCCTCATCTCCCCCGGTGGCAACTTTGTACATAGTAAAAATAGAGAAAGAAAGAGAGAGATTAACAAACCCAAAGAGAAGCTACCTCTCTTTGATGGGAAGGTTAACATTAAGCATGAAATTAAAAAGATGAGGAGGAGGAGAAGTGAAAATCATAAAAAATTAAAGAATAGCTAATCAATTAATCAAAGAAAGAAAGAAAGTGAAATAATATATGTAAATCATAATATTAAAGAACAAGAGGAGGAGGAGAAGGAGTATTGAAAATCATAAAATTAAAGAAGAAATAATCAATCAAAGAAAAAAGAAGAAAGAAAGTGAAATATATATGAACTTTCTTGAGTCCGAGGATGACGGTGGAGAGCTCGATGAACCTCTGGTTGATCTTCTCCCTCCGCCGCCACTCCGCAATGATGTGGTCCTGCACGTGCCCCAAAGGCACCGTCGCCACTGAGCCCCCCGCCATGAAAATGATAAGAACATTGGATAGAGTGTGGAAAAAGATGTCACCTTTTGTTTTTATTGTCTCATGATTCAAATTAGCTTAATTCTGGTATGTTTCATATGATCTAAATTTTTATTGGCATTCATAATTTTCTATTATATCACTAATTTTAATATGTTTTATACATAGGTGACTTATCGCTACTCCGCACTCATGGTGCTTTCTATTATCGAGGTACCTATTTTCTATGTCTTTATTTTTCATTGTTTGTCTCCATCTGATTTATAATTTCTATATGAATTTGAAATTTTATAAGAGTAAAATACTAATTTTGTGTCAACTTAGTTTAGATCTATAAATAGTTCAGCCCACCCTCAATTTCATTCCTGACTTCGCCACTGGCGCCAAGCACACCCTTAGCTTCGCTATGAAGCATAGATGTTTAAGCCCACTTTGATTCGAAGTTTTCCCTAGTGTTTTGTAGTTTCCTCTCGTGCATAGTAGTGTCATAGCCTTGAGGCTTCTCCTGCCATGCCATCACCACCGTTAGGTTCATCGGGACCATCATGTTCCATTTGCCCATCCTAGGTGGTTGCCATGCCTGACCTCACTAGCGCTGAGCCTAAATCCAAGTGGCCATGGCTGCTCCTCCCCGTTCCTCTATTTCGGCTAAGGAAGAAGACTATTAGGTCGTTGACCAGTGGGCCCCAACATATAGATTAAGTTAGTTTAATCGGCAATTAATTAGTGATTAATTAATTAGCTAATGTCAATATGACATGTGAGCCTGAGGTAGTTAAGAATACTAATTAAGCCCTAGTTTAAAGTATGAGTGTATGACAAGTGAACCCCACCCTTAAAACCACCGCGTAGACCGGTCTGTGGACACGAGCCATTGACACGTGGGTCCCATCCTCCATAGACCATTGTGAGAGCCTAGTCCATATGGACCATGGCACCACCTACCATTCTCTATTGTTTTTTCTTAGCCACTAACCCATTTTCTTAAAAAAAATAATTGAAAAAGAAAAGAAAATCCCGGCCGAACCTACCTATCAAAAAGTTCACATTTTCTGGAATTTCTTCCCAATTCAAACCTTAGAGAGCTCGTTCACCCTCGCTTTAAATCCAAATGACTTGGCCCTGGTTTCTAAATTTGTTTAAATTCAAAATCTATCCAATAGCACCAAAATCATAATATTTTGGAGTTCATTTTAAGTTTATTTGAATTTGTGTTGAATGTGGTTGTTTGCTCGTTTAGAGAATTTAATACTTCGGACGCTCCCGTCGTTGCCAAACAAGATCCTATGCTATCCATAATTGAGCAAGGCAAGTCCTTATGTTTGATCATTATTGAATCCTGTTTTCAAATGCAATTAGTTGTCTTTTAAATTACAAATTGCATGCTTATTATTATTATTATTCAATTAAAGGTTATGTTAAATGTTCATGCTTAGTTATACCTTGCTATTGATGTATATTATCCCATCCTTGATTATTAATATTATCTTTACCATGTCATCCTAGGACACTACAATAATACTCCATTAGTTAAACCCTAATAAACTAAGGTTGTGCTTAGAAATGCTTTAGTAGTAAATTTGGATACGACATAAACATTAGCAGCAAAAACGTGAGACATTGAATAATAATTGGAGTGCTAACGTGGGTTGCTACTGGAAAGAAGAAAATATATTATAAAATGGTGGAGAGTTGGGCGAGTGGTTGGTATGAGACCAGTGCCGTAACGCATGAGATCTAGGTTTGTTGGTTGTCTCGCCTGAGTTAGTTAAGGACCAAATCTTGTGCCGCTCTTTTCTATGCCTCAATTGTGTAACCATAAGTCAAGTATGAGATTGACCTTGACAAGTAATTTGCTTATTTTCGTTATGGACTCCTGCATGGTAGATTTGTGGATGGATTTCTATTGTGATTATTTTGGGAGTGATCCATGCTAGTCACTACCTCTATTTGGATTTGATTAAACATAAAGGTCGTCGACTCCCTAATAATGGTGGTTCCTCACTGAAAACGTTGCCCGTAATGGTTGCATTCTGGGGGGAGGGGGTGACCTGTAACAGTCACTATCCTAGCGTTGAGGGGTCTCACCTCCGGAGTGGGAGGAAACATCGAGACTAAGCACTATAAAAGGCTTGTTATGATTTCCTAAATAGCACGTCTACAGAAGTGTGTAGTAACCGATATTATAAGTTAATCATATCTTATGGATAAAGTTGTATAATCTCTGCAGAGTGTTATAATCTATTCGAATAGCCGTACCCCCGGTCATAGGCATTGTGTAGAAATGCCGCACTTTGTGTAGTTTTCGTAAAATAATGGTTATTAGATAATTGTGGTTATGAATGAAAGTATGAGGAAATGGTTACGATATCTTGGAATAAAAGTGGAATTGGTTTGGTAATTGTGGAATGGCAATGGAAAACAAAACGAAGGGATATCACTCTTATGATAAACTTGAGTTAAACTGGACACTTTGATTTTAGTTAAAAATGGCTAAGTCGTATGTTTGAAAATTAATTATGGTATTTACATTAAAATATTGCCTTTCGCTAAAAGAACCCTAAAACCTTTCCTTGTCAAGCCCTGCATTTATGTATTTGTGTTTGGCATAGGGATTTGCTGAGTAATTTTGTACTCATGGTTGCTTAATGTATGGATTTAGATGATGGAAACGATGACCCGATGTATACATACTTCTATACGTCTGACTACGATGTTGAAGACGATAACCAAGACAATGTTTAGCCCCCAATCAATTGCCTATGGCAAATCATGGATGCCCTTTTTGGTTTATTTACTTTTCACTGCTTTATGTGAACAAACTCATTTGGCATATTGGTCCGTTCAATGAAACTTGATGGTAATATCTAATGGATTGCGCGAAGGCTACGAGAGCAGAAAACAAAACTTTTCTACCGCGCACACAAGGACATCATGCTTAAGAAGGGATCATGGATCGTTACCACTAGATGCGCAGCGCAGCGGAAGAAGAGTTGGAGAAGCCGATCCAACCACACGCGTCGAGGTAGTAGTGGAATTAGCCGATCGTCCCGAACAGGTCGTCTCCTCCACGTGATTAACCACACCACGAGCAGATCCAATCTGTAGGTTGTTGATGCCGATCAACGCCGCAACGAGCAGCGCCTCCACCGGTATCCACACGTCCGGGGCTGGAACGCCGATCGCGAATGTACTAGCACTTGTGAGCGGCTAGTGTTTGACTCAGGAGGTGGCGGCTAGGGTTTTCTAGAGGTTAATAGAAGCGTGTATACCCTCAGCCCCTCGCCACCATATATATAGACCTCCTCACTTGGGCCTTGTGGACCGAGGCCCAATTGGAGTCTATTCGGATCTCTATCCGAAAAGAGCTCACATCCGAATCATATTCGAATTAGTGTTCCAACCTGTTAAGCGTGTGACCCTGTAGGTTCACGTATACTTGGTCGCGACCCGGAAACGCCTTTCCGGTCACCCTGTTAATAGCGGCCTCTAGTAAAACATATTAACCCCAAAGTATACGTAAAGATCATATCGGCTGAACCTGTAATGTTCTCATGTACGAATCCCTTTGCCTCACGATATAGATTGAGCTCAAGGCGAGACCTGTGTCATCCTCTTAATAGCTCAATCACTCTCTCGATTCCGTGATGGATTATAAACTTGTGATTGACTCCTCAATCACCTTGGCATGGCCATGCACTTACATAATCCATTACATCGAGGGGCCCAGAGATATCTCTCCCATAAGGAGGGGCAAATTCTATCTTGATCATTCACATCCCACTACATGTTTCTTGGCAAACCCGAAGACTACTTTTATGACTACCCAGTTACGGAGTAGTGTTTAGTAGTCCCAAAATAAGCTACTACGCATGTTGGAAACCATGATGATCTCAAGTCTAAGGATTCTACATAAACACTACTTGAGACCAACTGATGACACATGGAATCTCTGCAGTGTCTCATGGCGGGTCTATCCAACATATGTTCACTAACACATGTCCATATTATTGATTTGGTATCACCATACCATGATCCATGAGACATGATCATCAATCAATACATATGCTAATCTTTGAATTATATTTGTTCCTCATATGATATATGATCAGGGATCATTTAGAAATAGCAACATTTTAGCATTAAGAGTCTCATGAATAAGTCAAATACTCATTGATCAATAATGATAATGTCTATTTCAAGGAACAAAATAATGTATCATAAACATAGTATGTGATATATAACATCTTCATGTTGCCTCTAGGGTATATCACTAACAATATCTATTTATAATTGTCTGTATAATAGTAAGTACTTCATTTTATTTATACATATGTATGGATGTGATATTCATTACTATTATATTATGTGGCCTAACTACTGATCCAAAGACTAAACAGTAACTTAGATAGAAAATTCGGCTTTCCAAATCCGGGTCTCTACAGCCGAAGTGGTTGCTCAACAAGTGTTTGCTCGTGCAGTCGTGCGTGCTGATGGCCGTCACTGGCTTGGGCTACCTGACGCTTTGCCTCCAGTTATACACAGTCATGTGTCCTGAACTCCTGATGCTTTTAGCTAGGTACACTACCTTGTAAAGTGTTAAGTGTATAGCTACAGTACACGTCTTACAAAATATATAGCACTATTCATCCTGTTATTCTTAATCTGAATTAGCTAATTCACAGGCGTCCGTTGCCAAAAAAAAAAAGTTTCTGTTTTTTGAAATATTGTATACTTTCAAATGTCACATACATACATACATACATACATACATACATACATACATACATACATACATACATACATACATACATACATACATACATACATACATACATACATACATACATACATATAACAAAATGATTCTATACTCATGGGAGTTCATTACTCCCACTTCTAATATACCCCTTTAATGGTGTTATTATATCTCTTTACCTATTTAAGTATACTCTAATAATGGTTATAAGATACTCCAAAGTGAGTTTCAAAGAAAAAATTTATCAAAGCCCACTTTTACAGCATAATTTATGTATGTACTCTTTTTATATATGGAAAAGTCTATATAGCAAAAATAAAGGACTCCGATGAAAATTTTTCAACCAAATTGCATTAGAGTATTTTAGAATTAGTATTTAAGTATACTAAAGTGATAAAGAGGTATATTAGAAGTGGGAGTATGTACTCTAGAGTATAGAAAAAATTTCATATATATATATATATATATATATATATATATATATATATATATATATATATATATATATAGAAACACTAATCTGCGCATAGGTGTAAAATACGGAGAAAGTTACTATCACTACGAATGAAGTTACTATCGATTCTGAATAAAATTATTGCCAAACATTCACAGTGCCGAAAGTTATCATCGGTTCTACATGGAGTTACTATCGGTGGCGAGTGAAGTTACTGTCAAACGCTCTCAGTACAACCGGTGATAACTTTCTTCGCAACCGATGGTAACTTTATGCACAACCAGTGATAACTTGCAACTATGCACAAAATACACATGCGCAGAATAGCGCTACCGTGTATATATATACATATACACATACACACACACCCCTTTTACTCCCAGATGTAATTACACCCACCTCTAATATACCATCTAAATAAACTTAAAACACTCCTTTAACACTTTAGGTATACTCGTATACTAATTATAAGATACTCCAATGTGAACCACACGAAAAAATTGTAAGGGAGTTCATAGTTTTTAACATCTTTTGTAAATACCTTCATATAAGCACATAAAAAGGAGTATGTCGAAAAAATGTATATACCACCTTTGCAAAAATTGTTCATATCACCTAGATAGTCTTAAATACTCGTATACTACATGTATATACCCTCCATTACGCGAGATACTCCTTACGTTTTGAGATACGATATAGGGTGTAATTACAGCCGGAGTAGAAAAGAGGCTTCCTATATAGGTGTGTGTATATATATATATATAAGTAATATTCAGCAGCTACATGTAGAATAAACGTGCGACCTGACCAATCAGCCAATCGCCCCACCATCCTACCCCACATACGGTAGTTACGATCGTATGCACATTGAGTTATCATCTGTGATTCATGAAGTTACTTACAGTTCGCCAACTGTGCATCCCCTCCCCCCATCGCCAGCTGTCCCACGTGCCATTTTTTCAGGATTTAATGGGGCTGTTAGTTATGGAAAACTTATTATCTCATGCACATAAAGTTATTATCTATAATTCATGAAATTACTTATAGTTCTCCTGGAATTACAGCAATTCGAGCGTGCGTTATAACTTCATGTGTAATAGATCATAACTTCATATTACAAGAGTGATAACTTTCGGTATATCAGAACGTAACTTTTCTGTCAGCTTTGTCTGACTTTCACGTTGTAATGCTATATAAAGTTACTGCCGAATTTATCACCACCGCACCAGGAAGCCAGGTGGCGAGTGGGGCCAGCGTGCACCGCACGTGCCTTTTTTTGGGGATTTAGTGGGGTTGTTAGTTATGAAAAGTTACTATCTCATGCGCATAAAGTTATTATCTATAATTCATCAAGCTGTCATCCCACCAGATCGCCAGAAAAACATGCATGCAGCAGGAGAGAGAAGAGAAAAAGTATAGTTGACGTGGGAATTTTTATCTTGTCTACAAGTTAAAAAATAAAATAACTCTTTCATAAAAAGTCTGATATGCGATCTGTTTGCATCGTTGTGTTTGAAATTACAAGCTTAATAAAACAAGATCCATGTTGAATATGACGCTGCAAAATTCATGTCTTTTTTAATGCCAGTCGCAAGTAAGTAACTTTGTTGTCAACAGCAAGTAACTCGTAGTATGATTTACAGTAACATTTAGTTTATGGATGAAGTAACTCAGCAAATTGTGATAACTTCGCGTGTAATAGATTATAACTTTCTATTACAAGGGTGATAAATTTTGGCATATCAGAACGTAACTCTAATACGCCTTGATGGCCTAGCCCCAGCGTGGTTCAACCCAGCCTTGACGGCTTTGCCTCAGCTTAGCTTTGCTTCACCTTGACGACATCTCCTCAAATAGGGGCTCCTCTTAGCTCGACGGATTCACCCCGACGAGTCGTAACATGCCTCGATGGCTCAGCCAACATGGTTCAATCTAGTCTCGATGGTTTTTGCCTTGACCGAACTTCGCCATGACCGCGTCTCCTCGACTAGGGCCTCCCCCTAGCTCGACAGATTCACCTCGGTGACCCCTAACACGCCTCGATGGCTTGTCCTCGGTGTGGTTCACTTCAGCCTCAATGGCTTTTGGCTTAGTCGAACTTCACTTCGCCTTGATGGCGTCTCCTCGACTGGGGGCTCTCCTTAGCCCAACAGATTCACCTCAGCGAGCCCTAACACACCTCAATGGCTCAAGCTCGGTGTTGTTCAACCCGACCTCGATGGATTTTGCCTCAACTGGACTTTGCCTTGACGGTGTCTCCTCGAATAAGGGCTCCCCCTAGCTCGGCGGATTCACCTCGGTGACCCCTAACATGCCTCATGGCTTGCCCTTGGTGTTGTTCACTTTAGCCTCGATGGCTTTTGCCTTGGTCGAACTTCACTTCATCTCGACGATGTCTCCTCGACTAGGGGCTCCCCCTAGCTCGACAAATTCACCTCAGCGAGCCATGACATGCCTCGATGGCTCTGTCTCGGCGTGGTTGACTTTGGCCTTGACGGCTTTTGCCTCAGTCAGACTTTGCCTTGACAGTGTCTCCTAAACTGGGGGCTTCTACTAGCTCGATGGATTTACCTCGGCAAGCCCTAACACGCCTCGATGGCTCAGCCTCAGCGTAGTTCAACCTGGCCTTGATGGCTTTTGCCTCATCCAAACTTCACCTTGGTGGTGTCTCCTCGACTTGGGGCTCCCCCTAGCTCGACAGATTCACCTCGGTGACCCCTAACATGCCTCAATGGCTTGCCCTCGACATGGTTCATTTCCACTTCGATGGCTTTTACCTCGGTCAAAATTTGCTTTGCCTCAATGGCATCTTCTCGACTGAGGGCTCCCCGTAGCTCAATAGATTCACTTCAATGAGCCCTAACATGCCTCGATGGCTCGACCTTAGTGTGGTTCACTTCGGCCTCAACGGCTTTTGCCTCGGTCGGATTTCGCCTTGATGGCGTCTCCTCAACTAGGGGCTCCCCTAGCTCAACGGATTCACCTAGATGAACTCTAATACGCCTTGATGGCTCGGCCTCGGCATGGTTCAACCTGGCCTCAATGGCTTTACCTCAGTCAGACTCTGCCTTGATGGCATCTCCCCGACTAGGGGCTCCCCCTAGCTCGATGGATTCACCTCGATAACCTCTAACACGCCTCGATGGCTTGCCGTCGGTATGGTTCACTTTAGCCTCATGGTTTTCGCCTCGGCCGAACTTTGCTTCACCTCAACGGCATCTCCTCAACTAGGAGCTCCCCCTTGCTTGACGAATTCACCTCGACGAGCCCTAACACATCTCGATGGCTTGGCCTCAGCGTGGTTCACTTTGGCCTCGATGGCTTTTGCCTTGGTCAGACTTCGTCTCGACGGTGTCTCCTCGACTAGGGGTCTCCCTAGCTCGATGGATTCACCTTGGTGACCCCTAACATACCTCGATGGCTTTGCCTCAGCATGGTTTACTTTAGCCTCAACAACATTTGCCTCAGTCGAACTTCACTTCACCTCAATGGTGTCTCCTTAACCAGGGGTTCCCCCTAGTTCTATGGACTCACCTCGGTGAGTTCCAATGCACCTTGATGGCTTGGCCTCAGTGTGAATATGCTTACCCTCTGGGGTCAAGCCTTCATTGCCTCACACCCACCTTGAGTCAGGTCAACGATCGCTCACCCTCTTGGGTCAAGCCTTCATCGCCTTACAACCCCCTCCAGGGTCGGATCGACGACCATTCACCCCCTAGGGTTGGGTCTTCATCGCCTTACACCCACCCTCTGGGGTAGGGTCGACGACCACTCACCCCACGGGATCAAGTCTTCATTGCCTTACACCCATCCACTGGGGTTGGGTCGGCGACCGCACAGCCCCTAGGGTTGAGTCTTTATCGCCCTACACTCACCCTCTAGGGTCAGGTCGACGACCACTCACCCTCTAGGGTTGAGTCTTCATCGCCTTAAACGCACCCTTCACGGTTTGGTCAACGACTTCTCCCCCTTTAGGGTTAAGCCACTTCTCTCCCCTCAGGGGTTGAGCCATTTCTCCCTGCTAGGGTCGAGCTACTTCTCCCCCTTTGGTGTCAACCTTGCAATAGTTGGATTGCCTGCGCTGCGAGCTTCACCCTAAGCGCTAAGTTTTTTTCGGTAGGAGACCGTGACTTTCTCACCTCCCCAAGCAAAGTAGCCACTCGCGAGCTTTGCCCTAAGCGCCAAGTTTTTTCCGATAGGAGACGGTGACCTTCTTGCCGCCCCAAGCGAGGTGCCGCTCATGAACTTCGTCTGGAGTGGCAAGTTTTTTAGATGGGAGACGGCGACCTTCTCGCCTCCCCAAAATAAGTGTTGTTCGTGAGCTTCGTCCCGAGCATTAAGTTTTTTCTGATAGGAGACGACGACTTTCTCGCCTTCCCAAGCAAAGAGCCACTCATGTGCTTTGCCCCGAGCACCAAGTTTTTTCTAATGGGAGACAACAAGGTTCTCGCCTCCCCAAGCAAACAGTCGCTAGGGAGTTTTGCCTCGAGCGCTAAGTTTCTTCTGATGGAAGATGTCAACTTTCTCACCTCCCCAAGCGAAGTAGCCACTCGCGAGCTTCGTTCCAATCGCCAAGTTTTTCTGATGGGGGACGGGGTAATAAAATACCCCCAGTAAGAAGCAGTTGATGAGCTTTATTTCAACATCAAGCAAGCAACAACAACACATGCATAGTAAATGACACAAGTAATTGCAGTCTCATGGCACCTTTGCCAAAAAATGACGCATGATCGCTAGATGAAGCAAAAGCATCCCGATGAGGATTGAGGATACAAGTCCCGTTTCCAAGCTAGGAAGTAGAAAGAAAAACATCTCCAAACCAAAATTTTCATTTACCGAACAACTTTTTTGTTTTAACAAAAACTACCTTTCGGATGATAGTAGTCAATTCTATTTCAGAGACCATTCCGATTTATCTCTTGATATGGAATATACCGGTACTAGTCCATTCCGGTGTACCGTTCCGGAATATAATATAAAAAATTATATATTCATATGTATATAAAAAAAATAAGAGGAGATAAGTACTAGTTACCATGCTTTCTAATAAAAATTTTGAAGAAAAAGAATAGCAAAGGCCAAAGAAGTTAGTTCAATGAGGCTAGTGCACTTAGTTGGGCTGGCGTGGTTTGAGTCAGCACGCGCAAAAACACGTGTGCGGCACGACGGAAATATGGTTTTTGGCCGGTACCGAAATTGATGGTATGCACAATTCCATCCGGGAATGACTGGAATTCTAAACGGTACGGGAAACAATTTTCTTTGTGTTGTTTTGTAGGCTAAGATGAAATATACCGATCATTTTGTTCGGTACCAGAATGGAATTGATAACTGTTTCAGTTCCCTATCCCGTCCACATAGTCCGAGAGGCCTATTAGACATCCGTAACTTGGCCTGGCAAATCCAAAATAAGGCACATCGAAACTTACCAAGAGTGGTGGATGACAAGGCTCCAATTAGAACGTGGGAAATTTTCAGATTCATACAAGAATTGAATTATTTATTGTGAAATTCCTGTGAAACTGGAACTTAGCATGGAAAATTACAGGGAAGACGTTATATGATGAAATTTCAATTGATAATCGTTCTTATATGCCACTTGACTATAGCTGAATTAGTGTCTTAGTGGCTATCATTTAACAATTTTTTTATTGTGCGAAGATTTGACAGCTCAGCAACTATCATTTTACAATTTGACAACAAAACTGGCGGTGACGGGTCATGACAATCCTCTCTCTCTCTCCTTGTTGGATGGCTCTGACCATTCCTCCAACTAGCTCAAACAATTAGAACTGCACCACCACCAAGTCTGAAAGACGCGTGAATAGTCCTCCTGAATGACGCACAATTAGAACTGCACCACCACCAAGTCCGCCAAGTGCAACATAAGTCTGAGTGTTTGACTGCACGATGAATAGTCTGGTCTGCCCTAGATGACAGTAGAATTCCACAACAACTCACCATTTTTTGTTGGCCTCCTTCCTGTCTGCATCATTTGAACAATTAACCGGTGCTCTACAATGTCTACATGCATATAAGCAGCCCCCAAGTGCAAAACTGCAAAATACACCCGTCTGCATCCTTCACTTCAGAGATACCAGTTGATCTGTGCAGCTTGCTTTCTTTCCTCTTCTTTGCTTTTCTACTCCTTGTCCTGGTCGTTTTTTCTGCACCAGTTGCTTGAGAAGATCCAATGCAAGCTCTATTTGAGTCTTTAATCGACCAAAGTCGCAAAGAGCATGAACAGCCAAGGCTGACCATGGAGGTCAGTAAAAGCCGTGCTTCTGCTAATTGCTTGTGCTTACTGTTGGTGGTCTTGTTTCTTGATGCTCCTATGGCCGCCACCAAGCCATCACCACCACAGTTGAACAAGACACAGGAGAGTATCATGAGAGATATTTCAAGCTTGCTGAGCAGTAGTAATAGTACTATGGCTCTATCCCTCACCAAGAACTGGAATACAAGCTCAAATCCATGCCTATGGAGTGGAGTCAATTGCTCTTCTTCTCCTGGCTCGAATTCCTCTGCGTCTGCGGTTGTCATCCAGCTCTCCCTCTCTGGCTTTGGCCTCTATAACGCCACTATCCTTGCCTCCATATGCACTCTTGATACTTTGCAATCTCTTGATCTCTCAAAAAACTACTTCGCCGATTTACAAGGCCAGTTCTGTCAGTGCCCCGTGAAGGCCGGATTGAGAGCACTGAATCTCAGCAGCAACAACTTGGCTGGTCAGCTTAGTGAATTCTCTAGTTTTCCTAAACTTGAGGTTCTTGATTTGTCCTTCAATTCTATAAACGGCGATGTGAGTGCCCAACTTAGTTATTTGACAAAATTGAGAAGCTTGAACCTAAGTTCCAATGACTTGGTAGGTCCTGTCCCTACAAACATGGCTCCATCTTTCCAGGAACTGGTGTTGTCTGGTAATAAATTTAGTGGCCACATTCCAATAAGTTTGTTTCGATATGGAAATCTTACTCTGTTGGACCTCAGCCAGAACAATCTAACCGGTGATGTCCCAGATGAGTTCATGAACTTCCCCAAACTCAGAACTTTGCTCCTTTCAGGTAATGACTTGAGCGGCGTAGTACCAAGGAGCTTGCTGAATGTCACAACACTGTCTCGGTTTGCAGGCAACCAGAACAAATTTTCTGGCTCAATTCCTAAAGGAATCACCAAGAATATTAGGATGTTGGATTTGAGTTACAACATGCTCAGTGGAGAGATTCCCTCTGATCTCCTCGCACCTGCCAGTTTGGAGGCCGTTGATCTCACTGCCAATACGCTTGAAGGGCTCATTCCTGAGAATTTCTCTCAGAGCCTCCATCATCTGAGGCTCGGTGGCAACTTACTCAATGGAAGCATCCCAGAATCAATCGGTAATGCCATCGGCTTGGTTTATCTGGTGTTGAATGACAATCGGCTGGTGGGAGCTATACCTTCACAGCTCAGCAAATGCAAGAGGTTGGTGCTCATAGACCTGTCATCAAACAAGCTGCGAGGTGTTGTACCTGATGAGCTGGGCAACCTTGAGCAGCTGATAGCTTTGAAGCTCCAAATGAACAATCTCAGTGGATATATCCCAACTTCATTTTCTGACATGACAAACCTGGAAATATTTAACCTTAGTCAGAACTCATTCACTGGAGAGATACCTTTCAGGGTAGCCCGGTCGACGAAGCTCTGCTATGTGGATATACATGGCAACAAGCTCAGCGGTGCGATTCCATCTTCGATCAGCTCACTGCATTCTCTAATCACTCTTGCTCTCGGGAACAATGAGCTAACTGGAACCATCCCCACAAACATTGGAACCTTAAGTAACTTGGAGTTGCTTGATCTTTCACACAACAACTTGTCCGGTCGGATACCATCCTCAGTTGCGAGCCTGAAAAGATTAACATATTTATTGCTTTCTGGCAACCAGCTCTCTGGACCCTTGCCTAAGTTGCCTAAATGGGTGATGGTTAATGTAACTGGAAATCCAGGTCTTTTTTTCTCGAACACGCAGGAGAGCTGCGTATCATTATATTAAGAAGAAGCGGAACCAGGGTTAAAGAAACCCAAAACAAACAAAACAAACTTACAAAAACATGAGCCCAGAAGGCACATGCACTCCGAACCAAAAGAGCCAAACCAAAAAAAAAACTAGACTAGGACTATCACGCCTCAAACGTAGGAGCAACCGGGAAGGAAATCCCCGTGCCTGCTAAAGCTCCACATCTTCAGCTCCTCCCTTGCTCGAGCCAAGACCACGGCCACAACCGGTGACGCTCCCTCAAAGACACATTGATTCCGATGCTTCCAGAGAGACCAAGCCCCCAAAATGATTACGAGTTGAGGCCCTTCTTCACCTCCCCATCGGTTCTGGAACTCACCATCGACCACCATCCATCAAAAGAAAGATCGTGAGGCTGCGGTGACAAGAGTTGAAGGCCAACTGAACGCAGCAGTGAAAACCGAACGCGGGCAAAGGAGCAGCCGACCAGCAAGTGATTTATTGTTTCGGTGCACGATCACAGAGGGGACAACGCGGGGATGAGGCAAGCCTCTCTTCTCGAGCATGTCTGCAGATCCAAGACTTGTTAAGGGCCACCAACCACATGAAGAAACGGCATTTGCCCGCGCCCAAGACTTCAAATCCTTTCCCAAGGACCAAAAGAATGGCACCCTGGAACAGCTCTCTATAGGCAGACTTAGCCGAATACACACCAGAGTTTGAGAAGCGCCAAACATATGTGTCCGCCACACCTGGCTGAAGAATCACTCCAGAGAGTAAATCCCAAAGCTCGAGGAATTCTACCAGAACTCCCACAGAAAGGGCCCCTTGAAAATCAGAAATCCAGGTTTGGTCAATCAGCGCTTCAAGAACAGTGCGTTTCATAGCTCTCCTTTTGGACACTAGAGCAGAAAGTTGTGGCGCCAAGTCCAAAATCCGCTGCCCATGAAGCCATCTATCTGTCCAAAAAAGAACTCGAGCTCCATCCCCAACCTCAGCAACCACTGCAATGGAGAAGAAAGCTTGTGCACAAGGATGGATTTGGATGGGAAAAACAGACCAAGGTTTATTGGGTTCAGATTTTTGTAGCCACGCCCACCGCATTCGCAACGCCCAATTGGTCTTCTGTAGATCAGAAATACCTAAGCCTCCCAACTCCAGAGGGCGACAAGTTTTTACCCAAGCAACCAAACAGTGACCACCCTTTGCATCTTTTCTGCCACGCCAAAGAAAACCCTTCCTAATCTTGTCCACGGCCTTGATTGCCCAAGAAGGAAGATCAACCGCCATGGCCAAATAAATGAGCATCGAAGTGAGCACAAACTGAACCAGCACCCTCCTTCCGGCCTTAGTGAGCAGGTCAGCTTTCCAACCAGGAAGGCGATCAGCAATCCGGTCCACAAAAGGTTGAATTTGATCCTTTGATAACTTCGAGAGGGAGAGAGGCAATCCGAGGTACTTACAGGGGAACTCAAGCACCTCACAGGGTAGGTGATTCTGAACTGCTGCAATGTCCAGCTCCGAGCAATGAATAGGGAAAACATTGCTTTTCAGCAGGTTAGTCTTCAGCCCAGAGGCTTCCCCAAAGAGCTGACAGGGGAAATCCAGGTCTCACAAAAGGTACAGAAGACATCGACACTTCAGATAGTATGACAGGCATTCAAGATGATTTCAGATCAGCTATATGGGTCGCAGCAGTTTCTTTTGTGGTTGGCTTCATTATCTCCTTCTATTGGGCTGGGATCAGGAAAGTAATGGTTGTGAGGTTGAAGGAGCCAGAGCTGTGATGATCACTGTACCAATGACGGTGTAGGTGGTGGCAAAGTTGACCCATGTACTAGTAAAGCATAGTAACAATTCAAAACTTGGTTGCAAATCCCAGCAAGTCACCAAAAGATGTATTATAACTACGTCCAAGGTAAGGATCCTTCGCTGGGAAAGGATATTGTATGAACTTCTGTGGAACAACCAAGTAACGAAACTTTTTGGTAAAAAAAATGTTGTCTGATTTGGGGTTGTGTTTCTTTCTGCTAGAGAAGGAATGGTACACTTACACATGAAGTTCGATGAGAAAAACCAAAAAGAAATATGCAGCCTAGATAGCAGAATGGTGATGAGATTGACATAAACTACAGTACTACAGTATAAAAAAAATAAAAATAAAATGGACTTTCTCAAGAGAAGCCGAAACACTTAATTTCTCTTACTTCATACTTAGTCTCGATCATTAACTTTTTTCATTTAACTAGCAAGTTTGCCCACATAATTACGCAACTAAATACTATGATACAGTTGTATTTGGTATACAACTTTGTCATCTATGATTGAAATACAATTGTACTTGCTATACAACTCTGATATACATATATGATTAATCTGTACGGTTATAATTTAGCCCCACCAAAATAAGTGGCGGAGATGTTTTTCTTTTTCTTAATTAATATGAGAATTTCTAGGATTTCTTCTTTTTTAGAATTATTATAAGATTTTCTTACCCTCAAAATGAAATAGGTGCCTTGAATCTTACTAGTTGTTTTTATTTATATAGATGATGTAAACAAGCATAACATATTCCACTACTAAAGCGGCGTCGCGACAATCTCGGTTTCGCTACCCAAATGTCCGTACGTACGTATGTATGTACGTACGTACATACATACATACATACATACATACATACATACATACATACATACATACATACATACATACATACATACTTATATGCCCCCCAACATGCCTCCCCCAAATACTCCAAACCGAAGAGCCGCTTGTTAGCACGTCTCCCCTAAACACTCCAAACCGAAGAGCCACCTGCTAGCTCCCCCAAACTGATCGAAGCGCCGCCTCCCCCCGAGCTCCTCCGCCTCCGGTTGTGACGCTACGGTTCACTGCATAAGGCACTCTTGTCATAAGAGTGTCTTGTGCAGTGTCACCATCGTGACACAACGATGGCGCTGCCGCCTCCTCTCCTCCATCGGCGTCATGCAGTATCCCCCCATCCGATCCCATCCTCTCTCTTCCTTGATACTTGGATATGATATTACGAAATTGTTGGATGGCTAGGATTTCGACCATGTAAATCTTGATGCTCGTGGGTGCATGTGAAAATTAATTGTTGATGCCTTAATTCTTGTGATGATTAATGGATGAAGACATGGCATCAAAATTCATTGCATGATGATCTTGTTCTTATAAATAAACGTACTTTGGTTTATCTGTATTCTTTGATTGAGCTGTTTTATAATGCAATTAACGAAAATAGTGCAATTAAAGAATGTTGATGAACTGAAGGAGGCCTATTTTTAAGATCGAGAGAAGCTTATCACAGACAGTTCTTAACTAGAACCATTTGTGATAATAGACTATCACAGACGGTTCATGATAAGAACTATCTATAATAAGAGTTATCATAGACGGTTCTAGTTAGAAGCTATCTATGATAATGGTTATTATAGACGGTTCAAAAACCGTCTATAATACCCTTAGGGTATTACTGACCCATAAGCATAAACAGTTTAGGAAACTGTCTGAGGTAGCGTTTTTGAACCGTCTGTGATGAGCTATTCTGTAGTAGTGAATACTATTTAACTTGGGAAGTAAATTAGTTATTGCTCAAAATAAAAAACCTGATATGTCATTTTGGTTTGTAATAATCCTACAATAATCATACAATGATACACATTTGCAGTCAAGCATGGTAAAAAGTAGATCAATGTGAACACATCCAAAAACTAACAATGTAGTAGGATCAGCAAAGGGCATCAAAGATAGAATACTCACAAACTCAAACATGTGTAATGCTTCTTCAAGTGCTAAGATATCTTTCTTTTGTTGTACTCGATGCCTCATAAGGTCATATGAGTAACGATCCCATTTTTCAAACTTTGCAACCTGCATGATGCAACAACCCCATTGTTCAAACTCTGCAGCCCACATGATGCCTCCTCCTCCACAAGGCCGCAAGCTTCAACCATGCTACCAGCTTCTTCTCTGTTGTGCCATTTCCCACCGGGCATTGCCACCTCCTTATTCGATCCAAAGCTAAGCAAGACAAATCAACAATTAGTTCAATTTTAGTACAATCAAGAGAAATAAAGAACCAATTGTTTCTATAAGATGAATCAATAACTGAAGCCATGTCGCTGACAACCTCTACTTTGTCCTCATCGATGCCAACGTGCTTAAGGCGGGATCCCTCTCCATGCTCCTATCCTGTACCGTACCGCTACTCCCAACGCTAGAGTCGTTCCTCGATGTGCATGGTTGCCATGAACTGTTATCAAGCCGTCTCTTCAGTCTCCATGGCTACCGCATGGCAACTTCATTCTCAGTTTCTCCCACATGAGTAAAGGAGAAGACCATCAAGGTCAGGACTATGTGGATTGTGAGGAGAATGGTTAGGATTGGCCATGAGGGCAACCACATCAGAGTTGAGAGTGAACCCACTACTGATATCGGCCAGCAGTAGGAGAACGCCTAAGGTAGCCAAGATCAGGAGGGGAGAGGAGGCGGAAGGAGACAAGGCGTCCTCATCCTAGCTTGGTGCATTGTGGAAGGAAGAAGGTGCGAGACATGGGGTGCATGTGGAAGATGTGGCCATGTGGGGGATGGAGCTGTTCAGAAAAAAGAGCAACAAGCCTGATAAAGAGGACACATACGTCAGCCTGTGCGACGAGAATAGGAGGGATGGTGAACAGACAAACTCCCCTTTTATATTATTATACAGAGAGTAGAGATCAATATGGACCACAAGTCATCATGGATGGGGAGAAAGGATTTGGAAGAGAAATTGTAAAACTATTAATCATCACTACATCTATTCTACCCCTCTCCCCACACTCGAATCTTAGGCTTCAGGCACCCAAAGCTCTGCTATCTGCTGTTTAGTGTGTAACCACAATAGGTAAATCATATGAATTTCTCACCTTTTGATCTTCTTGAAGATTTATGTTCCAGTTAACGGTTTCTTCTTCTGTAGAGGCAGTGGGTTGGGGTTCATGTTTACTAGGCCCATGACCCTATAATTAGGGTGGAGACTGAAGGAGATGATGTAGCGAGATGACACGTGGATTTGGTGACCTATAGGTGGTGGAGGCCAGCAAGGGCAAGAGCAGGAGTAGCAAGTTTTTGGTGTGAGATGGGGTGGAGAAGCACTTTTTCTTAAACTAAGAGAAAGAGATCTTCCATCCATTTCAAAGAGAGGAGAAAAACAACACCAGTCCCAAGAAGATACACAATAGGTAGGGAAGAGTCTCCGCTAGCAACACCAAGGAAGCACTGCAAATAGCAGGTTAGAAGCAAACACCAACTAGCATTACATGAAACACTGACAACTCTCTTGCATGGATCACCACCCATAAACAAGGACTAGTTAACAAGCACAGGAATAACAACGCAAAGTTGAAGAGCCACAACACAAGACAAAGGCATGAAGTGCAACCACCAAGAGCTCCGGACAGATAGCCACCACAACGACAATGAACCACCACCAAAGCATCGACAATTAGGGGTGCAAACGGAGCAGATAATTTTCATCCATTCGACCGACCAAAGGCTTGCGGAATGAATACGGAAGGGGTAGATGAGTATCCGGCACTATTCGTGTCCGATCTCAACACCGAGAAAAAAAATATAGAATAGGATATGGGATAAGTGATATCCGTCTGTATATATCTGTATGTCAAGTGATATAAGGAAGTCTATTGTGACGTTACCTAGGAACAAGATAACATATAGACAGGTTGTCACATTTAAACAGGCAAAAGTACTAAGTGTTCTTTCTTCAACATCTCAGTAATTAGTCTCTCCATGTTCACTCTGATTGTACCATACTATCCAATATCCTATGCAAAGAAGCGGATAATTTCTATCTGTTCGACGGTCCAAAAGATTATAGAATGAGTACGGAATGGAGAAATGGATATCCGGTATTATCTGTATCCGAATCTGACTATGAGGAGAAAAAAAATACGAAATAGGATACATAATAAACGATATCCATCTATATCCGCTTGGATTGCATCTCTATCGACAATAATATCTCCAATCACACACTCACACCCACCTGCGGCACCGAGCGACCAACTGAAATACCACGATCGGAGCACGGCCAGCCAAACCATGAGCTGGAGCAGCGCTAGATCTGAAGACGGTGATCTGCCATGGATAAAGAGTGGGTGCAGTAGCGGCGACAAGTGAGGGATTAGGATTAGAGGGCCAGAGTGCTTGGAGACGAGCTCGGTATATAGGGGAGAGATTTGAGCGGTTAGATTTTGATCCAAAGGCTAACTATTTGACTTATTTGAGTGCAGTTGTTTCACGTATACGTGGATATGTACATTGTGCATCGTTGATGTCGCTCCGAGCTTCGTGGTAGCCAACTGCACCGATTCATGATGGCGAAGTGCACCGTATCTGCACGCGTTTTATACCTCCCACCCAGATCTCTCCTCATCCATTCTCTCTCACCTTAACGGCGATGCGCGCGGCAGCCGGTGACCGGCGAGGCGGCGGCCAGATACGGCGGGGTTGAGGGCGGCGGGGTGGGGAGCGGCCACTGGAGCTCTCGCGCTTGCATCCGGCGGGTTGAGGGCGGCGACATAGCGCGCCCGCTCAGATCTAGTAGGTTGACAGCGGCGGCGTGATGCCCGGCGAGGCAGCGGGCGGCAACACGGAGGACGACGAGCTTGCCCCTCTTACTCCACCGCTGTCTGGCATCATCTCCCCTCCGACCGCTGGATCCGGCGTTGCCCTCGCCGGCGTGGTCGTCCTCAACGCCATCCCTCCAGCGCGTCTCCAGCTCACCAGCTCTGCGGCGACGGCTCCTCCGGCGTGATTTTTTTGGTTCGTACAATTTCTTGAATCCGAAATGTGTAAAAAGGAGATGAATCCCGACAGAATGTTGGTTCATTCAGTCTCTTAAGCTGAAAATCTAGAACAAAATTTCTTGGTGCGTGTAATTTTTTCCTTGTAAAATCTTGAATATGGAAATCGAAAATTTCTTGGTTCATGCAAGAGAAGGTAAATGGTACATGTATTTGCATCCACACGATTTTTTTGGGACCGTATTTCCCTCCTCCCATGTGCACCAATCTCAAAGTCAATGTGTGGTGTGGATCATATATGGATGTTGATGTACAAGTAGTTTTAATTTTTCAGACATATTTGGTTGAAATTAAACATTTCAATGGATATATACTGTTTTCATTATAAGAATTAAAATCACCGCATCTAGAGCATAGGCATGGATTTTATTCGAAATGCAAAGAACTGTAGTCTTTGCAATCTGGGCTTATTTCGAAGTTGGGGCCCAACTAAATAGTTTCTTTTATAGTCCAAATAACAATTTTTTAGACCCAACGAGCCCAGTAAAGTTTTTTTAGTGAAAATAGCCCAGTTATTACATAAGTAGTCAACACTTGTTCGGAGGACGGCGAGCTTACCTTACGAGTTACGAAGGATGATATGCATGCCTATTTATAAGCTACATGAACCGACTTGAGTCTGCACCGACTCATGCAACAATGTGTATTAATACCTTGCACAACTCAGTTTATAGCTATGGTATGGTCTGCCTATAATGCATTCAAATAGTCAAATTGACATTCATCATCTCTTACCATCGTTCCTTCCAAGGTTATTAAGGCGATAAGGCAAGATGAGGCAACCCACCCCCCTCACATCTTTTAAACGGTAAGGCGTGAGGCGAGGCGATGCCTTACATATCTTAAGGTGCTAAAGGGCAGCAAATAAAATGAGCATTTTAGTAGCATATGTGTACCTTATTGTTGTCAATTCTTGAGCCCATGTTGCACCTATCCCCCATTCCAATTGTTCTTCTCCCATGTAGCATCCATTCTCCTTGTCCCCTTGCAAGTTTCAACATATAGATTGTTACAAATGTAATAGATACAAATTGTATTCTAATTAATTGAGTAAATACGGATTGAATGACATATCTTGTTGACAATCTCTCCTTTCTTCTCTTCTATTCTCCCATACAACAAGCCACATGAATAATAAGTAACATAAGTTCACAATAACAATTAAGTGAATCCGAGATTAAATATGAGTGATATGACAAATTAGCAAGCACGACATGAGTCCACACAAATAATATAGGTGATAAGTCCACAAGCTTAGAGTAATCTAATGGAATAATAGTAGTCTACAACACAAAAGTAGCATAGTTCATAATCCAACTCTCTTATCTCTCAATATCCATCGTCAAACTCATTGGGATTGCTAGTAGAATCTATGTTTTGTCCACCATCTTCGGTAGCATTGGGAGCTTCGTCACAATCGCTCACATTCGCATCATCATATGGATCTTCTTCCTCATCTTCTTCATTGCCTGAATCCGTGTGTTGCTCTTGCTCATCTAAGCTATCTTCTTCAACCAACCACTATTGATGTAGATTTTGCACGCCTTTGGTAGGTTATAGTCTCACCATGACTATGCCTATTAGCTTGCCTTGGAAGATTGCGACCTTGAAGCGAGCGTGATGCACCAATGGCTTCATCAACATCATCTCATGTAAGGTCACACCCACGAGCACCTTGAGGTGGTTCTGCCAATGAGTCAATCCATTCATTGTCCCAATCAAATTCCTCAATGACCAAAGGGTCATAGTTTTTGCCCTTCTCCCGCCTCATTTGAAACCTAGCTTTCATCTTCCGGTTGTAGGCAACAAAGACCAAATCATTTAATCTCGTATAGTAACCAGTTCCTTTTCTTTGTATGGAGCTACAAAAGCACAAATGACAAGCAAAGCAAATGAAATGAATAAATAACTTGCTGAAATTAATATTTAATAAGCACATGTAAGCTACAAATTAACTCACAAATTCAAAGGTACTCCAATTTCGCTCACAACTGGATGATGAAGCATAAAGACTAACAACACGTTTAGCAAACCTTTGTAGTTCAATGGCTCGGCCACCATATGAACGCCACCAATCAACTAGAATGACAAATACATGCATATATCAGGAATTAGGAATGAAATAAATATGCTGAAGATAAATTTAGCTTGCATAATTTAACAACACTTACTAGGGCTCCTTGTCTCTAAGCTTTGGATTGCCAATTTGTTTGAAAAGATATCTCCTCGTTGGTCTTCATAATTCATGGCTTGTTCATCAATCTTGCTCCGAATATTCTCATCTTGGATCATTTTTGCAAGCACATCATTGAAGCAACCCCTTAGCTCCCCAACATATTTATCATCTCCACTCTTTTGGATGGCAAAGAATTTCCCTGGGTTCAAAAAGAGTGCAGCCCCATACAATGGATGATCCATTTGTTTCACCCAACGTCCCTCAATAATGTTCATGACCTTCTTGAGCAAACGTTGCTTGTTATGGGTAGCAAAGCTAAGCTTGATTTTCTCCTTTGCATGAGCCATTAATGCTGCAACCTCTGGCATTGTGGGCCTCTCATCACCATCAACCACCCTAAGCACGATAAGAAGTGGGGCTGAAGCTCTAAGGCAGTCTTCAATTGAATTCCAGAACTCCTTAGAGAGCACAATGTCTGTCACATGCATGCCGGCCTCCGTCTTTGACAATTTGATGCTAGTCCATGCCTCACTCACAAATAGACACTTCAAAGCATCCTTGTGCTTGTGCATGTTCTTCAAAGTAAGGAAGGCTGTAGCAAACCGAGTGGCTGCGGGTCTCACAAGATCCATCCCACCTGTCATTTCCCTCATTGCACTAAGAAGCCTCCCATGTCTATAAATAAATGTGGTGACACGTTTGGCACGTGCAATAAGCTTCTTAAATTCCTTTAACTTCCCAATGTCTTCCAACAAAAGATCTAAGCAATGTGCAGTACAAGGACTCCAAAACAGTGTAGGAATCCTGTCCATTAGAAGTTTGCTCGCTGTCTTGTAGTTAGCACCATTATCGATGACAACGTGAACAATCTTGTCTTTTCCAATAGCCTCAATTCTCTCCTCTAGCAAATTAGCTAGCATAGTTGCATCATGTTGTTCACCTGATGCATCAACAGATTCCAAGAAGAAAGTCTCCTCGGGGCTGTTGACAAGAAAGTTGATCAAGTAGCGCCCCCTCCTATCGGACCATCCATCCGACATAAGTGTGCAACCATATTGCTTCCACGCCCGTTCGTGCTCCTCCCTCAAGGCACTTATGTCCTTGACGCAATCCTGAAGCAATGGCTCTCTCAACTCATGGAAACTAGGAGGCTTATACCCAGAACCGTACTGCACACTGGCCTCACAAGCAATCTCAAACTGCCTTGAGTTTACGGCATTAAAAGGTATGCCACACTCATAGAACCATAAGACCCATTGCTTATTCACATAATGCCTGCCATCCTTGGTCCTTGTGTTGGTCTTCATGGTCCCTTGAAAAGACCCGGAATGTATTTGATCTACAATTTCTTCAGGTGTTCTTCGAAGCATAGAAGCAATTGACTTGGTCTCCTTTGCCTTGGCCTTGCTTGATGTTGCAACCTTGAATGAAAAGGCAGCATGCCTTCTTTTGGCAGCTGTCCCTGAACTTGGCTTCACAATGGAGTCTTGGGACTCCTTACCATGTGTTGCCACCGCCACTTCATCATCATCATCATCATCATCATCTAGGAAGATTGGTCTACTCCTCTTGTTTTTTTTCAAATACTCTCCCATCTCTTTCCTGATTTCTGTGGTAGTATTGGGACACATAACCACATCTGAATAGCCACCCGCAAGATGTTCCTTCAACCTTTTAATCTCTCCTGTGCTTGGGGTGTTACAAAGGATACACATCACCTTATCTCGATTGCCAATTTCCGGCCAATATCCATATTTCCATCCCGGATCATTAGACTTCGCCTTCCGTTTTGGATCGGTCTTTGGATCATACACGGCATCAAAGGATGCAATACTTGCACTTGCATTTGTACTTGTCATTTTTTCTGCTTCTGCATTACAAAGAAATAGTCATAAGAGAAGAACAAATACTCCTATAGTTACAAAACTACAAATACTCCTACTGCCCTACAGTTCATCGGCTCATCGCACACAGCAGTACAAATACTCCTACAGTTCATCGCACACAGCAGAACAAATGCGCAGTAACGCACGCAGTAGTACAGCAACTACAGTTCATCGCACACAGCACATATCGCACAGTAGCGGGCTCGCGGCAGCAAATACTCCTTCCGTCCTCCGATCATCGCTCATCTCTCTCAGACTCACTCGCTCCCACTCAACTACCTCGGCGCCTCCGCTCGCTCTCCTCTCTCTCGCTTGTGCGGCGCTCCCTCCCTTCTCCCCGCGCGCCTCCGCCTCGGCCCCCCCTCCCCGCGCTCCCCCTCCCTCTCATCCTCCCCCTCTCTCTGCCGCCCTCGTGAGTTTCAGCTAAGCAGTCAGAGTAGAAGATTTGTTGTCCCAATGTTGCGTTCCGTGTTTAGAACTTGTAGATCACTCCTCTAGCAAAATGACTGTTCGCTTTGTAACAGTAACATTACGATTAATCTCAATTTCAAGCAAAATGACCGTGCATCAGGTGCCAGTGTTGCTACGCATTGTCGCTTAGAGAGAGAATTTCAATCGTAATACTTAGTGACAAACTAATTTACCGTTTCCCATAAAAAACTAATTTACGGCAGCAACTTCAACAGAAAGCCTACTGCAATTAAACCATCCACAAGAAATTTTAGAAATAGGTGTCCTCATCTGAGAACGTTCACGGTTTTATTGTCATTTTGGAAGATTGAAAAGTTAGAATTAAGGATTTATAGGATTTTTTAGACAGTTTGTAGAAATGGATGATTTTAAAAAATTCAAATCATGGGATGATTTGGTGACTTAGGTCAGTGGTTATGGGTTGCATGAATATGTTATTGCTAATGTGGGCCAAATTGTGAAGAATTTATATTTGAAAATGATTTTTTTATCTTTAAGTGTGCAGGATCGTTTGGAGTTAACAATGATCAATAGTGAGGATTGGGACTCCATGTGTAGAGGAACTGAGATCCATAAAAAAATGCTATGGGCCTGTTTGGTTCACGTACGAGTAGAGCCTGATTCGTATCTGAGAGCCAGGCTCTCGTGGGACAGGTTGAGCGCATGCAACGCTGTCGTGTTTGGTTCACGTACGAGTAGAGCCTGGCTGAGAAGAGATATTGTTTGGTTGCCTGTACGAAGATATGTTGCATGAGATAAAAATAATATAAGATTATGATTATGATTATGAAGATATGTTATATGAGATGCTCGTATCTTATTATATCTTAAACTTCTTCAAAACACGTTAATAATACTTGATATTTACTAATATACACTAATAACATCATCAGCTGACTAATCACCTGCATCTCGCGAGCCTGGCTCCCCAGAAACGCCCAAATTCCACGTTTCTCCAGAGCCTGGCTGCGGGGGGAATCTTGCATGAGCAGAGCCAGGCTGAACCCAGCAACCAGGCAACCAAACAAGGAGACCCTGCATCCGGCCAGCCTGGTTCAACCGGATGCAGGCAACCAAACAGGCCCTATATGACTGAGCTCAAGCATCTGGCGGGTTGAGGGCGGCCCGGCGAGGCAGCGGGCGGCAACACGGAGGACGACGAGCTTGCCCCTCTTACTCCACCGCTGTCTGGCATCATCTCCCCTCCGACCCCTGGATCCGGCGTTGTCCTCGCCGGCGTGGTCATCCTCAACGCCACCCCTCCAGGGCGTCGCCAGCTCTGCGGCGACGGCTCCTCCGGCGTGATTTTTTTGGTTCGTACAATTTCTTGAATCCGAAATGTGTAAAAAGGAGATGAATCCCGACAGAACCTTAGTTCATTCAGTCTCTTAATCTGAAAATCTGGAACAAAATTTCTTGGTGGGTGTAATTTTTTCCTTGTAAAATCTTGAAAATGGAAATCGAAAATTTCTTGGTTCATACAAGAGAAGGTAAATGGTACATGTATTTGCATCCACACGATTTTTTTGGGACCGTATTTCCCTCCTCCCATGTGCACCAATCCCAAAGTCAATGTGTGGTGTGGATGATATGGATGTTGATGTACTGCTAGTTTTAATTTTTCAGACATATTTGGTTGAAATTAAACATTTCAATGGATAGATACTGTTTTCATTATAAGAATTAAAATCACCGCATCTAGAGCATAACCGTGGATTTTATTCGAAATGCAAAGAACTGTAGTCTTTGCAATCTGGGTCAAATTATTTCGAAGTTGGGGCCCAACTAAATAGTTTCTTTTATAGTCCAAATAACTAATTTTTTAGAGCCAACGAGCACAGTGATGTTTTTTGGGGGTGGCTATATCACAGGCGACTGAAAAATTCTTATTTTTCAGTAACTTTTTTTACCTTTGGATCTTGATCCAAGGGGCACATGCCTCCTATCTGTTATTTCCATTGTTCAGCTATACTTTTATTGTTGTTGTTACTAACGGGCCCGCAATTTTGAATGTCCGACCCATTAAGCTGGTTTAGGCTTTAGCAAGATTTCAGCTGGGCTGAAGTTTGAATGTTGAACCAGTTAAATTGGTTTGGGCCTTAGCTATCTTCCGGCTCTATTTATATTTTCTCTATTTAGTTGGGCCGTCCAAATACGTATAGATGGGATCCATACATCGGATGAAGAAAAAAGACATGTCAGAATTATCATCCCCGATCCCAGTAATTGTACAACCCATCTGCTACAAGTTTTATAGAGGAGCAAAACCAAGAAACTACATAGGCGAGAAGACCATCCAAGGAGATCAAAAGTTTAAAATCAAATAAAACCTTTCAATTCTTCTGCCAAATGAGTCCTTCTCTGCCTCTGAAGTTTTCCTCCCTCCATTGCCTGGTTTCCGAGTTCTTTCCTCATCATTTGGCACACCAGAATCATCTTTATGAGTTTTCTGAATAAAACAAAATTCAGAGAAAGCATTTAATACTAAACCTAGAAAAAGTATAAAGACAAAAACCAGATCCTTGTGTATCTATTAATTACCCATACCAGGTTAATTACCGATTTGCAGTGGCATAATTCAGAAATGATTCCAGTTGTCCGTCACTCAGTGTAACTCTAAGAACTGGAAGCAAACCAAAATGCTAGAGCTTGTGACTAGCCAGCTAAACTCTACTTAGCAATTTGGAATTCTCTTCCAGAAACTGCTTACAAGAATGATATTTGGTTGATGGATCACTTTGTCAATTACCCTACAGGTGAAAATCACTGCAATAATGAAAAGTTCACAGTTCTTGCAGGTTAAAATTAAAAAACAAGATACAAGACAAAATCAAGATTTCCAAACCGTTAACTGTGATTGAGCTATCAGCCCGTCAATAACAACAACTTCCTCTAAAAAAAGACTGTCAACATGAAGTTTGAGCTGTGTACAGACACGTGAGCTCAGGTCACATTATACAGGTTAAATCTACACATTCCATAGCACAAAAAAGAAGACAAAATAAAAATATAACAGAAAATTACCCCAACCTTGGTGAACCCCTACATAAAACTAATTCTAACCTACACAAAATAATCCCAACCTTCGTGAACCCCTTCAAAATAAAGAAACATAAAAATAATTCTAACCTAGAAAACATTATCACAACCTTGATGAACCCCTACAAAATACAGAAACAAGGTAAGGTTTGAGATACAAACAAGGTAAGGTTTTAACACACATGCACAATATTTCAACTATTGAAAATTGCAACTAATATGAAAATGATTTCCAATGAAGAGACAACAAAAGAGATCACTTTCAACATGAAAATGAGAGCATGTTACAAAAAGGCAGATCAGAAATGCACGTCTACTGAAGATTGTACGTGAAAAATAGGAGCATATTACAAAAGGCAGAAGACAACATAGTTGGCATTGCTGCCCGAAACTGCCTTCCTTTTGACCTTCTTTCTACTGCAATATATGATAAGTGTATAGAACTTGCATTAAAACAAGTAGTACATTAAAGAAGAAAGAAACCACCAGAATAGGAACGTTCCAACTATGCATATCTAAACATTACTACATACTGAATTAACACGCTGTTGCTACCTTGGACAAAACTTCTACTAACATGCAACATAGTTCTGAATTAGCACATTCAACTGTTCGGGATGCCACTTGCAATTGCACTTTGTAGAAGCTGCGTCTAGCAATATTTCCAAAAAAAGAGAAATTTCTATGATTAGTGAACCCGTACATAAACAAATTATAATACCATAATTTGCCAAGTGATTCCCCTTACAAAGTCTGATAAACAAATATTGTTTTAAGCTAGAGAACCTAGACGAACCCCTACAAAAGTCAGAAAATTTTATTGTAATATGTCCCAATTCAACACAACCTGCAACAATTGCATTGAAGTATTGGTGGCCCATCTTGCAGCAAATAAACCCAACACAACAAATCATTGCATTGAAATTGCACCTCAGGGCAGACTGCAAGATTTATTTTAGTGTACTTTCTTACTAGTCACATGAAAGGTCTAAAAATCTTGGAGAAGAAAGAATGCCGCTTGACAACCTAGAAGAAATAATAAGGCACGAAGTTGGTATTTTAGCATGAAATAAGAAAAAACAAAATTTTTGGGAAATTACATATCTACAATATTTAAACTTAAAATGAAATTAAAAAAATCAAGAACAATTTAAAAAAGAACAGGTAGAAAATTGCAGCAAAGCTTTCCTAAAATTGCATAACACTTACGACTGCAATTTTATCTAAAGTACTATGTAATTTTTCATGTGGCAGATATTTCCATAGCATATAAGCAATTATGTCATTTTATACCTAGTAACAACGCAAATCTTAAAAAAAATTAGTAACAATGCGAAGCCACGTAATATGCATGTAGAAGCTACTCCATGACACAAAGCAACTATGCAAAAGCAATATATCTACATAATGAGAACATGGGACAAGGCACTGGAAGGCTGCAAACCACTTCAGATGCAAAACCAGGGATTAGCTGATCATTCCAAGAAAGACTTGAGCTGACAATCAACATCACATTTCACTAGTGTATTTGCAAGAAGTTCAAAGGGGAATAGGACAAAAAAGAATAGTTAAAAATGGGCAAAACCAATTGACAACCATTAACTAACCTGAGCACTAAATTGTGTGCAATTTGAGTCAAATCAACATCAATAACAGAGGACACTAGATCAAAATCAGATAGAGCACACAAAGCATATGGTGGAACTAGCACACGCAACCTTGGACAGCAAACACATGATTTCTCTCATTAGAACCTTACACAAATAATAGAAACAAATTAATTTTTTATGGTAGACAGAAAATGACTCATTATTTGATAACCATAACAAAAATAAATAGACATGAACATAAACTAAATTAAGCACATATCAATTGGAAGAACATAGAAGATTTCTCTGAATAGAACCCTGCAAAAATGACAAACACATTTAAATTTCTAGAGTAGACAGAATAAAACCATTTGTTTGTGAACCCTTACAAAAATAAATAACATAAACATAAGCTAAAAAATGAATATGAGTTCTTATGAACAAATATATGACAAATTGCGCAAACTTCGAACTAAAATTGCACATTACCTAACACTGAATGTTTAGTTAAAAATATTTCAAGTTTCTATACTAACCAAGCAAGTTACTTTCTAGGCTATGACAAGGATAAATAATATGTTAGTGAACCCCTAACATTATACAAAATGTTAACCTAAACAAATCAAATGTAAATCACACTAGGATACAAAAAAAAATAGATAGATTCAACAAGGCATCTACCTTATGCTCTGTGCAATACTAATTTGTCGTTGTTGCAATAAATTTACACTCCACAACTCTGCATTTATATTGAAAAAGAACATATTAAATGAGGCCATAATGTAAATTGCACTTGTAGAATACTAAAATTGCACATTATGTCAAACTGAAAGTTCAATTAAATTAGTGTGCAAGTTTTCATATGATCTAATATTTCAAATTTTATAGCTTAAATTGCAAGTTATTAGGAACATTAACTTTTGAGTAAAGGTTATTCAGTACATCTCTTGTAAATTTGGAGAAGAAAAGAACAACTAAACTATTCTTCCAACAAATCTATACATGATTGTATATCAGCAGCTATGCAAAAGCAATGTAACCTTCTTACCAGATCTCTACACAATTGCTGACACCTAACATGTAATTTTTGATAGAATTGAAGCCAACAAAAACTTGCAGTCATGCTGCTATAAAATTGCATGATAATTTATGCTGCAACAAATGTATAAATGACCTGCATTTTTTCTTAAAGCAGCTATCTAGCATGTCTAGTTCAACAACATGACTGCCACAACTAGACCAAGCCACATCAAACATAAGGGACTGTTTATCACACAGTTAACTGAAATTTTAATAAATCTTAGTTACTTTTTTCATCCTTTGGATTATCATTTGATGGCCCATGTGAGTTGTTCTATTGTGCTGTTTTAGTTTGTGAGGTGTTTTTGTTGCTTATCGGGCCCGCCAATATGAAAATTTGACCCGTTAAGCTAGTTGGGCTATCAGCAGCAACCTTGTGGGTTATGTTGCTGGGCCGGTCAGTTTCAGGCCGTTAAGTTGGATGAATTGCTATGTGTTACAAACACAAAAACCAAAATCTAAGCAGGACAAATGTATTCTCTTGGTGAACCCCTACAAATTACAAAGTCAAAAGACATAGACGAATTACAGAGCCATATACAGCAACACAAAAAAAGTCTTGAACCTATTAAAATTATACAGGTTTAATTTGGTGAAGATATGTACTACCTTAGAGCTATAACAGTAAGCTATATACTACCTCTTATTATATCTAAACTACAAATTTTAAGTTACATTTGCAATACATACTTAGCTTTATAAAATGATTTTGAAAAATATAAAAACAATAAAACTAGATCGGCAATCTACTCAAATATAATGGAGTGTTCTCACCAAATATATATGCAATTGCAAATCATTCGGGTACAATCAACGCCTAAGAAAACTTGCACTTACTACTAGAAAATTGCACAAAAGTTTGCACCGCAAAAAACATATAAATAACTTACAATTTTTCTTTAAGCGGCTATCTAGCATGACTTGAAGAACGAATATATGACATGAATGTGAGTACAATTTATAAGAACACCATATCGTACCACCTAATTATTGAAACTATAAAAGTACATATCTAACAAGAACTTATGCCCTATGTCAACAACTTGGAATGTCATAGATAGCAGCAACCCATACACAAAAAAGGCTAAAAAGGAAGCACTGAAGCTAAAAAGGAAGCACTGAAGAACAAACTTAAATGCTAGCCCAAATTCTTAATATAGAACAAGTTAAAAAAAACAAAATAATGCTAGCTTTGTCAAGATTCAAGGCAACAAAAGAAATGGCACAAAATTTACCTATACAGATTGCAACTAGAAGATTGAACCATATATTCTAGGAATAATTTACTACAAGACTTGATCATATCATATTGTAACATAGCCATGAATGATATAGACAGAAAAACTACTGTGAACATTACTGACAATGATGCAAGAGGGGAAACCCGAACAGTTAGATTTATCTTACCTGAATATTACTTGGCACATGCAGTAGAAAATGAGGATGTACCTTCTTTGGAGCTACTAACAACATTAAAGTAGAGAGCTTGTTATGCAGCTACAGTCCAAGAAACAAAAGAGAGAAGAATATAGTATAGCTTGCTACCTACTGACATTGGGCAAACATCATTCATAGCTTTCTTTGATTCCCATCAGCAGCTTTCTTCGATTGTGTATGATAAAGCCCTACAATAGCAAAAGGATACCAAAGATTTACAAGCTGAAAAACGAGGATGATTATTCAAATGAGTACATACGAAACCTAAAAGCCTCTACAGTTCCAATTTGTTTGTTCAATTGCACCTCTCAAGCTATTATTGTTCAAGCCACCAAGCTAAACAAAACTAACTTCAAAACAAAGAATATACGGGTGGAGAATGGTTGGACTAATGAAAATTAAAGTGAAGTGTAGCACTCACAAATACCTCAAACTAGTGACCTCTTACTTGGCCTTGTTGTCCTCCAAATGATAAGAGTAGATTGTACGGTTGCTCGCTGGTACCCTCACTCATCAACAGAGATGCATCATACATTAGCCACTCGCTCTCCATATATACCCCATCTATCTCAATAAACAGAACACACAACATATCAACACTCTATAGAGGCAGAGCAACTAAGTTTAAACAACAAATCGGTTAAAATATGAGCAAAAACTTCTAGTAAGAGAACAGAAATTCAAAATTAGAGAAATAAAAAACACCTTAATCAAGTGACTAATTCATGGGGCACTCCCTACTCATATGTACTATCACTCCCTGCCCCTACCAAAAATATCTGAACAAAGAACATAAACAATTCAGTATGCCTATCCAGATGCAATCAATTGCAAGTGAAAATCCCCCAAATGACGTAAACAACCACAATACCTAAAATCCCCAAATCCATAGATCCAAAACCCTAAGAGTGTATGAGCAAAAATTAAATCCTCGAAAATACTCACGTAGAAGCCGGAGGAGCCTAGATCAACAGAAATAGCTTCATCTTCTAGGCTCAATAGTTGTCAAATGCTGCCATTCGTCACCAATGAGAGCTCCAAAGCCTACCCTACTCCCGTACGAACCAGACCAACAAAAAGAGCAGCGACAACGACGACAGATTGACCTGGGCCATTGCTAAATTGCTCGCCGCTGAGCCGTACGCTACTACCAAGCACAGCCGCATGTCGTGAATCGCCGGTCGCGCCCTGCTCTCTAGTCCCTACCAGCCTTTCTCTCAGTCTCGCTTCCTCCCTGTGTGGATAAGGAGCTGCACTGGCGTCGACAAACTAGCAAGTGGTCAGCTGTTGCTGCGCAAACTGAATAATGGGTCGGGTTATAAAAAAAACAAACCAATAGCCGCATAGACTAGTAACCAGTTCATACGAGAAATATTGCGCACAAATCTCAAAACAGATCGGACGGTGCTGAGAATCGACTGAAAGGTTAGAAATTTTCAGGCGCCTGAGCAATAGCAAAAACGATGTTTTTTTTTAGTGAAAATAGCCCAGTTATTACAAAAGTAGTCAACACTTGTTCGGAGGACGACGAGCTTACCTTACAAAGGATGATATGCATGCCTATTATATCTGCACCGACTCATGCAACAATGTGTATTAATACCTTGCACAAATCAGTTTATAGCTATGGTATGGTCAGGTCTGCCTATAATGCATTCAAATAGTCAAATTGATTTTCATCATCTCTTACCGTCGTTCCTTCACAGGCTCCGGAATTATTTACGCTATCTAGCTATAGGGTCTGTACATCCTAGCAGTATCTGATAGTTTTTTTTTTGCTATAACTGGTATTTTTAAACTAAAAATAGATATTAGTGGTTGAAAGAAATAACTTTAAGACGGAGGACGTGAGTAGTGTGAAAAGTAATAGAGAGATATATTTCTAGATAAAATGTGAGCAAAACGAGTGATAGACAGTGATGTGTCTATGACTTTTGCTTTATTTTTGAAGTAAGACAAGAAAAAAAGTAAAAAAATCACTGGAAAAAGCTAGATATTTATAGTGGATTGCGTTTCTCAAAGCAGAAGCTCAAAGAAAGAAATCTCCGGTAAAACAACGTGCCAGCATACACATCTTTGCCACTTTGTTTGCACCGACATGCAAGTAGCTCAATATTACTCATCAATCATTACTAGTAAAACTCGATTTCACTTTGAAATATTTGATTATTTTTCTCATTTTATGATGTCTCACTTATATATGAATCGAAAATTCACACATAAATAACACATCATAGAGTATTTTATCAAATATAATAGATCAAATAATCAAATCCTCTTTCACTCTTCTCTTGAGAAAATAAATTAAATCTCCAACAAGAGGCGTAGCCGTGCAGATTAGACAACCGTGCGCTCCAACCAGCCGCAGGGTGCGCGCCTCTCCTCCTCCGGTGGCCCGGTGGTCGTCTTCTGTTTCCGGCGGCGGCTGGAGGACGTATCTTCCGACGAGTGAGGTGAGGCAATGCCGATGCTTGGAGATATTCTCGTATCTCCACAATTTCCATAGTGTTCTTTGGCATCTCATTTCTTTCCACTCCCGCAGCACGGGCGCCCGCCACCTGTTCGACGGAACGCCTAGGAAGCGCAAGGGAGCGGCCGTAGAGTTCATCAAGTTTCAACAATCTGCTTCTCTTGCGCGACCCCTCGCCGCTGTACCTACACCGCTACACGTACACGACTGAAGTGCTAGCTACTGTATTCGTCGACACCGGGGAACCAGTCCGGTACGTGGAGCTGTATTGTGCGACGTCCGGTTGCTTAGTAGCCCAACCCCTGCTGCTAGACAACGTGCCTGTCATCTCCCAGCGCTTGAAGACCTTTGAGCTTCACTGTGTAGAGCTGGACAACCGAGCTCTGGATTTCTCAAGCTGTCCTGCACTGGAGAGACCTTGAGATGGATAACTGCAGAATTTCCGCCCACAAGATGTTGTCCCAGTTACTAAAGCGCCTCTGCTTCACCAGGTGACTTTGCTTGCGGTTTCGTACACAGATATCTGCCCCAGGTCTTTTCTCACTACGACTGAGTGATATTGGTGGCAGGGCTCCTTTGCTTAAGCTTGGCTTTGACTGTAGGGATCGTAGTTGGTGTAGCCCCTTAGGCGAGTTAAGCCACCGAGGAGATTGTTGTGTCAATCGTCACGGCAGTGATAAGCGTGTGTGTTGGGGAAGTGGTCCCCACTGGCATCCTTTCAGCCTGCTGGGCTAGGAAACCCATCAAGCATGTAAAAAACATGGCTACCCCATCATAGGAAGCCTCACCGTGGGTATTCTTGTAATCCAATAGTGAGACCATGTATATAAATCTCGTGTAATAAATGAGAGGCAGATCTTTCATTTGGCTAGCTGTAACACTCAAAAAAAAAAAAAAACAAGAGAATCTCTCCATAACAACCTCCTCGTGTATCTCTCTCTCCTGTTAATCTCTTTCTCTTTCTCACGTTTCTAATCTCTCTCTCTCCTATCTCCAACAACACGTCTATCTTCTTCCCATCGTCTATCTTCTTCCAATCTATTTCCATTACCTCTCTCTAACCTTCCTAATCTCTCTTTCCCTAACTAACTCTCTCTCTCTCAATCTCTCTCTCACGTACGAATCTGCATGGATCTCTCTCTCTCACGTAAGAGCATGCATGGATATCTCTCTCTCAATCTACCTCTCTTTCTCTCCATTACGGATGCACGCAGCTGCATGGGAGGCTTCAGCGGCGCCGACGGCGCTGGCGGCAGCCGTCCGGCGAGCGGCGGCGGCCGGCAGCGCCCGCAGCACAGCCTGCCACACGCTCTCACGAGCATGCGCGCAACAGCCGCATGGCGCGGCGGCCGTGACGCAGTGGAGGCGGCGGCGACGGCAGCGGCGGCGGCCCATGCATGCGCCCTCTGTTGCGCGTGTAGTTCTGCCATGGCGGCTCGGTGGTCGCGTTGGCTCGGCCGACAGGCGGCGGTGGCCCGGCTGGCAGGCGGCAACAGTCCCGTGCGGCAGCCACGGCTTCGCATGCACGCCAGGCGCGCACGCCCGGTGGCTAGCTCGGTGGTGGCGACGGCATGGCCAGTGTCCAACGAGCGGCGGCAGTGCCTGCGCAGCCACGCGCACGCATGCACCCGCCCGCAACGCACGCTCGCATGCTCGCGCGCACAAGCATGCAGCCGTGCGCAAGCAGCTGGGCGTAAAATTTTTGCTTTTTAGCCCAAAATTTAAAAGTTTTTTACATATGGACTCCTGGAGAAAAGATTTGCAAAAATGGACCATTTCCACGGCGCCAACTCACATGGCGCCCTATATACACGTCACGGCGCCATATTCTTTGGCGCCATGTATTGACACGTAAGATCCACGGTGGCACAGAACGGCGCCAAAGAACATGGCGCCGTGAAGTCTATACACGGCGCTAACGGTCGTGGCGCCGTTTCCTGGGACTTAACACCGACCGCAGCCCCCGACCCTCTCACTCCACTACTCCTCTGTTTGAACAGACCGACACAGAGAACATCCGCCACCGCTCCTCTCTCCCCCCTCAAAATCCACCCTAATCCATCGACTTTTTTCGCGATTTTGCTTCCAAACCGAGCTAGCAAGGTGAGCTCCCACTCATCCTTTGATTTTTTGCAGTAGATATGGATTATTTGAGGTACATTTCGTAGGGCAAAATTTGAAACCCTAGATGAAATTAGTTGGATTTGGCTCGGTTTTAGGTTTGATTCGCAATAGATATGCGTAATGTATTAGTAATAATGTGTATAGATCCGTTTTTAGGTTGAAATTAGTTGGATTAGGGTTTGATTTGGGTAACTAGCTAACCTAGGGTTAGAAACGAGAAAAATTATAAATTTTATTCATTTCGTATTTTAGGTTGTCATGGGTTTCACTCGTTTGCCACCTCCATCCGGTGTTCCCGTGCCGATGTGTTATTGTGGCGATCCTTGCAAAGTGGAAAGGTCGGATGATCCGGATACATGTAGGCAGAGGTACTGGATGTGCGCCAACTGGGCGTTCGATCCGCCACGTGCCGCCGTTGTCCTCGGCAAGATGGTATGTTGCATTGTCGATTCATCGAATTGGTATTAATTTTGTTGGTTTAACGAATGCGTACATTTGCAGGAGCCTCCACCGCTTTGTGATTTTGAGCAGTGGATCGACACTGCGATCGCTGAGGATGACAAAAAATATCTTGACGCCAATAAGAAGTGGGATGAAGAACGAAAGGAGAGGTGGGAAAGGGAGAAAAAACAAGAGGAGGCCGCGAGGGAACACCGTGAGGAGGAGCGTAGGAGGGCCACGGCAAAGCGCAAGGGAGAAAGGCAGAAGAAGCTAGAGAGAGCGCGGCGTGCCAAGGCAGCCCTTGAGCAGTACCCTTATGCTCAGAGGAAGGGAAAGTGGCCTCGATGCACTCAATAGGTTATTGCTATGTATGTTTAATGTTTGATGTATGCAGACATATGTATTTTCTGAAAATTTATAAACTATGTATGTGGACGTATGCACTCAGTATGTTATTTTGTGCACTCACTTGGTGAATGTCAATTAGTATTGTTTGTGCGGATGGAATGAAACAACTTGGCAGAGCTTGCACTTTCAAAGCAAGTGCAGTGGCGCCAAAAGCCTTGGCGCCGTATTCAAGTAGCACGGCGCCATAAAAGATGGCACCGAGATATTTAAATATGGCGCACAAACCTTTGGCGCCACATAGTAGCGCCAAAGGTCCTGGCGCCGTTGTTAAATACCTTGGCGCCGGCATGTTTGGCGCCGTGCTACGCAAACATACAGAAAAAACAGCAAAGAGCTGTCTGTCTGTTTCTGCATATACAAAACACATGCACACATATACATACATTCACATATAAAACACATACGCATAAAGTCTAGATGCATACATTTTACATATAAATCTCAAATCATACACACATACATATATGCACACATACACATATAAAATACACATACACATACATATATGCACACATACATCGTCATGCACACATATAAAATACACATACACATACACACAACTCTCATCATCATGGGTTGGAGGACGCAGTATGGGAATCATCGTGAGCTTGCCGCGGTGCTCTCTGTCGTAGAACTCGTCCACCAGCCGGTACCTCGCCATCCTGTGCATTCAAAATTACGTTAGTGATGAAAATAACAAAATATCTAAAAATTATGCTCTCTAGACCTAATGCTGCTAACCTGAGTGGAACGACGTTGACACGTCCGTGAATTGTGACCCATTAGACCCACACATACCGCTGTGTGTCTCCTGTGGGTCCTCAACGAAGGGATTTGCCCTACCCCTCTTGGTGCGACCAGGAATCCGATCCATGTCCATCTTGTACCTTGACTGCTTCCTGGCTGCCCCTCTTGTGCCAACGTAACCCCGGTCCGCTATGTACCTGGGACCCGAGTAAAGTGGCCACTCGCTTTCATCACGATATGGCTCGAACCGTGGGGCCCATGTCTCACCAACGCATCCACGCTGAATAGTCTCGGATTTTGGTCTCAACATCGACATTCCGGCCCTACATGCGGTCACCATGTGGGAGCATGGAAAATGGAACTTGTCAGAACACCGCATGTGCATGTGAAGGATGTAATCACGACCTTATGCTTTCGGGCCTCTCGGAGCTCTCCATTCTCGGTTGTCCCTCCACCCTTAACAACCTCATACGTGTTCGTCACATGGTCAAAACAGTGGTACTCTGCTCATTGGCTTGCATATTCGCTTGGTAATGAAGCCGTGAGGACGAGGTGGCCAACGTGCATGTGCCTTTAACATGTCCGAGGCTTCCGGTGCGCTTGACAAACCATGCAACACACTTGTAGAAAGTGAACGCCGCAATTGCGGTAACTGGCAATCCACGTGCCCCCTTAAGCAACCCGTTGAAGCATTTCGCCATGTTGCTAGTCATGAACCCATACCTCCTTCCCAATGGGTCATGAGCCCTTGACCATTTGTGCACATCCCTCATTAAACCCCTTATCCAATCACGACCCTCGGCATTAGTTTTCGTTTTCAACTCCTCTAACTTCTCATCGAACAACTTTATCTCCCTCTGGCGACATACCTCCTCGAAAAGTGCAAAGTTGGCCTTCACCCCATCTTTTTTGAACAAGTTCTCTGCAAGGTGCCTTGTGCACCAACGATGATGTACAGGTAAATGTCCTGGTATCACTTCCTTAACGGCGCTCAAGATCCTAGCGTGCCTGTCAGACAACACACACACCTCCCTCCCCGGGCCAACCACATGGATCCGTACAAGCCGTAGAAACCAAGCCCAGCTAGATTTGTCCTCCTTCTCAACCAAAGCAAAAGCCAACGGCACAAGCGAGTTGTCCGCATCACAGCCAATAGAAATCAACAACGTTCCCTCATACTTGCCCAACAGGAACGTCCCATCAATTGACAGAACAGGCCTACAATGTTTGAAAGCCTCGACACATTGACCAAAGCACCAGAATGCTCGAAAAAAAATCTGTCTTCCATTAACCCATACATCGGGCTTAGGCACGTACTCATACTGCATTCCTGCATTGGCCACTTTCATTGTGTTCAACATGGCCGGCAAACGCTCATACGCCTCCTCCCAATCACCATAAATCAATTTCAAAGCATGTTGTTGCGCCCTCCATACTTTCCCATACTTGATTGTGTAGTGCCACTTTAGTTTAACGGCCTCTATCACTGCCGCCACGCGCATCGTCGGCATGTGCTTTATCATGGGGTACAAAGGGTTGCAATGAACCGAGAAGTCAATCGACGATGTTTCGGTTGGGCTCGGAAGACCCACGGTATGCGATCCATCCACGCTTGTAATCTTAAACCTCTCCGAACCCTTCACCTTCCCGGCATGACTTTCCATGCACATCCGCGCGCTCACATTTGATGGTGTACCGACGTTTGGCGTATGAGTTCTTAACCGGTATGGACGGTTGTGCACGATCGAGTACTCTTTCAACCACATCTTCAATGCCGACATATCCTCAAAGACATGACCCTTCTGAATTATGATACTAGCCCCAGGCCTAGGTACGTCCCTCTGCATTTGCCCTCCATCCGCAATAGCCCTATGTGCGTTGCTCAGGTCATTATAATCGGACACTAGTGGATCACGGTCAGGAAACATTCTTCTCAACATCTCAATTTCGCTAGACGTCAAACCTGTGACTGGTCTGTCATCATCTAAGTCCACGACCCTCGCATCCTCATAAGCGGCCTGCGTCTCGCGAGCTGTACATCCACCGTTAGATGCTACACAAACCATGGGTTCTCAAACACTGTCTCTCGTCGAATCCACCAAAAAGCGGTCATCGACATCCTCAGAGTCAGCTTCTACCTGAGTCAATGGAACCTCACATACTTGAGCCGAGGATACAACTTGCACCTCGACCTCTTCATGATCCGGTGACCCAACCAACGGTGAGTCATTGGGATCCAATGTAGCCCTAGGAGGTGATTGATCTCTCACCACCCTATGCACAAACAAGTCAGGTGCTCTGACCTCTGAGTCCAAAACGATGGCCACATAGTTATCCCATTCACCGTCGCTGCCAATCGAAACCAATCTCTTTATACGTGGCCCCTTTGACGACCCAACATCAATCAATCCTTGCATAACGACATCACCATGCTCATATGTCCATCCCAACCTCTCTTTCAAACGATAAATGACCTCACCATATGACGGACGTGAACTAAATAGCAATGTGGTCTCTTCCATGCCCTCCAAATCAACACCCCCATTGTCATTTCTCTTCACAGTACCACCATGGTGCAAAGTCACAACCTTATCCATCTATAGCACAACAAACAAACATATCTCAGTCATTACGTACAATAATCAAACCCTAGAAACGGATCTATACACATTATTACTAATACATTACGCATATCTATTGCGAATCGAACCTAAAACCGAGCCAAATCCAACTAATTTCATCTAGGGTTTCAAATTTTGCCCTACGAAATGTACCTCAACTAATCCATATCTACTGCAACAAATCAAAGGAGGAGAGGGAGCTCACCTTGCTTGCTCGGTTTGGAAGCAAAATCGCAAAAAAATTCGATGGATTGGGATGGATTTGGGGAGGGGAGAGACGGGCGGCGGCGGAGGCTGCTCTCTGCTCGGTCTGTTCGAACAGAGCATTGAGGGGGTGGTGGGGGCCGGGGGCTGCTGTCGGTGTTAAGTCCTAGGAAACGGCGCCACGACCGTTAGCGCCGTGTATAGACTTCACGGCGCCATGTTCTTTGGCGCCGTTCTGTGCCACCGTGGATCCTACGTGTCAATACGTGGCGCCAAAGAATATGGCGCCGTGACGTGTATACAGGGCGCCATGTGAGTTGGCGCCGTGGAAAGGGTCCATTTTTGCAAATCTTTTCTCCAGGGGTCCATATGTAAAAAACTTTTAAATTTTGGGCTAAAAAGCAAAAATTTTACCAGCTGGGCAGCCGGTGGCGGCCGGCGACGGCAAACGACGGCTGGTGGCGGCGACGCGGCCGATCGGCTGTTCCTGCGGCCGAACGGCCGTTCGCTCGACCGAACCGGCATTTTCCTTTCAGCCGTTTATCCCTTGTCGTTTCCTAATCAAAATCGTCATATCTAATCAGTGGTTTCCATATCATCCTGTAGGTTCTCACACAGCTGTCGAGGGAGTAGCTGGGCAGTTGCGTTTCTCGAATCCATCGTGCAGCGTGTCCATCGAGTGTGCTCAAGTCAAATACCTCGCGGCCGTAACCTCTGCATTTCACATTTTGCATCTCCCATGATTGTTTGTTACCGTTGCTATTGAGTACCATTACCATGTCGTTAAAACTGGTCTGTCTATTATCATATCACTCAATGCTCGCCTATCCATTATCATGTCACTAAAGCGTACCTGTTTACGATCATATCACCAAAACTTATCGGGCTTTTATCATATCACTAATGTTACCTGATTAATACCATACCCTGAAAGTTACCTGCTTGTTATCATATTACTAACGCTTGCCCGATTGCTGTCACGTGCTAATGCCTGCCAGTTATGTACTTTTAATATTGGATTCATACCATGAGGTTCTAGGTTATCTTATTTTCCATGCTTTATGTTAATTAATACCTTAGACACTTAGATGTATTAAAAGTGCTATGGTTAATGTCTAAGTTGCAAGCTTTAATTACTAATTACAATTGTTGTTTAAATTGTGGTTGGGGTAGGATAGGAGTGACTTCAACTTAAGGTTAACCACTAGTGATCTTTAGCTTCGGAATGATATTACCGATTCTCTGATTCATTACTGGTATGTTATTGCTTGATTGGTTTCGATGGAATTATGTACGAAATTGTTAACCTGACTAATAACAACTTATCACGTAATAAAATCTAGTTGTTTGACAACCCCTTGGTGTGAGTTAAGTTGTAATGCTGGGTGAGAATCATTTATGGATCCCTACCACCGTCGTATTATCCTTCATCATCTCCCATCTGATTTTATCTCCTGTCCTCAACCTCAGCAATCCTTTCACTCCTTGTAATCGTGCATAAACTTATCTCCAATTATTTTAATTTCACATTTCACATCTTTCATGATTACTTGTTACCATTGTCAATGAGTACAATTATCATATCAATGAATTACCTGGTTCTGATCATATCACTGAATTTACCTGGCTAATATCCTGTCACCAAGTTACCCGGTTATTATCATCTCTCTAGTACTTGTTTGGTTGTTATAATAGTATTCATGCTTGCCTAGTTATGATCATATTGTTAATGATCGTCTAGTTCTTATCAAATTGTTAATGCTTGCTTGATTATTGTTAATGCTTGCTGGTTATATACCCTTAATATTGTATTCCTGCCATGATGTTCTAGATTACCTTATTTCACATGCCTTTAGGTGTATCATAATACTTTGTTAATAATGTTATAAGATTCATGCTTTTAAGTAATGTGTAGAGTTCATGCTTAAACCGTGATCATGTTGTAGACTTAGGTTAAAATCACTAGTAGTCCTTTAAGTATCACGCTTCTGTGTTAATCCTCTCGATATCATGATGTATTGCCAGTACAGTTCCTTATGTAAGTCATGATCATTATACCTTAATAAATGTTAATTTGACTAATAATCACTTATCACATAATAAAACTTGATTGGTTGATAAACTTGTGTGAGCTACATTATAATACCTCTTTAGGTTGATTACTATAGCACTATCATCTTATCATCATTCCACATCGCCTCTTATCAGAAACTATGACTTTCTATTTTCAAGTCCTAGCATATCCTTTCACTTCTCATAACTTATTATAGCCTTACCATCGCCATCTCTTAGTTACCTTAATTTTGCTCTATATAATCTGTCCATGATGTATCAGTTACTTTATCACTTAGTATCACCAATCCGTTCCTTTCGGTCTCATTGGATTAAATCATTACTCTCATAACTTTAATTTAATTCAATCACAACTCTCTAATTATATCCTGGATAACTCGCTAAATAACAAACTAAGGGTTATCACGCCGGGGCTACCCACATATAGGGGTCATTTCCACCCAACCTGGTAACGTACGGGGGGCCGTACATTCTCGTTACACAAGATATTACACCCCGTCTGCGGTTATACAGTCGAGGACAAGGTTGTGCCTGGCTATTCTCGTATAACCGGGTATGTGGGATGAGGTCGCTGGCACCCTTACTATAGTTTGCTATAATTTGTCACATAACAAATATCTTTAATACACAGTTCTCATAATATCCGTCTTCCATTCATGACAGTATTTCCGATATCAGTTGTTCATTGGTTGCCTTATGTCCATTGCTTACTTGTCATGCTTGCCTTTATTTCACATGGTTGCATTACTTGTCTTTACTCTTGTGTTGCGACCGTTGTTGGATACTTACTGAGATTTCCAAATCTCACGCTTGCTCTTTTCAGTCCCAGGTAAAGGCCAGTGGAGTGATAGCATCATGCATGGGTGGGAGCACTCGAGTTTTCAGCACCGTGGTTTGCCACTGTTTTGTTGTTTCATTCATTCTTATTTGGTTAGAAGTGGACCGGTCCCATATTTTAAATATTTATTCTAGCTTTCGTTGGTTTCCTATTAAGTGTTAATAAAATTTTAAACTCTTTGTGATTTCTTTTATTGTTCTTATTTATTCTTCACTTTTGCGATGACGTTCCATAGTAATATCCCATATGGTTACGTGGGGTGTTACACTAGCTACACATACGGCCTCCTTTGTTTATTGATTGCTTTGTAGCTACAACAGTTGGCGTCGTCCGTAGAGGACAACGAGCAAGCTACGAGCTTGAGAAAAGCAATGATGCCCAAGAAAGCATCGATGGCAGCCAAGCGGAAGGAAAGTACGGTGGCAGCGCCACCGAGGTCAGCACGCAAGGGTCGATGGTCGAAGGCTCGCCTCCGCCGTGGTAACGATGCCCTAGCACCGTAGGCGGCAGAGGGTTAGCGCCAACGCGAAGAGCAGGTTCTGATGCCAATATTGGCACGATTGTCAGCGAAGCTAGCCGCGCCGGCATGGCCGTCAACTCCGGCACCCGCGCTGCCACGGCCATCAACCCCGACGCCTTTGTCGATCACGAGGTCCATGCAGGCACGATCGTCGACCTCAGCGCCCCCGCAGGCACGATGGCTGACCACAATGCCCACGATAGCATGACCGTCAACCCAGGCGCTCGCGTCGGCACGTCCGTCGACCTTGACACTCATATCAACCCCGTCGTCAATCATTACGCTTACCGCACTAGCATGCCTACAGACTCCAGTGCCCAAGCCGTCATCGCTAACAACCTCATAGCTCGCACCTCCGCTCTAGTAGACCCTGCGGCACATATGGCAGAGGGCTCTCTAGTGGCGGTCCTCGGAACGCTGTAGCTTGAGCTAGCAGACCTTTGGAGTACCATGCGAGATATGAAAGAGGCTCGCAGTCAACAAACGCCTACGACAGCCGTGGCGGAGGTCACTGTTGAGCAGGTTGACAGGCACGAAGCTCCCACTACTGCTCGCAACATGCTCCGGTGCAACATGCAGTCCTTGATGCTCCTCCCCAACGGCGCCCTGACCTCCTGCTCGCTGCTGAATAACGGCCATGGAACGAAGCCTTGGCCCGGTTTTTAGAACAGCGAAACAACTCCCAAAGGCCGCATGACCGTGGAAGTTACTAGCCTAGAACATCTGGACGTTGATGGGGGAGGAGGAGACAGTGGAAGCCATGGCCTAGCTGCAACGTCGAGACCAAGAAAATGGATTTTGCAGACATGGTCAATAATTGGGAACTATCTTAGCTTCCAATGCAGTATAATTGGACTAAATTGTGTTGTAGGCTCCAAGAAACAGGTAAAAAGACAGATCTTAATGACTGCACGAGCCGGAGCAGTCGGATTGAATTGAGCTTGGGATTGGGATTGGCGATTCATAAGAGTTTGGATATTGAATCGAGCTTGACAGGTTCAAGGGACATGCAAATCTTGGAGTATAGGAGGAGGAGGAGGTCAGATCGTTGACCGTCTTTGGGACAGAAACATCGCGGCCTCGAAAAAAACCAGTAAACATCTTTATAAATATCTTTATAAATCAACAGTTAGATTTTATTTCTACTATTACCTTTTTAGTATCAGTATAATATACTGCAAAAAAAAAAAAATCCTTACTTGAACCAGGAAACATCTTTTCTAGACCCGTTTGTTTGGTTGGCTGCTGGCCCTCCGGAGCATAGTTGGACACTTGGACCGATGAAAAAGAAGCCTTGGGCTGGTTCGTGAGGAATGCGAATTTCTTTGTTTCTGTAGAGCCTGGCTCGGCTGATGTCGCACATGATGCTTCTGCACACCTCACAAAACACACCCCTATCCTTCACCTCAGACACCTCCCCCTCTGCCTCTCCCTCGTAGCCTCCCACCTCCCAGTGCCACTCCTCTTTCACCTTCCCCTCTACCTCTATCTCTGCCACCTCCACCTCGCATCACACACATTGTCTCCAAGAAACCACTGATCTCCCATCTGCCTCAGCCTCTCCCTTGCATCACGTAGGCCTGCATCGCCGTCGATGACTGCAGCGACGTCGGGTCGTACGTCGCTGTTACGGGGACAATGGTGATGATGCTGACGAGGAGACAACAGCGACGATGAGTGGTGAGAGGTGGCGGGTGTGCAGCATGTGCACGGCCATGGTGCCGGTCCTGCCATGCCAAAACCTGTAAGGGAAGGGGGCTGGGCATCCGCGAGCGTGTGAGACAAAGGTTAGGGGTCCGGGATGGGTAGGAAGGGCGCAAATGATTACACCAAGGTAACCCAGTCTGCCCACTGCCAAGCAGGCCTGAAATATTTGCAGAAGCACAATCGCGTGGCTTGTGCGTGCAGCCCACGGGAGCAGCGGGCACGGATGGGCTGGCTCACGCAGGACATGCACCATGGACGCGATGCACCTAGCCGCAAGGAGAAGCGCCCTGGAATCGCTGACCTCTCCGGTTCAAGCCTTGATTTTTTTTGGAAACCTTTCAAGTGCGGGAAATGATATGTACGGAGCTGTCTTAGTATGACTTGTCACCGTCCAAGCGTGGAGAGGAGAGGAGCAAAATAACATATCAAATCTATGTGTTCAATAGTCAAAGTTCTTTTCGAGACAAATTTATATATATCATTTTCATATATTCAATCTATATGTTGGAAAAGACATCGATAAGTAAAATTTAGAAAGTTTGTTTATACGTAGCCTAAATCGACGTATTTGTGCACGTACCTCAAAGCAACATTTTCTGTGATTGAAGAGAGTTCCATCTAATCACAATTGTGTTAACACCATAGCAATGTGCCTATCTTGACAACCATTTCAATGGTAGATTAAGTTGCGGCGAATCCAAATGCGTTATGAAAAGGAGCAAAGTACCATATAAAAATCCTCTGCGCTTGCACTGATAGAAGCAGAACATGCAGGGATAGATTATGGGTGCATCTTTCTGGACGCCAGTGACTCATGGTTGAATTCTCATCCATTACCTCGGCAAAGATTACAAGAAAAAAATGTTGCTGAGAGATCAACATAACTTTATAAAGGTTACCACAAAACATACTGGTGAGAAATCATCATAACTTCATGACAGTATTCCGTTCCAAAAAAAACCTTATGACAGGATAACTTACAGCACCCCATTAGTATCAGATAGGAAGGAACAGCTTGACAGGTTAAAACAGCTCGTGGATTAACAGAACAGATGTTCAAATGTTGATCTGTGAAGAGTCATGTGCAGTCATGTAGACAACTGTGTCATGAGAGTGCTAGGCATCTCTCTTATACGGGAGCACAGACGAATTTAAACACAACATACTTCAAAAGAAAATGGGAATAAAATCAGTGCAGCATGTATCTGTCTGCTCGATCGGTTCTTCATCGTATTAGCTTCTTCGTCGTATTAGCTCTTCAATCGAAATATTCGATCAAATGACGATGTAGTGCAGATTATCTTCATTCTTCAGGAAGGTTAATGGCATATTTCCAAGTCCTCGGTTTGGAAATATTTCTACCTCACCAGTCTATTAATGGCATATTTCCAAGTCTTCGGTATTGATAGCCTACGCCCTGAGTCACAAATGATGTTAGGATTTATATGTGCAAATCAATGTATAATACAACAGGACTAACTATAGAACCTTTACAACAGTGTATGGCACAGTGACCATGAAAGTTGAAATAAATCATTCTTTATATAAGAAAGGTGCAAGACAGTTTAAGTCATCAAGCTTCGGACAGTGGTACGTTTTAGAACCTAACTTTGGAGTTGGGCTTCAGTCCATTTGATCGGATATTATTAAATCTAGCGAGTCTTTGTGTCAACTACACTAAGGGCTTATTTTCTACCAGGGGTGAAATTGATGGGGCAAAATGATCCAACCGAATAGTTTAGGTACTAGAATCACCAAAGCCCGGAGTTCAAGAACCAAAATGCTCCTATCTCTGACCAAATCGAAACCTTTTATTTCTTACCACTGAATTGACGATTTTTATTACGAGCTATATGGTTTTGCAACTAGAAAATTAGTACTAAATTTTATTACGTGCTATATGGCTTTGCAACTAGAAAATTAATTAGTACCAAATCAGAAGGCATACTTTGTACAAATTTCATACGTGACACTAGTTTGGTTGGTTCCGATCCATTGCTCCATGGCTTAGTTCTTTCTCTTTTTGGAATACAAAAATATATATAATACTCCCTCCATTCCTAAATAGATATCATTCTAATAGATTGCACAACAATCAAGGTATGTATATAAAATATCATATTACTCCTCTTTCATTAAGCTAAGTCACTTATTACTATCTTATGGTGTGTGTTATTCTAGTCTAAAATAGTAAATGACTCTGGAAATAGGCATGAGTGTGCAAAGGAAAAATGGTAACAAGAGTATGCAAAGGAAATATGTATTTAAAAATAAAATTTGAAAGTGAGAATAACGTGTATTTTGAAACAAAAGGAGTAGAAACGGAATAGATGCACGAGTTTGTTGGAGGGTACCTTCAAAACGAGCGTCTATATTTTTCTGCTCAAGGTCCTCCAGTCGTTGCTGCAGGCATCTAGGGAGCGACTTCATACCAGGGCAGCCAATAATGGTGAGGGATTGAAGGGACGTGTATGCTTGTGGCCCATTTGGTATGGCCGCCAGGCAATGGCAATTACCAAGGTACATGGAGTTCAACGATGGGAGCTCCCCTGAGCAAGATTCCAGTGATCTCAACCTATCACAGCCAACAATGTCTAGTTTTTGTAGGGCATCCAGCTGGCCTGATAGGGTCTCAATGTTACGGCACACAAGAATTATGATGCGCGTGAGGGTCGAGGGAAGATTGAGAAGTTCTGAAATGCTACCACAATTGTTTAGATGTAGAGATTCCAGGCATGGAAGGAAAAGCTCCGTGGCTGATGGCGACAACTTTGGTACAGCTGTGCGACGTTGACTTACTGCTGACTCTTCAACTTGATCTATAATTACTGTTGACTCTTCCTGCTCTTCAATTTGATCTATTATTACTGCTGACTCTTCCTGCTCTTCAACTTGATCTATAATTACTGCTGACTGTTCCTTCTTCCGAAATTTCAACTCAAGCTTGGGGCAACCGTTAATAAGCATTGTTTTGAGAGATGCGGCCACGTCGAAGACCTCCACCAAACTTTCGCAAAAGTATATCACTAGAGACTGGAGACATGGCAGGAGTTGACTCCTTTCTGATGCTGATTGGTCATGAGGTTGTGCGTATCCAGTCAGTTTCTTGCACGTATGAATACTTAATGTCCTCAAGGATACCAAGCTTTGGAACTCTTTCTCTGGCCAGTGGACGAGCCCATCGCAGTGAGAAATGCTCAAATCTTGAAGCTGTACAAAACATTTCCATTTAAGTTCCATTGAGCGGAAGAAGTTGCAGCCATTTAAGTTCCGTTTCACCAGGAAAGCCGGCAGGTTGCCACTATCTATGCATAATGCGCTGAGCTTCGGTGCTTCAGGAAAACTTGTTAGCTCTGGGCAATACACAATACTAGCACTCTCAAGGTTAGGAAAGGTGGGTTGTTCACCATCTGTTCCTTCCGTCACCCCCCAGCTCTTTAAACTATTTAAATATTCTAGCCGGATTACCTTCAATTGTGGAAATGCCGAATTGAAACTTTTATGGTCTCCACGCAGCAGTGGTGCTTCCGGTAATGTCGTCAGCTTAATGCACCACATGATAGACAGATTCTCAAGTTGAGGAAACATCATCTGTTCTCCTTGCCTCCCATCTATTTCGTACCATCTCTTGAATTCCCATAGTCTTTCTAGCTTAAGCTCCTTCAGTTTTGGAAATGCCGACTTGAAACTTGTATGGTCTCCACGCAGCAGTGGTGGTTCTGGCAATGCCGTTATCTTTTCGCACCTCTCGATAAACAAAATATCAAGTTGAGGAAACATTATCTGTTCTCCTTGCCTCCCATCTATTTCACACCATCTCTCGAAATCCGGCAGACTTTTTAGCTCAAGCTTCTTCAGTTTTGGAAATGTAAAGGATGTATCACCACTGCACAAGAATGTTATTTTTTTCAAGTCATGCAAAATAAGAAGTCGTAGTTCTGCTAGCTGCCACAGTGGAGGAAGCTTCTGGAGCTTCTCGCAACCAGACAAACGAAGCTCAACCACTTTTTGTAACATACCCATCCATGTTGGAAAAGTGGTCCCTCGATAGGAATATATCGTTAGAGCCTGCAGCCCATCATGAGGTTTGAGACCCTGCAGCACCGTATCATAGCGTCCTTCCTCCTCCAGAGGCTCACTCCACGATAATGTCAGTTCTGTGAGTCCCTTCTTATTTCCGAGTTTTGCCAATTTTGCATCTGTTTCTGTCACATTTTCTAGCTGTCTTAGCTCTAGTTGACCACAAAGGTTTAAATGCTGCAGCTCTCCAAGATTACTGTAATCAGAGCCAGTACCCACTACAAAACGTGTGAGTGTCTGTAGGGAAGTGAGTCGTCTGAGGTCTGGTGGCATGCACTTCAACTCCGTGCATCCATCGGTGTTGAGGTGACGGAGGGCTTTCATGTACTTCATTTGCCTTGGAAGTAGACGAAGACGATCGCAGCCAGAAAGGTTCAACGTTTGTAGGTTATATAGAATGCTTATATCTTCAGGAAGTGCTTTGATTCTACTTTTAGAGAGATCAAGATACCTCAGGTGATGCAAGTGCTTTGGTTTCAGTAGGAATATACTCTCATCCCTATATTGACGGAGTTGTAGTGCTCGCACTGAGCTATACTTTGATGGATGTTGCAACGAACCATCTACGCCCATTTCACATAGCAGTGTTTGGATAGCTGGAGACGTTTTCTTCAGAGAATCATTCAGAAGAGTTTCTGGATTTTTGCATGGCAAAAACAAATGGCGAGCAGTACTTGGAAACAACTCCGTTTGACTAGGTTTCTCAGCTATTGTGATACATTCCTTTTGCATGACAGACTGTGCAACATCATGCATAAGATCGTGGATTTTACATGTAATTCTAGAACAACACCCATGTGTGCTTTTATCTTTGTCAATTGGGACTTGCTTCACATCCTGAAAGAATGACCTTGAGGCCAGCTCATTAAATATCCGTTCCCCGAAGGTTTCAGGACTAATTTCTTTCTGCTCTGGGATAAAGCCATTTGCCATCCATATTTGGATCATCTTGTCGACGTCAATTTCATAATCCTTGGGAAATACAGCACAGAAAGCAAAGCACTGTTTCGTGTGTGACGGCAAGTCATCGTAGCTGAGCTTGAGTATCGGTAAAATTCCAGTCTCCTCATCGCAGATGCTGCTTTTTCTTAACACAGCCCTCCATTCTTCCACGGTCTTGTATGCATGTCAGAGCCAGTGTTGTTGCGGCTAAAGGAGAGCCAACACATCTCTCCACAATCTCACCAACCATCTCTACTAGCTCAGGCTTTTCCTCTTGCTCGCGGAATGCTCTTGTCTTGATAATTTCCTCTACGAAACTTTTCTCCAAAGCTGTGAGCCTATAGGCTTCAACAGTACCCACTTCTTGAGCCACTCCTACATCACGAGTTGTTGTCAGCACTGCACTACCAATGCCACCATGTTGAAGGCGGGCCTGTAGCTTCTGCCACTTATTGTAGAAGGTGTTCCCAGTATCACGAGTTGTTTTCCAGACGTCATCCAATACAAGGAGGAATCTCTGTGCTTTGCTCACTACGTTTTGAAGGCGATCCAGTTGTGATTTGCTATCATCCTTGTCGTTGGTAGCTGCTGCTTCAACTATACTTCTAGCCAGGTAATCCACATCAAAGTTGTCAGACACGCACACCCAGACCTGCAGCTGGAAATGCGTTTGAACTTGAGGGTCATTGTAAATAAGCTGCGCTAAGGTAGTCTTGCCCAGCCCCCCCATTCCAAGGATGGGAACAACTGTGAGAACTGCTTTGCTAGCTTGACCAAGCAATATATCAACAACCTTCTGCTTATCTTTGGCTCTTGATCTTTCGGCAATCTTGGTAGGGTCGAAGATGTTAGGATCCGTCTGCCTCGATTGCTTTGAAACCTGTGGTTGACGTTGGTATGTGAAACTAAAAGCATTCATCTCTGCGACAAGGACCTCAATACTCTGCACAATCTTGCGAAGCTTGTTGCCCATCCTGTAACGGAATGCGATACGGTTGTGAGAAGGAAAGAGTTTTATCGCATCCACGACGCCGAGCTTGACGAGTGCCCATCCTTCCGGCTTTGCGGCGGAGTGCCTCGATCGAACTCGTCGGCGTCATTCGCCTCGTATGCCACCTTCTTGAGCGCCTCAAGCCAAGCTTTGGCCCTCGCCGTGGGCCGCTTCTCCTCGGCATCGGTGATGACGCCCACGATGGTGGGCAGCTTCCGCATGAGGATCTCATGCTGCTCCTCCATGCCCTCCATCACCGCGTACTGCTCCAGGAGGTAGTTGGACGCCTTCTCCTTCACCAAGGAGACAAGCGGCCCGATAATCGGCCCGATCATCAGCTCAGCCATTGGAACAGTACTCAGAGCTTACAAGAACACACGCGCAGTAACACAGGGAAACACAACTGCAGAGTGGAGAAGGGAATAGCCGTCTGAGCTAGTGCCTTGGAAGGAATTGGGAAAGGTTCGAGTGGTCTTTGTCTTGGAACGAGCCACCCCACACTAATAACGTGCTCTTTGTCTTTTTTTACTCTAAAAGATTCCTAGCTTTAAGTTTTATACTTTTCTTTTCGCTGGATTTCTTCTTTTTTTTCTCCTGGTACATATATAGTAACTTTGAAACAATCAGTTTCGATTTTCAATGACAAAATGATACATGTGTGCAGTCGCTCGTCAGTTTACAGATACTAAAAATGTAGCTCTCTACATACCGATGTGAGATACTACTATGGAACGTTATCACCAAAGTGAATAATAATAATAAAAGCAATAATAGAAATCACGAGAAAATTAAAACTTTAAAAGTAAATTAGTAGAGAACCAATAGAAGCTGGAGTAAATATTTGAAATATGAGACAGGTCCACTTCTAACTAAATAAAGAATAAATAAAATAACAAATAGTGGCAAGCCACGATACTGAAAACTCGAGTGCTCTCACCTATGTATGATGCTATCGCTCCACTGCCTTTTTACCTGAGAATGAAAAGAGCAACAAGTACCCAACAACAGTCGCAAAACAGTGAGTAACAGATAGGTAATGCAAGCAAGATATGAAAAGAACAGGCAAAGCAAGCAAGCAATCGACACAGGTTAAGTGCAATGAAACCAGATTATTGTAAACACTGATACGGATCGGAGATAGAGATTACAGGAACAGTGACATTAATGATAATTGTTAGTTAGCAAATTATGACAATGGCACCGGCGATCACTTCTCACATACCCGGTTACACAATAATAGTCAGGCACACCATCGTCCTCGACTGTACAACTGCCAATGGGATGTAATATCCCGAGTAACGAGAGTGTACGGCCCCCCGAACATTACCAGGTGGGTGGAAATCTCCACTATTTGTGGATGACCCCAGGCCAGGTAACTGTCATCTGGTCAACCAAGATAATTGTTATTTAGTAAGTTATGTCAACGGCGTTGGCGATTACTCCCCACATACCCGATTATACGAGAATAGTCAGGCACAACGCTACCCGCAACTGTACAACCGTAGACGGGGTGTAATATCCTGAGTAACGAGAGTGTACAACCCCCCGTACGTTACCAAGTGAGTGGAAATCTCCCCTATATGTGGATAATCCCAGGTCGGGTAACCGTTATATTATTAACATGTTATATGGTGTAAATTTAAGGGGCTAAGAGAAAGTTAAGATAAAATTTGGAAAAGTAAGGGGATTTGCTAAGGTTAAAAATGAAGACACAAAATTCCCGATATGACGATAATAGAGGATGATAATATGGTGATAAGGTACCTGATATATCATGGACATATTATATAGTATGAAATTTAAGGAAACTAAGAGATGGTGAGGATAAGGCTATGATTAAGTTATGAGAAGTGGAAAGATGTGCTAGGGCTGAAAATGGAGAGGCATAGTTCCTGATATGGGGCGATGTGGAATAATGATAAGGTGACAGTGATATAGAAAGTAACCTAAAGAGGTATTATATTATAGCTCACATAAGGTTATCAACCAATCAAGTTTTATTATGTGATAAGTGTTTATTAATTAGGTTAACAGTGTTTAATACATACATCCTTCATAGCTCAAATACAACATCATACAATTATTGGAACATAATATTAGAACTAAAACATAGCAGCCCTAATATCAAAAGAGTATCAATAATTTAAACCTAAGTTAAAATATGTTCATATGCCACCACCCATTAATAGTTTAAGCATAAATTCTAAAACATTAATTAAAGCATGAATTCTAGAACATTTAACTGAGCATCCGAATAAACATAAAAGCAGGTGAAATAAAATAACCTAGAACATCCTGGCATGCATACAATATTAAAAGTCTATAATCAGGCAAACATAAACGATATGAGAATAACCATACAACGTTAGTGCTATGATATTGACCAAATAAGCTCTAGTGATATGCTAGTAGCCAGGTAACTTTAGCGATATAATATTAGCCAGGTAACTTCAGTGATGTGATTTTAGCAATATGATATTAGCTAAGCGATATAATATGAGCCAGGTGGCCTTAATGATATGATTTTAGCGATATGACATTAGTCAAGCAAGCATGGTTGACCTGGTAATTATACATAGTGACAAGGTGATAAGTAACTAGAAACATGTGATTTGCAAAACAGAAAGGGTCACGGCCGTGAGGTACTTGCCTTGAGCACGCTCGGCGGACATGCTGCAAGAAGGATTTGGAATGCACAACTGCACGAACGCTCCCTCAACAGCTGTTTGAGATCCTACACGATACAATGGAAAGCAACTGATTAGACATAGATTAATTTGATAAAGGAACGACAGGAGATAAACTTGATTGGAGAGGAACCGGGTTCGCTAGCCCCGTGGCTAAGCGAAACACTGTTTAGTAGTGTGAACGGTCATTTAGCCGTGCAAAACCATATTCGGCCACGCGAACGGCTGTTCAGCCGAGCGAAACATCGTCCGGCTGAACGAATAGCAGTTCGGTCACGCCTTTGCCACCGGCCGCTGCCGCGTGTCGCCACTGGCCATTGCCGTCAGCACACCTGCGGGCACGCGCGTGTGGCCGCACGCCTTGTGCCGCCATCGCTGTGCGCCATCACTGCCTCGCGCCACTGCCGCCGCCCGTTGGCTGTCGTCTCCTCGCGCTGCAGCTGCCCACACACCACTGCCACGCCATGGCAGTGCATGTGCGCCGCGCGTCGCCGCGCATCGCTGCTGGCCACCGTGCCGCCCTCCGTCCCTGCGCACGCCATTCCCGCCGCTGCGCCCTGGCTGACGTGGGCTGTCATCTCGTGCCAGGCCATGCACGTGTGCGCGTGCGCCACCGGCCGCCGCTTCGCCCTCCGTCGCCGTGTGCGCCACCGCCGACCGTCCTTTGCTGTCGGCCGTCACCGTTGGACGCATGGGGAGAGAGACGTGAGAGAGAGTGATAGAGACGAGAGGAGATTTTCACGGGAGAGGGATGGAATTGAAGTTATTAGAGATAGGAGAGAGAGAACGGTTAGAGTTTGTTTTTTAATTGAGGGTGCTTCAAAAAATGTTTGTACGCACGGAATTCCTGCCAGGAAAAGCTAATAAGAAGCTGCTTTGGATTCTCATTTACATTTAAAAAAATAATTCAGGATATACCATTCTAAAGAATAATATAGCCCGGAATGATGCTCTGAATAATGAATTCCACCGTATACCACTCCAAAGAAGTTTAGATTCAGTATATACCATTTTTCTCTCTTTTTTTGCAAATTAAAGTCTTTTTATTGTTTTTTGTATAGAAAAGGATTGTTTTGCCCATATGTGCCATATTTTTATGATTCCAAGAAATACCACTCAAGCCATTTCGATCGTGCTGCGATCGATTCCAAGACGAGGTCACTTCCATCGGTCTATAGTTCACATGCAGCCACATCGATCTAGATGATGCCAACTGGCCTCACTTCATCTGTAGTTTGCATGTAGCCAACTAGCCTCACTTCAGGTCTATAGAGATCATGCTAAGGGATCGAACAAAAGGTATGGTATGGTAGAGTTTTGCATTTTTTTTGACACGACAAGAGATCTGTGGCTCTCGCCAAACCAAAGTTTTGCCTTTTTGAAGCAGAATACATGCCATTCTCAATGAATGAATTAGCAGCTCTCTTGGTTTTTATAAAAAAATATATAAAATATGTTGTTCCTCATTGCAAAATATAATTACGTGTACAGATTTAAACCCAAGTTGTATTACAATGCTCTGTCCACAAAAAGCTAATAGAGCTGGCACCAGTTGTGTATCGAGGGATTCGATCGCACCGCAATTGAAAGGCTAGTTCAGTCGCTTGACTTGTGTGGTATTTCCTAGAACTATGAAAACATAGCATATATTAGCAAAATAGTCCTTTCTCATGGTCAAAAATGGTGAAAAGGCTTTAATTTATAATAAAATAGAGGAAATAGTATACTGAATTTAAACTTCTTTAAAGTGGTATATGATGAAAGTTATTTTTCAAAGTGGTATTTTGAGGTATGCCATTCATTCGAGTGATATGCCATAAATTATTCCTGAAAAAGAAGAATTCACTATGCAATGACCTCATTTGCTGTTAACAGGCTGGCGACTTCTTGTCTTCGTTATTACAATATTATATATGACTATTATCTTCCAAAAGAAATACTCTCTATGGTCATAAAAAAGTGATGGCTTGACTTTTCAAAGTCAACAATACACTCTTTTAACCACTAATTCTTTTGTTATATATTTGTAAAAGTTGTAAAAAGTACAATACTATGAAAGTACTTTTACGACAACTTTAATGCCAAAGTTGTGTTAACTTAAACATATAAATAAAAAATACATCTAATGGAAAATAAGAAAGACGCACAATTAATTAACACAGACACATTGCATGCAGAAGAATAAAGAAAAAAAAAGGAAGACCTTTACTTCATATACTAATATATAGGGGAGACAGAATATGGTATATGTTACTCTCAATCACTTGCTTTTCTTCCCACTCAAGTGGAATAACTTTGATGATTGTCTGTATTACTTTGTCTTGTTTGTGGGATTGCTTTATACATTACTTTACGCGGATTCCGTTCACATGATATAATTAATTAGGCCATGCTTGCAAGACGACGGTGTCAACTAGAAGAAGGCAAATTAAGATCTTGCTCAGTTAGGTTGAAAAGCTGTAGTTTATAGCTAAAAATATATTATAGCTGGCTAAAATTTCACTGTAGCTGAAGGAGACTTATTTAGCATAATTAAATTTAGAAAAATTTAAAAATAGAAAAAATATGTTAAGTCATCTCGAACAACATAAACGAATACGGAAAACATGAACCGGCATAAAAGCTAAAAAAAAGCAAAAAAATAAAATTTATAGATAGTAAAAAATAAATCAAAAGTCAGAAACTGAAACGAAGAGAGCTTCGAAAGCACCTGCCTGTCCCACAATAACTACCACCACGATAGGTGCCGCTCCACCTTGGAATTGTTATATGTCATTGCATTTATTTGAGTACAGTGTACTGCACTGATCTTTTCCGTTCTCAGATAGACGCCATTTTAAATACATGCGGTCAAATTTTTTAGATTTATTTGTGCTGATGGTTTGAGTGACATTCAGAATCCTGTTGGATAATGTCGGTATTATGATGTTCAATTAGGAGAGCCTCTGATTCCTTTTAGGCTTCTTTGTTAAAAATTCAAATGTTTGGTTAGTGCTCGTATCTGTTCTTGTCACTGGTGGACTGATAGCATGATGATTCAAGAATTGTTCAGTCTTCAGCTGCAAAGCCTGAACCGCATACAGCACATGACACAACACTGATGGAGATGCAATCTATTTATTACTAAAAGTCAATGACAAATTTTTTAGAGTTACTAAGGAAAAAATATGCTAGAAATTCTCAAAAAAGTAAAATATTTAGCTCTTAATATGGTAGACCTAAATTATAATAGCTTAGATCAGTGGCAGACCCAGGATTTTTAGGATGGATGTTCGAATTTCGGAGCTAAGTTGTTCGAATACGTCGATACCGCAGCGCACCGTCCCCTCCCCCCAAAACACCGATACAACGATACATATATGTAGATATAATAAAAATACATAAATTATAGAAATTAATGATTTCTTATGAGGAAATGGGCTACATAAGGCAAGCATAATTATATGAATTAAACAACAAATTATAGAGATAAATAAGGGTTGTATATCTTGTTGATTTTGCCTTTTTTTTGCTATTTCTCCATCAGCAAGAACTGTTCATCTAAGAAGTTGTATGTTCCTTCTATAGAGCAAAACAGACCAAGAAAGTAAATAAGTGGAGTAAGGTGGAGCACATCTAGATCTGAAGAGAGGACGATGACAATAAGTTGAAGGTGCTACTCACTTCCCAATGCCATGCTCCCTCCAGGCTACCGTGGTGCTCCCTTCCTGTCGCCCGCTCCCTACCCCCGTGTTCGTTGTGCCACTGCTCGCTTGCCTGTGACACCTCTCTGCTCGCCCGCGCTGCCACACGCTCACCTTACACCACGCGCCGCCTCACGCATGATTGTCGTCACATTATGGCACCACGTCCGCGTCCGCTGGTTGTCACTCGCCTAACCTGCACCTCCATCCGCTCGCCACTCGAAGGCCTAAGCCGCCTCCCACATAGACAATCACAAGATGAGAAATAGAACAAATGTTAGTAATTTTTTTTATATCTTTACCTCTTTGGGTGTGGAGAGGGCTGAGGTGGAAAAAATGGGTCTAATATATTACATGAGCTGCGCACGAGATATGAAGAGTGCAGGCTGAATTTATTTACAGGCATAAAATATAGTTTTAACATAACTAATAATATATACATCTAATATACCTAGTATTTTATAAAAAGTTTTGGGTGTTCAACTGAACACTCATGTCCTACATTAGATCGTCAGTGGCTTAGATTAAAAGAAAAAGTTTATATCGAGTACAATTTAAACTAAGAGAAATTTGGAATTAAAAATATCAATCTGATGTATGCTCAGTCTCCACACGAAGCAAACTCTAGACAAGGACGCAAAGCAGAACCGCTCTCACGTTACACGAACGATTTGTTTCGCATACGTATATGTTAGCTTAAGAATGCGTGTACCGTATATCTATGCTCAGAGTTCACATGTACGATGCATGCATGCAGCCAAGCGTATATACATGAACCAGAATACTCAAAAGACCTTATGTGATTGAAGTGTAATATGCATATCATGCACTCCTCATAGTTAAAAAGCTTTTTTTCACTTATTTAAATATTCATAGATCCATGTATGCATAAGGGTTGAAAACGGTAACAAATAATTCATTTTATCTGATATTTGTATCCGAGAAAACGTGAATGTGATAAGCAAAATCCGTATTAAAAAAATGTTCATATTCGTATTCGAGAATATTCGTATCCGTATTTGAAAATATTCGTATTCGCATTTGTATTCGAGAATATTCATATCTATATTCGTATTCGATCCGTTTCTAGAACCCATGAAAAACCTGCATGAATTTTGTGATTCAAAATTTGAATTTAGGTGGTTTAAAACTGGTAACTAGTCAAAAACCTGTGAAAAATCGGCGAAACCGCTAGGAATCCGTTTTATCCGATATTCGTATCCGAGAAAATGAGAATGTGGTAAGCAAAATCCGTATTTATATTCGAGAATATTCGTATCCGTAGTTGAGAATATTCGAATTCATATTCGTATTTATTTTAAAATATGAATTCGTATTTGTATTTGAGACTATTCGATCGTATCCGATCCGTTTCCAACCCTATGTATGCAGCAGCAGCCTCGCATGCAAATATTTTTAGCATAATCACCATACAATACATGCATGTTAATGGGTTCGTTCACTCTCACATAATCGATTATCTTGGCGTGCAGGTCGCTCCTCGATGACAGGTAGGGGTGAAAATGGGTTGGGTTAATCCCGACCGATCCGGTACCGAATCCGATTGGTATCGAATCTGACTAGTACCGAATCCAGAGAAAAAAATATGGGTTAGGATATATATGGTAACAGCAATATCCGTCCAAATCCGAATATCCGTTCGAATCCGATACGTCTTCAAGTTTAATTTCAGGTTAGTGCTACTATTTAACGTTTCATTTTCTTTTACAATGGTAAAATAAAATCTTCCACAGCTATTAAATAGTAACATCAAGTCAATGCATCCTACTCCATTTACTGCACTGCATGCATTCCTTACAAACAAGTAGGGGTGCAAACGAATTGGGTTAATCCCGATCGATTCGGCACCGAATCCGATTGATACCGAATTTGGAGAAAAAATATCGGTTAGGATGTGGTAACAGCAATATCCATCCGAATCCAACCCGTTTTTATCCCTAATGACAGGTGGATCCCGCACTGTGTCAATGTGACAAAATATCATCACGGTTTCTTCACACCATCGAATGGAAAGATACAGAATTAGAGCGGGATTATGTATACAATTGCGTCTCGATAATGTGCGGCCGATTGGGTGCAAGGCACAAAGGATTGTACATGTTTAGTTTGTAATCTATTTATTAGTAAAAATCAATGACAGATGTTTTAAAATCACTAAGAAAAAAAAGAAAAAACTAAAATTCTCACAAAATTGAAGCATCCGACCCTAATTAAGTGGGTCCTAATTAAATAAAATTATAGCAGACATCAGGTGTTATTATTTAACGATGTATTTCTTCTTAATTTAAAGGAGATGAAAATTCTTATTAAGATATTATTGTCCAAAGATATATTTATTCTTAATTCAGAAGAGAAGATAATCATTATCTATATATCTAAAAACAACTAGTGAGATTAAAGGCATCTCCTTGGCTTTGGAGGGCTAGAAATTTCTACAATAATCCTTAAATAAAAAACTTCTAAAAATTCTCACAATAATCAGGATAAAAAGAAAAAAAATCTCATGCGTCTATTATATGGCTGTGGCGATTAGGAACAACTGGTGGGATTAAAGGCACCTCCTTGACTTTAGAGGGCTAGAAATTTCCACAATAATCCTTAAATCAGAAAAAAAACATTTCTAGAAATTCTCATAATAATCAGGATAAAAAGAAAAAAAATCTCATGCATTTATCATCATATGGCTGACGATCAGGATGCTCCTTGTGCCTATGTTAGTCTAGAGACCACATTGTTTACAACTCATCATAGATTTCCTTTAACGTGTGGCGCACAGGCCAACACCAATCGTTGGTTACTATTGAACCAGGACTTCACGTCCATGTATGTGTAATATTTTTCCGTTGCCGCATCAATCTAGCAGATCACACTTGCCGTATCGAACTAGGAGATCCAAATATATGAGTTGCCGTATTGAACTAGAGTTTGAGAACTTCACGACCATGGACATATCACAGGCTGCCAAATATAGTTCGGATAGGCAAATTCTGAGTTCATAGCTTCACGTCCATGTATATATCGTAGGCCTCCACAAACACATTAATATTGCCTTCTCATACTCTTGCACAATTGTCTTATTATATAATAATGGCTTACGCATTGCATCAAATCACAACCCTACTGAAAAAACAATCACTTTCTATATCAACTTGATTTTGGTGGATTAAGAACAGCTTTAGCATGAAACAGATCTTGGCAGTTGGCTCATCAGGTTTCACATCAATAACTTTCTACATCAACTTGGTCTCAGTGAGTCAGTGGATCGAGGTACACATCAGGAACAAGGTATGATTCTTCTAATATAATAATCCGTATTGAAAAGGCTCCTTCTAATCTTCCTTTCAATCCTTCTGATAAACATCTGACCACACTAATTTTGACTTCTGACACCTATATTGAAAAGACAAAAAATAATTATTTAGATGCTACGAGGCTGCATGCTTCTGCATTCAATGCCTTCTTTATATAATCATGTCATGCAAGAACACCAGCAAATAAGCCAAACACATAAATTGTAGAGAAATAAGTTCTTTGACCAAAGACATATGGGTTTCGATTGAATCAAGCAAATTAAGAATAGATGAGGTGGAAAGAGCAGCTAGCTGGAGCATTAACACACACGCACACGCATATATACATATATATATGGTGATCAAAAGACATGAAACTGCAAAAATCAAAGGGATCACTCATGCAACTTTAGGACTACTCCCAAGCCTAAGCTCCACATCTACTTCTTGCCAGCCTACAAGATGGGTTGAACTATAGCTAGGGCTTATGATTACTTTGGGTAACTTTGCATCATCCTTGAGCCTAAAATCATAATCCTCAACATTTAATATAAATGAAGAATCTACTGTCCTAAAAAGGTAATTAAACTTTGCAAATTGCAGTCCAATTAAAACATTTTACTGATTCAATTATTGCAAAGCAACACTATAACTTCATGTTTCCAATTGCCACATATATCAATATGCCAAACATTAGTTTAGTACTGTACATGCATTGTATGCATAATCAAGATCTTATTAGTTGTTTCTTACTACATTATCTTATATTGAAATTTTGAAGGTTGCTTGTAAGGAGTTAGTGACATGACATACAACATGCTAGGGGAACTACCAACAAAAGGCAGTTCATGGAGAGTCAAAGTAAGGGTAATAAGATTATGGGATACATAAATCCAAACAATGATGACCTTCTGGGTATCGATATGATTTTAATGGATGAATAGGTACGCATTTATATAATGACATTGAAATTGTTTTTCCAATCCATATTAAATGGCAATACTCTTCTTTGACAGGGTGACACAATTCATGCATCCATTCCAAATTATTTGATCAACAAATTTAGACTAGATATTAAAGAAGGATATATTTATATATTGAAGAACATAAAAGTTTAGAATATACCTCATATCGTCTCCTGATGAATACGTTGAAAATATTGTTCCTGAATAATACAACAGTGGTAGAAACTAAAGAATCTCCATATTTTCTCAGCTACTACTTTGAGTTTGTTGACTCCGATGACCTCACAAAAAGGATAAATAAAATGCTCAAGCTAAAGCTTTTTATAATTTTTTCCCACTCTTGCAGATTAGACAAAGCTCATTGTTTAGAAAAAAATATCAACTTACGTTCTTGGAATTTTTAGAATTATAGAACCATATATTGATATATAATATTAACCATGCAAGTGCATATGTACATTAGAAATTCTCTCACTAATTGAGGGGGAAGAAATATTACCAAACATATGGTGAATCATGTCATAATAGCTTGGAGTTAGAATCTGATTTGGTAAAGATTTGTCTCTTAAAATACATGGGAATATTTGGAAATAATCTGAACTATTATTTTAACATGATAAGTGTATATAAACCCTTATGTGGGCACAACATTTTGTAGGACCAGATAGGCAACAGAGGGGGGAGGTGAATGGTGCCATCAAATTCTCTCTAAGTATTCACTTAACCCTTTTCCCTGATAGCTACTGAGCTATGAAGACTAGGGTTGAAAACACAATTGAAAAACTAGAGCAATAGGGAGAGCACTACAGAAAACTGACCGTGGTCAGAAGCCAGCAACGTGGTCGAAATACGACAACGTAGTCAAACTCTGACAACGTGGTCATAAATTCAACAAACTGGTCAAAAGAAGACAACGTGGTCGTAAACTCGACTACATGGTCGATAGCTGACAACATGATCTGAAATCGTGTAGTCGATAACCACCGAGACCAGAACCAACGTGATCGAAAAATGGTTGCAGTCGTAACTGACGTGGTAAAAACAACGTGATCAAATGCCAACAAGTGGTTGAACAATCAACATTGTCATAACCAGTCGGCAACGCGGCCGCAACCAACGTGGTCATAAGCCAATGAGTGGGCGAATAACCAACATGGTCGGAACCAGTTGGCAACGTGGTCGTAACCAATGTGGTTGTAAGCCAATGAGTGGTCAAACAACCATCATGGTCGGAACCAGTCTGCAACCAAAATGATCAACGTGGTTGTAACTAACGTGGTTGTAAGGCAACAGGTGGTTGAACAACCAACGAGGTCAAAGGCCAACGAATGATATGCGACCAGCAAGATCAATTCAACTCAAAAACCAACCAGAGAGAATGAGGATCCATGTGCGATCGAAAATCCCATACAGTAAAAGAAAGTGAAGCGATCGGAGAAGTGAACGTGATCAAAACCGGTGCGATGTAGTCTGGAACTTGACCATGGTTGAAACCAACGTAGTCATTAAGCTGATCGACGTTCTAGTCAGAGACTGCACCGACTACTGACTGCTTCAGTTCAAATTCAACAGAAGAATTCCAAGAAATGAAAGCTCTGAACGTGGTCGAGCAACAACACAATGCGAAGCGACAAAAAGACCGATTGAAGTCGAAAGTAATGCGCTTCAGTCTGGAACTCGACCATGGTCGAAACCAACGTGATCGTAAAATCGAGCGTGTCCTAGATAGTGAGCAATGCCGCTGACTGATTTAGGTCAAAATGCAAACCGAAGAACAGCGATCGAAAGTTTGAGCATGGTCGAAAACAACACGCTTCAACCTAGAACTCGACCGTGGTCGAAAGCAACGTGATCATAAAACTGATCGATGTTTCATACCACGATTTCACTGACTTCTAACTGCTTCAACTCAGACTCAACATAATAACAAGAAGTGATCGAAAGATTTGAACCTGGTCAAAAAGAGATGCAATGTGGTTAGAATCTTGACCGTGGTCAAAACTGGAAGCGGTCATAACAGAGAAGGAAGAACAGAGAGCGCACGACTGCAAGATGCAAACTCCACACAACTTTTGATTAAAAGATCAACTGGCCATGAAACTTGTACACAACATGGTTAAGGTCTCAAGAGGTTGCTCTGATCTTTGATTGAAAACTTAGCAACCAAATTGAGAGCTTTATGAGATTTCACCGAGAGCACACAAGAACTGAAATCGTGAAATTGAAAACACAATCAGACCATGCCCGTGGGAATAGAATAGCTAAGATGGCTTTGAGAATGATTGCACAACACCCAGCAAGTCAGATCATCAACAAAACAAGTAAGAACTTCCTCTCATATCAAGACAGGAAAGAAACAACCAAAGAACAGAAGAGCAAGAAGAACAGAGGATGAACCAAATTGAAACCAACTCAATCAGATAAAAACTACACAAGCAGTAGATGGTAACTTGATGTATTGCTCTAATGCTTGGTATCATAACCATTCCTCTTGGGAGGACCAAACTCTAAGCTTCGAACCAACACCCACTCTCTAACCTAACACACATGGAGGGAGGAAGATATATCCACCATTAGACCTAACTCACAATCTATCTCACACCCTCAACTAACTTTTGCCTCTTCTTCCCTTTTTATAGGCTCACAAATGAACCCTGGACCTAATGGATTCAACCATTAGTCCAACTAGGGATAACCCGTTAACACTACTTAACACCGAGTTTTACTCACACACGCTTCTCAAAGCAGCTTACACGTGGCCCCCATAACTTGTCATCAAGCCTCTCACGTGTTTGGATCCCATCAAATCATCCTCACTTGCGAACGACCCAAGTCACTTGGCGCACCACGTGCTTCTCCTCGCGCATGATGGCACCTGACATCCTTGCCCGTCTGGACCTCGACTCCTCCCTGAGCCTAGTCTCGGTTCACCTCACCATTGCCCATCATGTCCACCACCGGTAGCTCCTGCTCTAGTTCCTCGTCATCCTGGCTTGTAGCCACCTCACCAGCCTTGATCATCTTCGGTGTCTCTCTGATCGTTCTGGACCTCAACACCTCCTTGTGCCTAGTCCCGGTCCTTCTACGCCTCACCATGGCCTAGCTCCGAAGTCCTGCAACCAACACCAACAAGCAAACCATCACGTAGCACCGCACGATACAAAAAGATCATCAATTTGCACAATCAAAATGTATTCCAGTGAATAAGCTCAACAACCCAACTAGTCAAATACAACTTACGACTACTCGGATGCACAAGACATGAGATACTCGTAACCCATGAGGTCCTACCAGCAGCCACGACCACACACCAGACCGCTACGACCACCACACATCTCACTACAACCATCGAGAATACAAGCTATGACTACCGCATAGACCGCTATGACTATCGATCGCACAGGCAGAGTGCTACAACCACTACATAGATCGCTATGACCACTGCCCACATCGGCTACGACTATCAATTGCGACCAGGCAGAGCAACGACCATCGATCAAACGCTACGACTATCGATTATAGTTATGACTATCGATCACGACCAGCAGAAGCTATGACCATTGATCACACATGGTCGTTTAGGCATTGAAGCTTTTGACCGCGTGGTCATTCTGCTGATCAGTCCGACCGACCACCAAGTCGTAAGAGCCCCTGCGGACCACCAAGTCGTAAGAGCCCTTGCCGACCACCAAGTCATAAGTCTTTTGCAAACTCCTCAAAAACCAAACTCAACCTCTACACAAACACTAATCCGAAGGTCAATTACTCATCACAATCATGGGGTGACCTCCACATGGTCTCAGATCCCCTTGATGACTATATTGACAAACACCGAAAAGGTATGAAGATGAGTTTATTTTTGAAAAGAAAAGTAAGAAGTTGTAAAAGCCACACATGGTCTAAAAGAAGAGAAGAAGGAAACCATGACCATGTTGGCAAAGTATGAAATGGAGCAAACAACAAGAAAGAGCAAGTTTTCTAAAGCACCAAATCGTCTAAAAGAAGAGAAGAAGGAAATCATGATCATGTTGGCAAAGTGTGAAATGGAGCAAACAACAAGAAAGAGCAAGTTTTCTACAAAAGCTCCAAATCACACCTATAAGTCCAATCTTGCTCATCGTCCAAAGAAAAGAGCAATTGCTCACCATGGCCATTTTCATAGCAAGATAACCATGCATTATCCCCTTTTAATACCTTTTGCACCCCTTAATGCCTTTTTCTCTATCATTCTCTCCCTTTGGCAATAGAGTCATCAAGATGCATGGAAGAAAATAGAGCATGAATGAAATGGAGTGACTGCAATTTAATTCACTTTAAGCATTTAAGAGCCATGAAGATTTTCTAAAGTAACTTTCTAAGTATTACACCAAGCCATAAAAGGTGAAAGTAATATCTAGATCATGACAAACCATGTATTGCAGAGCTAAAGCCAAATAAGCCATAATCTAAAATTAAATGGATTGTTTAACTTGTCAAGTCACTCAAGATCATAGTCTAGTTAAAGGTATCCAAACTTGAGTCAAGCCATATCAATATTCTAGTGGAACCAAGAAGCTATAATTGAGTCAATTTAGAGTGCTACAAGTTCAAAAATGAGACATTTGATCAAGTTCTTGATATCACTTATAATTGAGCAAATTTAGCACATTTGGCTTTTTCAGAAGTTCATGGTTGGCTTCAACTATTTTTTTACAAGAGACTGTTTTCTTAGCCATGTGCTAGATCTCAAGCCTTATACGACCACTCCAAGCAAGAAGCTTAAGGAAGTGATCTTGGTCATCCAAAACTCCCCCTGAGCTCATGCCTAATGCAATGACAAGCCATCTCGTGACAAAGGATTGGTAAGATCAGTTTTTTCACACAAATGAGATTTTTTTTCATTTTCTTGACTTAGTTCAAGAACAAAGAGTTAATACTAGCTCATACTTCACTTATGAATTAGCATAGCTCAATCTAAAGCTTAATGCAGATTTAAGACTCAACTCAGCTTATTTAACATGGCATGAATTATAAGAGGATCACTAGAGTCAGACTAGTCACAAGATCCAATAAGACATAATTTAATTCAAGCTGTTCACATTTACTCAAGCTAGCATGGCAAAAGTTAGGCTACACATAGAAAGTCACGATAAATCTAGCAACCTCGTACATCTCATGGCAAGATGTAAAGCAATCTTATCATGTCATACAGAGATAATAATCAGGGCTCCATGTATTTATATTACAATGCACATTTCTAAAATAAAATGCAATATGATGCAATAAAAATAAAACCCAGCTCCCCTTCAGCAAGTAAGTCAATTTTAGAAGCATTTTGGTTCAAGTTGAGTTATGTCATCATTAGGCTCCAGAAAATCTCAAGTGAACTCCCCTGAACCAAAGCAATAAGCTGAAAGGAAGAAGCTTGGACAGAAAGAAGAAATGGCAGTCCTTACAGCATAGACAAGATAAAAGGGATATTATGACTTAGACTAGCTCTCATCTACCCCATATGACTCTAGGACTATCAACTGGACATCTAAAAACACTAGGGAGTAAACATGTTCCCTATCTATCCAAGTGGGCCCAACCCTCGCTAGACTTAAAGAAGTGAGTGAACTCGACCTAGTGAGAAGGTAAGCAACTCATAAGCAGCATCCTAGGATCATAACATGAGAGGAAGAAGTCTAAACAGCTAAGAATGAGAACCACTCTAGTCTATACTAGAAAGACTAACCCAAATGTGCCCAATGAGCAAAGTGCAGCAGAATGAAATAGAAGCATATGAATAATATATTACATAAAGCACAAGAAGCTCCCCTCAAATTAAGTCATAAGGACAGACCACCCCAAGCTCTCCGCACAAGGCCCTTCCTGAGTAAGTGAGAGGACATCATCCGTGGCTCAGTATTGGGGTAAATAAGAACATATTTTGGAACCTAGGTATTGAGTCACGCGACGAGCAGAAGAAGTAGTCACAGACACATATGACTGACCTCTAGCTACCCTACGCTCTCTGCCTCTCACAAAATCAAAAGGTCTGGGTGCAGACCTGAAGCCTCTGCTAATCCAACCGCTATTGAAGAGTAGGCCTGACCTACAACAGCATGCTGATCACGCCGCGAATAGCTATCTCGATGAGGAAAATGGGATCTATCCTCAGGACGGTGGATACCCTGACCAGAGGCAACTCAAGGACTAAAAACAAAAGGAGAATGAAAACCAAGTCCTCGATGCTGCCTAAACACCTCAGAGGAGCTATCTATAACTCTGGACCTTGTGTAGGTCTTAGGAGCACTCTGAGTCTGGGGTTGACCCTGAATAACCTAAGAGCATGAACATGGTCTCTTCGTGTGATCTTTGTGTACTTAAAGCACCTCTCAATCCTATATTCATCCTTCTGATAGAAGGTACAATGATACTTCACCTTCTAAGAGGTCAAAGTAGTATGATGTGGCTTCACCTTCTGAGAGGTCAAAGCAGTAGGTGGCACACTCTTACTGTCAGAAATCCCCTGGACAAAGCCTGTAGACTTAAACTCAATTTTCTTGGATTCGGGCACAACCTCGATCATGCTTGCTGCTATAGGTCTAACAATAGCAGGTGGATATTTCCTTACATCCTCTAAGAAATCATATCCTAGATCTTGATTGAACTTGCAAATTTTGGATTTGTCTAGGATAAAATTAAGCTTTTTCTTGCCTCCAACAAAATTTTCAAGAGTGTTCATAAGGTACTCACACTCTCGAAAAAGAGAGGCGCATAAGGAACAGCGAGAAGGAGAAGATGAGAAACCAGAAGGAGAGGAAGAAGAACCAGAAGCTGAAGATCGAATAGCACATGCATATCTCCCCTTGTGCACGGCCGCCTCAACCTTGAGGGCTTCGCAAGACACACAAGGGGCAGTTCTAATCCTAGCCATCTGGTTCTTGTGACTCTTCCTAAAAGTCTATAGCATTTCCTTAGATTTCTCCCCTACTTCAGCACAGAAAGAGCAAGCAGATTATGGCTTCTCTAGTAAATCCTTAGTTTAGCTTCACATATTTGTCATCTAATGAAATCAATTCAGATTTTTGTTTTTCACAAATATTGCAAGGTGAGCTAACAGGTGCCTTAGAAGCATATTGAGCCATTTTCTTGTTATGATCACACATATCTTGAATTTGCTTAGAAACAAATTCAAGTTTAGCAGTTAATTTAGGGTAGTTGGCACAAGAAGCAATAGGCTCAAGCAGAGCAGCTTGCATTTTAGCAATTTTATGATCCAACTTCTTTAAGTTAATCTTCAAATTATTACAACTCTCACATGTTTAGGCAAATCAAGAAGCACGGTATATAGACCATTAAAAGCATTGTCCTTATTCTCACATGAGGTGCAAAATGTAGTCCCAACAAAATTAGATGAAAGCGAAACAACTCTAGCCAACTCTATCTCAACTAACAGACTAACACTTTCCACCTTAAGCAAATCTAGCTCAGAAGTCACACTATCATGAGAGGTCCTTAGCTTCTCCATATCTCCTAGCAAAGAAGTACATACATCACAATCGTTATAGGAGGGAGCATATCTAAGTGAAGTAAGCTCCCGTGATAGGCTCTCTAACTCCTTCTCTAACTCACCACACCTAGTCCTAGACCTAGCATAAAACTTTCTTAACTTGAGAAAAGCATCATTTAGCTAATCGTAGGAGGAGCATACCTCATTGGAGTCGCTACAGAGATCATCATCGTTGATGCCGTTCTCGTCAGCCATGAAGCACATGTCGATGAAGTCGTCACCATCCTTGGTGTCCTTATGCGGATCATTCTCCCCGTCGTCGTTGCTCCAACCCTCCATGTCATTGAAGTCAAAGTTGTTGAAGGCGGTAAGGACACAGTGGAAGAGGTTCTTGGCTTTGCCAAGATTGTGATACTTCTTCTCTTTGCCTTGATCGTGAGTTGAGGGCTTCTTGTTGCGGTTGTTGTTGATGTAGTCATTCTTGCTCACTCTACCACAGTCATTCTTGCCTCCTCTAGCTTGGGGCAGTTCGCTTGAATGTGGTTAGAGCCACCACACTCAAAGCAGATCACTAGTCCACTCCTCTTTCTCTCCCTACCCTCTTGTATGCATGTGAGAATTTTCTGGCTAAGAGGGCTAACTCACTCTTTTGGAACTGCTCAAATTGATCATCAATCATCTCACACAAGGCAGCCAAAGAGAAACCAGAAGCACCATCAGAAGATGCTCTAGAAGTAGAAACTGGATCTATGACCAAGGCTATCAACTGTGACTTCAACTTGCGAGAGACAACGTCAATCTCGTCAGTCTTGAGGCATGAGTACAACGCATCAAGAGTTAAAGTCGATAGGTCAGTCGTATCCTTAATGGTGGTCACTTTCATCTCCCACACTCTCAGGTCCAAAGCAGAAAGCATTTGGTGTGCATTCTCCGAGTCTGGGTATGTAATATCAACAGCTCGGAGGTTGCTCAGAATCTTATGAAATCTACTAAAGCACTCATCCAACGACTCACCAGTGAGCATCTCAAACTTGTTGTACTCTAACTTGTATTGGTCCTGTCGGATAGTCTTAATTTGGGTGGTGCCCTCATGGTTTGCATCGAGGGTCACCCAAATATCATATGCCGATGAAAGATGAGAGATGCAATCAAACTCATTTCTACTAAGACCTTGGATGATGATGTTCCTTGCCTTAGCATTTGCCTCCACATCTGGCGTATTCATCGCTGTGATGTGCTCATCAACATGAACAACAAATTGAGTCTTAACTTTTCTCCAGATCACATAGCCTTGAGCCTGAATGTAAGACTCCATCCTACTCTTTTGAAAGGGATAGTCAACCCCATCGAAGATAGGAGGCTTTGTGGAAAACCTGTCTGTTGCCATGGCTCCTAAAACCAGTTAAGATCTATTGAAAAGAGTTAACCAGGCTCTGATACCACTTGTAGGACCGGACATGCAATAGAGGGGAGTGAATGGTGCCTTCTAATTCTCTCCAAGTATTCACTTAACCCTTTTCTCTGATAGTTACTTAGCTATGAAGACTAAAGTTGAAAACACACTTGAAAAACCAGAGCAACAGAGAAAGCACAGCAAAAAACTGACCATGGTCAGAAGCCAGCAACGTGGTCAAAATACATCAACGTAGTCTAACTCTGACAACGTGGTTGAAAGCAGACAACATGGTTGTAAACTCGACTATGTGGTTGATAGCTAACAACGTGATCTGAAATCATTGTAGTCGATAACTACCGAGACCAAAACCAACGTGATCGAAAAATGGTTTCAGTCATAATTGACGTGGTCATAAACAATGTGATCGAATGCCAACAAGTGGTTTAACAATCAACGTTGTCGTAACCAGTTGTAAGCCAACGAATGGTCAAACAACCAACATGGTCAGAACCAGTGGCAACGTGGTTGTAACCAACATGGTCGTAAGCCAATGAGTGGTTGAACAACCAATATTGTCGGAACCAGTCTGCAACCAAAATGATCAACATGGTCATAACCAACGTGGTCGTAAGCCAATAGGTGGTTGAACAACCAACGAGGTCAAAGGATAATGAATAAGCTGCGACTAGCAAGATCAATTCAGCTCAAAAAACCAACCAGATAGAATGAGGATCTGTGTGTGACCGGAAATCCCATACAATAAGAGAAAATGAAGCGATTGGAGAAGCGAACGTGATCGAAACCGGTGCGATGCAGTTTGGAACTTAACCGTGGTTGAAACCATCGTAGTCGTAAAGCTGATCGACGTTCTAGATAGAGACTGCACCAACTACCAACTACTTCAATTTAGATTCAATAGAAGAATGCCAAGAAATGAAAGCTCTGAACATGGTCGAGTGATGACACAGTGCGAAGCGACCGAAAGATTAAATGAAGTGAAAAGCAACGTGCTTTAGTCTGGAACGTGACAATTATTGAAACCAATGTGATCGTAAAACCAATCGTGTCCCAGACAGCAAATAGCATCACTGACTAATTCAGGTCAAAACAAAAACTGAAGAACACACAATGATCAGAAGTTTAAGCGTGGTCAAAAACAACACGCTTCAGCCTAGAACTCGACCGTGGTTGAAACCAACATGATCATAAAACAGATCGATGTTCCAGACCAAGATTTCATTTACTTCTGACTACTTCAATTTAGACTCAACAGAATAAGGAGAAGTGATCAAAAGATCTGAATCTAGTTGAAAAGAGATGCAATGTAGTCGAAATCTTGACCGTGATCAAAACAGGAGGCGGTCGTAACAGAGAAGGAAGAACAGAGGACGAACAGAGAGCGCACAACCGCAAGATCCAAACTCCACATAACTTTTGATTAAAAGATCAACTGACCATGAAACTTTGTACACAACATGGTTAAGATCTCAAGAGGGTGCTTTGATCTTTCATTGAAAACTTAGCAACCAAATTGAGAGAGCTTTATGACATTTCACCGAGCTCACATAAGAACTGAAACCATGAAATTGAAAACACAATCAGACCATGCCCGTGGGAATAGAATAGCTAAGATGTCTTGAGAATGATTCCACAACACCTAGCAAGTCAGATCATCAACAAGACAAGCAAGAACTTCCTCTCAGATCAAGACGGGAAAGAAACAACCGAAGAATAAAAGAGCAAGAAGAACAGAGGATGAACCAAATCAAAGCCAACTCAATCAGATAAAGACTACACAAGCAGTAGATGGAAACTTGATGTATTGCTCTGATGATTGGTTTCATAGCCAC